>OY757915.1:101438743-101566243 GCA_963585895.1 Sepioteuthis lessoniana
CGTTTATAGTACAATTAGAAGGAAGCTCAAACCTGGTTAAGTTGTCATTATAAATTTATTTCGCCGGAGAATATTATTATACTCTCCGTCTCGTCAGATAACTTTGCTGTTCCGCAACCTCAAGTCTAACATGTAAAAAGTCATCTGACGAGACGGAGAGTATAATGATATTCTCCAGCGAAATAAATTGGTAATGACAACTTAACTAGGTTGGAGTTTCCTTCTAATCGCACTATATATATATATATATATATATATATATATATATATATATATATATATATATCATCTTTTATAATCCATAGCCAAGTCAGCCGATGGTGGCAATGATTCTATTATATGATTTTCTTTCTTCAATATCCATGTAATTCAAAATCCAATAGAAGTCAATTTAAAATGATAATATATTAGAATACAGAGCCCAAAATTCCATATAAAAGAAACACCTTGAAACGTTTGTTATAATACTTATTTCAGCAGAATCTTTATTTCTTTAAATATTCGATCTGCATCTTCAGACAAAAAAAAAGGATGATGCAGATCTTATATTTAAAAAAAATAAAAATTTTGCAGAAATAAATATTATCACAAACAAATATGAATGTTTTTTAAAGGTTTTTATTTTATATATATATATATATATATATATATATATATATATATATATATATAAAGTATGTGTTCAATTCCATATAAATATAATTCGGTTCATATCTAACTCACTTAACCCTTTTAAAAAAGCCTCACTGGCTTCGTCTGTATTTATACAATGCTCGACTTTGTATGCGTAGGCCTTTTGAAGTTGGTCTCGGGGGTTCTTGTTGGTTGGAGCTGGTATGTGTTAAGATAATTTCCGAGAGAAATTAATATAGAAAGTCAATATATGCTCCATAAAATATACACTATTTAGAAAAGCATAATTTGATATGTGCCAGTTGATACATATATGTACTGGCTGACCGTTGTCGAGGGTGACCCGAAGCCTTCCCTTTCAATAGCTACGACACCGACGAGTAGAGGAGGGAACTAATCCTTTCTCTGGATTGCTCCACTTACCTTTGGAATATATATATATATATATATATATATATATAATGCTGTGTGTTAAGCAAGGAAACATCAAGTCCCATTTGTTTTTTGAGTCTTTGGAATGTCATGACCTGGGGTTGAACCCCGGTCTCCCGGGCCATTGGTGAACACTCTTACCAGTATATATATATATATATATATATGGTGGGGAGGTTGTGATTATTTTTTGTATTTGTTTTGCTTGTTATAATACCTTTTATATAATAACGCAATTTCTTCCAGGCAACGGTCGTGTCGATACTGCTATATGGATGCACTACTTGGACGCTAACTAAACGACAGGAGAAGAAGCTAGACGGCAATTACACAAGAATGTTGCGAGCAATATTGAACAAGTCCTGGCGTCAACACCCTACAAGGCACCAACTATACGGCCACCTGCCTCCCATCATGAAAACTATCCGAGCTAGACGAACCAGACATACAGGACACTACTGGAGAAGCAAGAGCAAGCTCATAAGTGATGGACTCCTATACTGTAGAGTTTGGCCGTAAATATCATATATATGATATTTACGACCAAACTCTACAGCACTAAAAATAAATTTACGACACTTTGGTAACCAAAAATAAAATTGCACAAATGTATAAAGGACGAATTTTTGGATAACATATGAATATTTTTGCCTATTGAGTTTTGATGTTGTAGAGTTTGGTGAAGAATATGAATCCGTTTTGAATGTTACTCTAGAAATAATAAAATTATGGTTTATTTAGTTTGGGAGAAAATTAATTCTTAATAAAAAAAATTTTTTTATTGTGCTGCCTGAATCTAACTTAAATACGTATAGTATTTATGTTAGAATCTAACTTAAATACGTATAGTATTTATGTTAGATTCCTAAATTCAGGCAGCACAATAAACTATTAAATTCTCAGAGGTGGGGATTCTTCGTGATGTAATGGCTAATGTGCCAGACTGTAAGCAACTTCGAATTTCAGTCACGCTTATATATTCATTTTCGGAAAAATACCCTAGAGAAAAGCAGGAACCCTCTTATCTCCCTTCAGTTATAGGTTAAATAATACGACTATTGTTATTCTACAAGGATGGCTTTGAAATTAAATAACCCACGAAGATTATTATCCTTAAGGGTTTTCGGACTATTGTCTTCATCTTTATTGTTATTTCCACAACGTTCCAGCCGATATGTCCTCTGGCCTTCTTCAGATGTTTGTCGAACTTGGGAACCTTCACGGAACATCGAACTTTACTGAATCCACGGGGGCCGCCTGTTCTGATTCCATTAGCCATAACCGGGTACAAGTATTAAGTATTCCTGTATTGTTACTCACCTGTAGTGAGAATTGAACCTGCAACCTCCAGATGATTGTCTCCTTTTGAAGTTTAGGGAACCAACGCCTATAACTGTTACGCCATGTGACCTGCAGAATTTTTGGGACTTATAAACTTAATGTTCTAACTTGACTAGAATTACTACAATTATGTATGATTTTTTACCTGGGTTCATATTCAGTTTTTTTTTATTCAGTAAAGGACGTAGTTCGAAGTTCCGTGAAGAATTCCAAGTTCGACAAACACCTGAAGAAGGCCGGAGGACATATCGGCCGAAATGTTGTAGAAATAACAATAAAGATGAAGATAATAGTCCGAAAACCCTTCATGATAATAATCAACAAGCTTCGTCTCAGAAATTTAGACAACTAATACCCACGAAGATTGTTAGGCAATTTAACAAAAAGTAACCGAAACCAAATCACTTCTTAGAGGACTGTATAGAAAGACTAGATGACTGAAGAGAAGTAGTAGTAGTTGTAATTCATCTCACTATTTCGAAAGGTATGGATTTATCTGACTTCCCACTAAGTCAGATATGACATGAAGTCATTTTATAATGTGAGGGCATGCACTATTTGAGACTCATGCATAAAAATGCTTATACCCCTCGGCATTTCCTTTTTTGAACGCCATGGGCAGTTATTGTGTGAGGGGGAAGACCCTTTGGGACGAGGCAATTAACTCAATACAATCCACCTGGTACGAACGCTAGGTGAGCTCTACTGGAAGCATTCTGAAGCCTGTGTATCAGAATAAGCAAAGTCTGGTAAGTTTAAAGAATACTTTTTAGAGTTAATGTCATTGTGGGAAGCCCATTCGGCTGGGGCTTTAGAATACGCCGACTGCATCTCTGCAGAGGAGTAAGACCACTCAACAACTAGTGGCCTGGATACGGATACTAAGCCACCTGATGGTGAGGCTCTAGTGCTAGAGCTTTAGGGAATGTGGAATATCCCTTCATTGCCATTATTCCCAGGTTCACTCTGACCCGGTGTGGTCGGACCAGTTGGGATCCAATCTATGGGTCAAAGAAAATATTTAATCATTTTCTATGCTTGAAGCCATATAACTATGCGCGAACAAATGACTGATTTTAAGGTGAATTATTTGAATTACAGGACAATACTTGGGACCATTTAACTGGATGCAATGGAATGAATAGCGTTGAATAGAATTATTAGTGTTAGATAGCAATACTTGAAACCATTTAACTGTGCCCGAAAATAAGTTCTGGCTCGTTTTAAAGTAATGTTACCTACAAACGATTCATTTATAAAAAACATGCATTTTATATATATATATATATATATATATATATATATATATATATATATATATAAACATGAATTTCTTTCTCTTTCTTTCTCACTAAATATCTTTCTGTGTTTCGTGGCATCTCAGCCTTTGTAGGTTTTTAATGTCAAACCATTCTCCTAGAAGAACAGTACTGGTACTATTTAACTCCTAGCTGGGAGGATAAGGGGGTTCATATCTTTCCCAGTGGTATTTGCCCGAAAGTGAACGTAATAGCGTGACTGGAGTACGAACCCGCTTACTACGATTCCACAGTCCATCGCTTTAACCATTACACCACGAGGACACCCACCCGTATAAATATGATTTGCCATTAAATAACATACAAGGGTTCATATACCATGAAACCCAACCAACCAACCTATCAACCGTCATCCTAGGAACATTATTCTTAAAATAAATACATGAGATAAAAAATACTTGGAAACGAAACCATTCTTTAATATTATTCGGGTATCCACAGACGCATTATCTGCAGGTTTTCATCATCTTTCTTCTACAGTCGAATGTCTTGTTTTTTGTCACTTTCGTTTTAATCTCCTTATCATCAGAGAACCATTAAATTGATATAAAAGTTGTCTTATTCCTTTTTGTAAGCAAACGAAGCAATCTTTTTCCACCTTACTCGTCACATTCCCCACTGCTGTATTAAATAAGGTGCAAAGTATAACCCTCAGGCCACAAGGGGCGCAAAAGGCGCTGGATAATGGGACGATTAGATTACTGATTTATAACTAGGTCTTCCTTTCCCAACAGCTTCAAAAATTCAAACGCACCAAGCCCTTCTATTCTTTTCAGAGTCCGATATCAGATAATGGCGGATAAAATCGAGGTTTTATGGCTTCACTTCAGCAAACAAGATTTAAAAACAACAAGGTGTTTATCATTTGTATCATATTATTAATAATAGAAATAAAACCGTACAAAGTAAGTTATCGTTTGTATCTTTATTCTTTTTCTTTTTTTAATCTCTGCTGGAACAATGGAGCAGGAAAAAAATGGATAAGGAGAAAATCCTTCATCCAAGGTATTTTTCGGGAAGATTAAAGCTACTAAAATAGTTTGGAAACATGGTCGTTTATTTTACTTTTGGGGGAGTTTTTCACAGCAACGTTAGCTGATAGTTTTTCACTGGAGTCTAAGTGACAACAAGTCTCCTCAAATCTCAAGGACTTTTCTAAGTATTCTGGCCAATCTCAACAATGCTATTATTTACTCATAAGAGTTTTTCACATCGGCGTTAGCTGATGGTCTTTCACTGGAGATTGAGTGACACCAAGTCTCCTCAAGTCTCCAGGACTCTTCTCGGTATTCTAGCCGTTTTCAATAATGCTGTTGTTAGGATGGTCTCCACACGGCCGCCAACTTCCAAATCTTCCAGGCCCTTTAATAATCCTTTAGTTACCGTGCCAAAAGCACCAATTACAATTGGTATAATTGTCACCTTCATATTCCATAGTTTTTTTAATTCTCTAGCAAGGTCGAGGTACTTATCTCTCTTTTCAGATTCTTTCAGTTTTATTCTGTCGTCAGCCGGGACAGCAAAGCCGACAATTTTGCAAGTTGTCTTTTTTTTTTATTATTATAAGGTCTGGTCTTCTGGCTGAGATTGGGTGATTTGTTTGTATATCAAAATCCCATAGGAGTTTATGTGTCATTTTCTAGGACAGGTGCTGGGTTGTGCATATACCATTTGTTGGCATGATCAAATTTAAATTTCTTGCACATTTTCCAGTGGATCACCTACATTTGCTATTTTGTTACGTCTTATCTATCCTCACCTTGATATGATTGGTTCTTATGGCGTTGTTTTGTGCTACTATTAGGAGAGATTCAGTTTCTCTCTTAAAGTTTCCTTTTCTTAGCCATGTCCAGGTTTTGTCTTGTGAGATGTTGTTTATTAGTCGTTTAAAACGCCCATGGAGTTGTTTTCCTTCCCATTTTTGTTTCCTAATTTTTGTCATTCTGTTATCTATCGTGTTGTCAGTATTGTTTCTGATAGCCGTAATGAGTCCTCTTTCGAGTTTTTTTATGTAGTCTTCAAGTCGTTGTATGGATGTGTCATCGCTGTCTTCGATGCTGGTAAGTCCTCTTCCTCCCTCTTTTCTTGGTACATATAGTCGGTCAACGTCGTCTCTGGGATGTAATGTCTTGTGCATGGTCATTATTTTTCTAGTTCTTTGGTCCATTTGTCTAAGTTCCTCTCTGGTCCACTTGAGAAAGGATGCCGAGTATCTAACGAGAGGTACAGCCCAAGTATTTATTCCTTTGATAAGGTTTCTGCTGGAGAGCTTTGTCCCGATATTATCATTATTATCATTTGTGGTATTATTAGCATTAGTATAACTCCCTTGTTTTGTTTTGGTTTGGTTTTATAACATATTAACCACTGTAAGTTATTTAATGCAAAATCCTGTTTATACATTTAAATTAAATATATATATATATATATACATATATATATATATATATACATGGATCATTAAATAAGTTTCCAGACTTTTTTCGTATGGGCACTTTTATTGATAGTACACACATAAAACTCTAGTCCCCTTCGAAGTAATCTCCTCTGGCTGCAATGCATTTGTTGTAACGTTCCAACAACTTCGGCAAGGCCCTATGGAAGTCCTCTTATGTGAGCGTGTCAATGACATTCGTCACAGCCTCTTTCAGCTCCTCAATTCTCTCATAACGACAGCCTCTGAGCTTAGGTAATAACCAAAAGTCACAGGGAGCAAGGTTTCGACTATAGGGAAATGAGGAACTGTATTGAAGCCCATCTTGGTCAAATAGTCTGTGACAAGGATGGAGTTGTGGACTGGTGCATTGTCCTGGTGGAAATGTCACTGACTCGATTTGAAGAGTGCTGGCCTCTTCCCAAGGAATCTCTTCCTGAACCCAAAACCTCAACAAACCCTAACCCTAACCGTTTGGCCTATCAACTCTGGTGTATTGACTTCCTTGCTCCTCTCACAACTCTCATCATCCCTCACAGACTCCCTGCCTTCCTTGAATCTCTTATGCCACTCAAAAACTGATGCTCAATTTATGCAAGATGCTCCAAAAGCAGGCTGAAGTATTCCATAGGTTTCTGTGGCATTTTTCCAAGTTTAAAACAAAACAATTTTATTGCATATCGTTCTTCTAAACTATCCCCACGTCCAGATTGCATTTTTGAAATTCACCAGCTGTGACAATCAGGCTTTAGTAGGGTGTATTCCAATTGCTGCTGTAGCTGTTGATTTGAACCTGAAATCATAAAAATTGGTCAGTCATCTCATAATATGTTAGGCAATTACGTACTGAATTTTCAAGAGTCTACGACAATTTTAAATGCCTGTACAAAAAAGTGTGGAAACTCATTGTATACACCACGTATATATATATATATATATAGAATGTTGTCGACAAAATGTGTTTACAAATCATATATATATATATATATTTATAGGATTTGTAAACACATTTTGTAGACAATATACTTAAATGAGTCTGAGTTCTTTTTTGCAAAGTTAAGTGGTCCCAAGTATTGCTACATAACAGTCACAATTTAACATCAGGTGCCCTTGGTGTAATGGTTATCGTCACAGGATATGGACACGGCGATACGAGTTCAAATCCGGGACAAGACTGATTGCATTTCACATAGCACTAATACCCTTGGGAAAGGTATGAATCCAATTATTCTCCCTCCAGCTATGGGTAAATAGCAGGGCAGACTAGGTTCTTCAGCCTTGGTGAGGCAACTAGTCTAGGAGAAGAAAAACTCTGAATTCAAACCTGCTAAACTCCGCTTAAAAAATTGACCTTGTGTCATATCCTGCCCGAGCGGAGGGGTTGGGTAAATAGGATCAGTCATTTATTTGTACACATAGTTTGTTCTATTTGATCCACATATAGGATCCAATCAGGTACTACCTCTCCGGGTCAGAGGAGTTCACGGAGCAATGACAATGAAAGGGTACTAAACATTTCCCAAATCTCTAAGGCTAGAGACTTTCCATCTGATTGTTTAATGTCATATCCAAGACATTCACTTCGGGGTCTCACCCCTCTGTAGAGATGCAATCGGTGTATTCTACGGCCCCAGCGATTATTCCTTTGATAGTCTTTCATGCTAGTGTTAGCTGATTGCTTTTCATTGGAGTCTGAGAGACAACAAGTTTCCTCAGGTCTCCAGGACTTTTCTCAGTATCCAGCCCGATCCCAAGAATAATGTAGTTTGTATGGTCTCGATTCGTCGTCCGATTTTCAACTCCCCACCCTTTCCAAGTCTTTTGGGGCCGTCCCAAGCGCGCCAATTACAACTCGCATCTCGATTAGTCTGATGTTTCACAGCGTGTTTAGTTCTCTGGTGAGGTTCAAGAACTTTTCTCCGTTTTCGTTCTATTTGATTTTCACTGTGGTCCGCCGCGACGGCAAAGTCCATTATACAGTAGGTCCTCTTTTTTGTTAATTTTCGCTGGTCTTCTGGCCGGAATTAATTTCTCGCGCAGTTCCCAGTCGATCACCTTCCCCAACCAGTCGTATCTAATCTTATATTCCCTTTGCGCTAGTTTTCTTTATTCACTTATTATTCGTTGCGAGTTTTTCACTGCAGCGTTTGCTGGTGGTTTTTGACAGGAGACTGACAGCAAGTCTTCTCAAGTATCCAGGACACTTCTCAGTATTCTAACAGTTTTTTTAACAATGCTGTTGTCTGAATTGTCTAGATTTTTCTCTGAATTTCAATTCCTCCAGTCTTTTTTTCTAAGTCTTTTGAGACCATTCGAAGTACACCTACTATAATTGGTATCACTGTCACCTTCATGTTCCACATTTTCTTTTTAGATATCTGAACAATGTCTATCGTTTTACTCTCCTATGATTTCCCTCTGTGCTTTGCCAGAACGGCAAAATCTATTAGATAACAATTTCTTTTTCTTGTTGATAAACAGTAAGTCTGGTTCTATCATATTTACCAACCCCTCCGCTTGGGCAAGATATGACACAAAGTCAATTTTTAAGCGGAGTTTAACAGAGTATTCTTTCTCCTAGACTAGTTGCCTCACCAAGGCTGAAGAACCAGTCTGTCCTACTATTTACCCATAGCTGGAGGGAGAATAATTGGATTCATACCTTTCCCAAGGGTATTAGTGCTATGTGAAATGCAATCAGTCTCGTCCAGGATTTGAACTCGTGTCGCTGTGTCCATTTCCTACGACGATAACCATTATACCACGGGCACATCCAAAAAGTAAGTCTGGTTTTATGATCGAGATTTGGTAATCGGTTTGTATCTTAAAATCCCAGAGAATTTCATGCATCTACTTCTTAATAACAGATTCTGGTTTGTGCATATACTATTTGGTAGTATGGCTGAATTTCAATTTCTTGCATGGTTCCCAGTTGATCACCTTTCCCACCCAGTCGTGTCTAGTCTAATACTCTTTTTGTGCTAGTTTGTTTCATTCATTGTCTCTGTGACCAACACTTGATATCCTGTTGTGTATTGAGGATTTTCGCTTGAATATAATTGGTCCTTATGATGTTGCATTGAGCTACTCTTAGAAGTGATTCAGTTTTTCTCTTTCGGTTTCCTTTCCTATCTATGTCCACGTCTTCTTGTGAGAGATTTCGCTACTTTTCTATCGATGTCTTTTTCCCAGTTATTGTTGTTCCATTTGTCCTTATGTTGTCAGTGATATTACTGGCT
Source organism: Sepioteuthis lessoniana (assembly GCA_963585895.1). NCBI lineage: Eukaryota > Metazoa > Mollusca > Cephalopoda > Myopsida > Loliginidae > Sepioteuthis > Sepioteuthis lessoniana. The sequence goes on from OY757915.1 coordinate 101,448,142, forward strand.
ATCGTAATTAGTCTTACTTAGCTCTTTTTAATGTCGTCTTTGGGTGCTCGTTTTGATACATCCACGCTATCTTCAGTGCTGGTGAGTCCTCTTCCTCCTTCTTTTCTTGACACAAATAGTCTGTCTATGTCATCTCTCAGATGTTGGGCCTTGTGCATTGTGATCAACTTCCTTATTCTCTAGTCCATTTGTCTGAGTTCCTCCCTTATCCATTTAAAAATAGTCCAGAGTATCTTACAAGGAGGACTGCCCTGGTGTTTATCTCTTTTATGAGATTGCTGCTGAAAAGCTTGGTTTCAAGAAGTTTTCTTGTTTGTTTGGGATACTCTTTTCTTAATTGTTCTTTTATCTCCGCTTGTTTGCTGGTGTCCGCCTCCAATATTCCCAAGTACTTGTAATTTTGTTGCATACTGACCTTTGACAGAGCCGGATGTTTCAGCTGTTTAAAAAGTGTAATTGCAGGACGTACCAGTGTAAATAAGCGGAAGCACGTTACGTAACATCCGGAATACTGGAGTGTTGTGAAATTATATATACACGGCCCACAGCAGATACAGGGAGTCTTGAAGGGGTCAGCCTTTTGGGTCTAGATACGGTCTATCAGAGACTGGCCCTCAGGCACCCTGTAGGGCAATGGCCCGCAGTAGCCCCTGGCTAGGAAGCAATAAAGGCAAAGCTGTAAGGCCCTGAAGATAACAAAGCAGGGTATGGTCATGAGAAGAAGTAATGGGTTTCGAAGTCCTTCAAGTCCTCTGTATGTCTTCGTCTCCCTGTCTCTGTCTCACATATACACCAGATTCGATCCCCTTTCAAAAGAAATAAAGAGACGTATATTTTTGTAAACCAAGCGTTTCATTATGGTTTCTTCATTCGTCATTCATTACGGCTGTATAACAATTTTCCTTTTCTCCAAGCGTTCTAATTCTTTCTAGATTTGGTAATCTTTTTCCACTTTTAATTATGAACATGACACAATTTTCAATGCCAAATTCCATTCCTTTATCCTTGATGTGTATTCTTATTGTTTTTATCAGAGTCTCCATTTTTTTCCCCATTTCTTGCAAACAGCTTGATGTCGTCTATGTACATGAAGTAACTGTTACATATTGACCCTGGCCAAGCTGTCAAAAGAAGAAATGCACCCGTGTAAATAACAGGTGCATCCGGTCGAAGATATCAGGGGGCGACCTTGACTGTCGAAGGGTTGAATAGAGTGCGAATTGTGACGCTCGCAGGAAGTAGGTGGATGTCAAATTATTTTATAACCCCGGCGACAGGGAGTTCAGATCAGTTGGAGAGAAGATGCTGGAATGAGAACCATGTCCCAGCAGAGTCTGGGCCCCCATTTGAGCAGCCCAGGAGAACGGGAAAGAAAGGCTGTGATAAGCAGAAGAGTTGGGGGTCAATATGTTGCAGTCTTTGTTCGGTCTCCAACTCCCTCTTACACACAACCCTTTCAATAAAGTGAGAACTGTGTCCGCTCGTCTTTATTGTGTTGGATATGTTTCTGCATGCGTGTATATGTGTATAGTTGGTCATGGCTATACAACATAACATACCTTTTCTGAAAGTCCCCCGTGCATTTCCCATGAATGTAATTCATTCGGATCATTGCTTTTACAATGAGAAATCGCAAAAGCCCATTATTATTATTTTACTTTTTTCGTGAGTTTTTCACACCAGCGTTAGCCGATAATTTCTTTCTGGAGTTTGAGTGATAGCAAGTCTACTCAATTCTCCAGGACTCTTCTCAGTATTCTTGCCAACCTTAACAATTAGTTGATAGGATTGTCTCCTCTCGTCTTGTTATTTTCTAGCGCTCCAGTCCCTATACCAATCTTTTGATGACTGTACCAAGAACACCAACTATAATTGGTATTACCGTTACTTTCATATTCCACAGTTTTTCAACTCCCTAGCAAGGGCTTGGTACTTATCTTTCTTTTCGTTTTCTTTAAATTTTACCCTGTGATCAACCGGGACAGCAAAGTGCACAATTCGGCAAATTCTCTTTTTTTTTGTTACTGTCACTAGGTCTGGTCATCTGGCCGAGATTAGGTGGTCCGTTTGTATGTCAAATTCCCCGAGGAGTTTGTGCGTCTCATTCTCCCGGACAGATTCTGGTTTGTTCATATACCATGTTCGTATGGTCAAATTTAAATTTCTAACACAATTCCCTGTGGATCACCTTGATCACTTAGTCTTTCTGTGCTAGTTTGCAGCATTCGCTAATTATGTGATTGATGGATTCGTCTCTATAACCCACATTTTCGGTTTTGTTGCGTTTTTTCTATTCTTGATTTGATATAATTGGTCCTTATGGCGTTGTTTTTTGTAGCTATTTGACGAGATTCAGTTTTTCTTTTGAGGTCTCCTTTACTATTAATATCATTATTCCTTGAGAGTTTTTCACATCAGCTAACGCTGATGGTTTTCACTGGAGTCTGAGTGACAGCAAGTCACCTCAAGTCTCTAGGACTCTTCTCAGTATTCTGACTAATCACATTAATGTAGTTGTTTGAATGGTGTTCACTCGTCCCTTTATTTTCAAGTCCTCCTGTCATTTTATTAATCCTTTGGTGACTGTATCAAGAGTACCAATTATAATTGGTATAAGCGTCACTTTCATGTTCCACAGTTTTTTCAGTTCCCTAGCAAGGTCGTGGTATTAATTCTTCTTTTCACTTTCTTTTGATTTTTCACTGTGTTCAGCCGGAACAGCAAAGTCTACAATTCTGCTTGTTTTCTCTTTTTTTGTTGATCATTATAAGGTCTGGTCGTCTGGGCGAGATTAATTGATCCGTTTATATGTCAAAATCCCAAAGGGGTATGTGTGTATCATTTTCCAGGACTAATGTTGGGTTGTTTATATACCATTTGGTCGGATCGTCAAAGTGAAATTTCTGGCACAATTTCCAGTGGATCACTTTACCTACCCAGACGTGTCTGGTCTTATACTCTTTCTGGGCTAATTTGCGGCACTCGCTTATTATGTGATTGGTGGTTTTGTCTCTACCATCACATAACCTACATTTGCTGTTTTGTTGCGTCTTATCTACTCTTGCTTTGATATGATTGGTCCTGATAGCGTTGTTTAGTACTGCTATTAGGAGAGATTCCGTTTCTCTCTTAAAGTTTCCCTTTCTTAACCACGTCCATGTTTTCTTGTGAGAGATGTTACTTATTAGTCGCTTAAAACGTCCATAGAGTTGTTTTGTTTCCTATTTTTTGTTTTCTGGTTATTGTCGTTTTGTTGGTACTCGTGTCGTCAGTATTGTTTCTGGTGACTGTAATCTTTCTACACACTTTTCTATGTAGTCTTCAAGTCATTGTATTGATGCATCTTTTTTTTACACTAATGGCTTTTCACAAAAGACTGAGTGACGGTAAGAGTCCTCAGGTCACCTGGATTCTTCTAAGTATTTCAGCTGATCTTAAAAGTGTTGTGATCTGGATTATAATGCGTGATAATGATTCATTGAAAAATAGAAATTAAAAAAAAAATGGCCGAGTGTTGGTATGTGAAATTTTCATATGTAGCTTTGTCGTTCTTACATACATAACTAAGACGACTATCTTCATTTAGTTATCCATGCTTCACTGTTTTGCCCAACAGGCTTTCAATCATTTCATCCTGCAATTTTTAAATGTCGTCTCGGAATAATTATTTTCTTTTTTCGAATTACAATTCTTATTTGAGTATTATTTAATAGTCAACCTTTTACTTACTCGTGTATAAAATCTCAGATTCCTCTTTTAGAATTATATTAATGAAACTTGCCACTACTTGAAATTCTTTTATAACTGCCGAATAGTTAAATGAATTTTAGTCAGATATCAGATATGCGGAGGTGGACGGCAATAAAACTTTGGCATCCGATTTCAATGGGAAATATATTGCTTGTCCAGTGATTTTTGAACAAGTGCCCTAACAGATCTTCATACTTTACCTACCTATATATATATATATGTGTGTGTGTGTGTGTGTGTGTGTGTGTGTGTGTGTGTGTGTGTGTGTGTGTGTGTGTGTGTGTGTGTTAGAATAGTGAAGACACAGAGTCAGTGGTGCTTAATGACGGACAGTTTCTCGCCTACGTGATAATCAGACTGAGAGTTCTTGATCTGATGATCCTATTGGGGAGAAATTGACTGTCACAAAGCAACATCAACTCTGTGTCTCTGATGTTCTAACTTACAAGTGCATCACAGATATTCCACACCATTTATAGATATAGCAAAACTACATTAATTATTGTTCACCAATGATCCGAAAGACCGGGGTTCAATCCCAGGTCGAGTCATAGCAAAGACTCAAAAATGGTACATGACGCCTCTTTACTTAACACAGCATTATAAGGTATGGATCAAGGGTAAGTGAAGCAATCCAGGGAAAGGAGTTGGGCTATCCATCATATCGGTGAAGTAGCTATTGAAAATAGAACCTTTGGGTCATCCTCGACTACGGTTAGCCAACTTACAATAACTATATATATATATATATATACAGAGAGAGAGAGAGAGAGAGAGGACAGATAGATTGGTTTGATTTTATGGCAATCAACCATTGTAGGTTATTAAAGCCAAATCCATTTTTATGCATATAAACAGTTCTCTTTAAAAACAATTCAGTTTTGCATAAGTACACAGGTTCAATTTCCCAAAAAGTTCCATTTCAAACAATTCATTTTAGCATTAGTACACAGTTTAGTTCCATTTGACCAATAAATAGGAACCAATCAGATAATACCACTCCAGGCCAGAGTAGACCTGGGAGCGATGGCAATGAAGGGTTACTCAACATTCTTCAAAGCCCCAGTATTACTGGAACCTCACCATCAGAATGGACATACAGGAAACTCGTTAGGGGGGAGTCTTACCCCTCTGCAAAGAAGAAGTCGGTGTATTCGATATCCCCAGCCCACTGAGCAAAGAGAATAGAGAGGAATATACAGATAGATAGATAGATAGATACGTGGTGTCTCCAATAAGTTTCCAGACTTTTTTTGTACAGGCATTTAAAATTGTCATAGACTCTTGAATATTCAGTATCTTATTGCTATACATCTTATGAAATGACTGACCAATTTTTATGATTTCAGGTTCAAATCAACAGCTACAGCAGCAATTGGAATACACCCTACTAAAGCCTGATTGGCAGAGCCGGTGAATTTCAAAAATGCAATCTGACACTTTAGAAGAATGATATGCAATAAAATTCTGTTTTAAATTTGGAAAAATGCCACAGAATCATAAGGAATGCTTCAGACTACTTTTCTACCATCTTGCATGAATTGAGCATCAGTTTTTGAGGGGCATAAGAGATTCAAGGAAGGTAGGGAGTCTGTGAGGGATGATGAGAGGTTTGGGAGGAGTAAGGAAGTCAATACACCAGAGTTGATAGGCCAAAGGGTTAGGGTTAGGGTTACTATGTTGACGTTTTAAGGGAGTTCAGGAAGAGATTCCGTCGGAAGAGGCCAACACTCTTCAAATCGGGTCTGTGGCCTTTCCACCAGGAGAATGCACCAGTCCACAACTTCATCCTTGTCACAGACTATTTGACCAAGATGGGCATCAAGACAGTTCTGCACCCTCCCTATAGTCCAGACCTTACTCCTTGTGACTTTTGGTTATTCCCTAAGCTCAAAGGAAGTCGTTATGAGACAACTGAGGAGATGAAAGAGGCTGTGACGAATGTCATTGACACACTCACACAAGAGGAGTTCCATGGGGCCTTCTAGAAGTTGTTGGAACGGTACAACAAGTGCATTGCAGCTGGAGGAGATTACTTCGAAGGGGACTAGAGATTCATGGGTGTACTATAAATAAAAGTGAACATACGAAAAAAGTCTGGAAACTTATTTAATGATCCTCGTAGATAGATAGATAGATAGATAGATAGATAGATAGATAGATAGATGCTAGTGGTAATTTACTAAGCTTTTTTTGCTTAGATGTGGCAAAAGGCCATATGAAAGGAGCACTTAAAGAGATTCGAACTCACTCGTGTAGGTTTGCTAGTCGAGCTTGCTAACCAGTGCCTGTTATCTTGTAAAGCAGACATCAGGCTTATGTTTGGAGGTGCCCGTGGTGTAATGGCTATCTTCGCAGGATATGGACACGGCGACACGAGTTCAAATCCTGGACCTGACTGATTGCATTTCACATAGCACTAATACCCTTGGGAAAGGTATGAATCCAATTATTCTCCCTCCAGCTATGGGTAAATAGTAGGACAGACTAGGTTTTTCAGCCTTGGTGAGGCAACTAGTCTAGGAGAAAGAATACTCTGTTAAACTCCGCTTAAAAATTGACCTTGTGTCATATCCTGCCCGAACGGACGGGTTGGTAAATATGATAGAACCAGACTAGTAGCCTTGGGAAAGGTATGAATCCAATTATTCTCCCTCCAGCTATGACAGACTAGGTTCTTGAGCCTTGGCGAGGCAACTAGTCTAAGAGAAGAAAACTCTGAATTCAAACCTGTTAAACTCTGCTTAAAAATTGACCCTGTGTCATATCCTGCCTGAGCGGAGGGGTTGGGTAAATAGGATCAGGCTTATGTTTGTTTATATCTATGCATGTAGACTCGACATATATTTCATATCTTGCACACACACACACACACACACACACATATATATATATATATATATATATATATATATATATATAATGTAACAAAGAAATTATTTTTTGTCATAATTACAGCAGGTTTAGAACTGATTTTAACGTCTCTGTACATGAAGTGGTAGAATTGGTAAAGTTGGGAATCATTTTTCAATTGTTAATAAAAAAAATGATCACGAACTTTACAAAATAAAAATTCTAAAACGTGTTGCAATAATTCCAATATATTCTTTTCAATAGAATAACATAAAGTTACTGGTAAAAAAATTAAAGCAAATTATGTTTACGTTCTTCATACAGTTTTAGGCTGTTTTTAAAGTCAGTTTTTCTTATCTAAAAATTAATTTCGATTACGCCATGACTAATGTTAGCCAAGAGAAAAATTCAAATGTAGTAATTAAAAATCATCCAAAAATAAAATAAAAGTAATATAATTAGCATGCGACGAAAATTATTTAATTTAATGATTACTTAACTGAATTTTGAAAAAAAAAAAAAACCAACTTTTTACTTAAAATATAGTGAAAATATATTTGTTTATAGCGGAAATGTGTTAAATGTTAATTCGGTTCAACGATAATGTGGGTATTCGTGTTACTATAGTAACGCATGAACTCAGACTTAGAATCCAGTTACACTGAACCTACCGGTTCTTTCTAAATCATCAAAGTTAAGCATTGATGAAACTGTTCAATACTCTGAGGGGTGACCTCTGAAGATAACAGAATTTACTTTAGGCTACCTGAGGCCTGTGTGCTATATCTAAACAAACCTTAGTAAATTAAAAAAAACTACGTTGATTTACCATCCTGAAACAACAGATTCCTGCGAGATAACTGAAGTTAAGCAGCGATGAGCCTATTTAGGACTTAGATGAGTGACCCCCCGAACAACAAGTACTGTAAGCTACCTAAAACCTTTGTGTTATATCTAAGCTAGTTAAACTAATGGAAATTCCATGGGTCAAACTATAAAATATCTTCAAGGATTAAAAGGTCAATATGACATGTTTAATGCTTTGTTAATTATATATATATATATATATATATATATATATATCCTTGGGAAACTGTTGGGTATCACCTACCTTTTCAGCATAATGAGCTGTTCCATCTGCCATATATGGCAGTAGCGGAGATCAGTCTGTGAATAAGCCTACGAATCAGACCAGAAGAGCCGTTCCTATTGTTGAAGTATATCATTACTCTATCACTAATCCTATGTTCTTATTACTAACAGTCTCTCTCTTGTAAATACTCTTTCCTGTAAATATAACTATTTTCCTCACATATCGTGGTTTGTCTTATTATTACTACTACTTGTGTCCACTAACCAGAACATAACAGAAACATAGGCATCCAACTATCTTCCCTCCAGCTATGAGTAAATAGAAGGGCAGAGTGTGATCTTTAGCCCTGGTAAGGTATAGGAGAAGGAAAACTCAGAATTTGAGCCTGTTAAACTGAACTTGTCTTTTGGAGTGTTGCCGCCCGGACTTGTTCAATATTGCTCTCAACATTCTTGAGTAATTGCCGTCTAGCTTCTTCTTCAGCCGTTTAGTTAGCGTCCAAGTAGTGAATCCATATAGCAATATCAATACGACCGCTGACTGGAGGAAACTGCGCTTCATTTTATCGGTCAGGTCTGCTGTACGGCCACTTGCCTCACATCACGAAAACTATACAAGTTAGACGAGCCAGACACGCTGGACACTGCTGGAGAAGCAAGGTCGAACTCATCAGTGATGTACTCCTATGGACCCCCGCATATGGCCAAGCAAAAGCAAGACGACCAGCTCGAACATACAGCAGCTATGTGAGGATACGGGATGTAGACCTGAAGACCAGCCAAAAGCGATGAACGATAGGGAGGGGTGGCGAGAGAGGGTCAGGGATATCCGTACTGGAAGCACGACATGATGATGATGATGAAACTGAACTTAAAATATTGACCAAGTATCACATTCTGTTCGTGCAGAGGGGTTGGTGTATACAGTTCTACATTTATAACTAACTGTATCAATTTATAGATAATCTTATTATCGTGTTATTGTTCGAAAAATAATTACTTAAATAATGTTATGTCATTACAAATCTGTTAGAACTAGAATATAAAAGTGATAGTTCAGTCGTCAATCTGGTTAGGATAAGGGTTACTTCTTTTTTATATAGTTGAATTTTTCCTACGACAGCCCTAAATCGCCATCAATGACAAGAATGATTAGATAAATAGCGTGTGCAGGGATTGAAACTGGTCATTTCCTTTACACGACGTATACATTGATAACAACTCTGATACTGTAATTACAAATTTGTTAAAATTGAATATAAAATTGTTGGTTCATGTGTGTACATCTGTCAATCTGGTTAGAGTAAGGGTTACTTTTTTTTTTTTTTTTTTTTTTTTTTTTTTCCATAGTTGAATGACAAGAATGATTAGACAAATAGCGTGTGCAGGGATTGAAACTGATCATTTCCAGTTTAGGCCATCTTTTGTGACAAGCGGCTGTAACCAAAGACAATCCAATTGAACGGAAAATCAACTCGCACAAAGAAAAAACTTAATTCAAGTTGCTTCTGACTACCTAACCAATTATCATTTTAAAACACCTAAAAAAATTTCTTTTTATGTTTTCTATTGTGTGATTTCTAACGAAGAATCATTGTTCTTTTAGGTCACTTGTTGTTCAAGTTTAACTGTTAGGTTTTTGGTAATTTAAGATCACTTTTTAGATTTTTACTTTTAAATTTTTTAATTTGAGTTGGTATTGTCTGTCCTTTCATTATTATGTAGATGGATTTTAAGATCAACCAAAACCTGCTAGAAAACAGCACAAAGTAATCACATGAAAATCGTTAACTTGCTTCTATGGGTATCATAAATGTCATTTTTTTCTTCGAAATTTTTCTTAACTACAAAAATCTTTTTCACCGTTTCTATAATTTTATAATCGTTTCTTTCATTGCGTCATTTCATGAATCAATCAAGTAAATAAAGAACAAAAACTATGATTGTATGTAAAATCCTTTGGATTATGTGAAGTAGTTTAATAATTTCAAATTGTGCTCACCCTCGCGTGAAGTCCTAAGTACGTTTTCATCAATAAAAATTCTGTGACCAATATGAGTGAATGTTTGTTTCAAACCTTACTAAGTTTTGCCAAGCATGGCACAAATCTGCTATAATAGAATATCTGGTATAGATCTAATTCACTATTAATCGCTTGCAAAACTGTCATTCTGCAGAAGACCCCTATGTAAGTATCCTTGGGAAAGAATGAACCCTCTTATCTTCCCAGCTTTGGTTAAATAGCATCACTACTGTTCTACAAGGATGAATTTGGCATTAAATTACTTACAAAGGTTGATAGGCCATTAAACAAAGAAACCAAACCCTTTGTTGAAATAGGTTTGTATAGTGGTTGGAGGAAGAGAAACTTAAATTAGCCTTTTCCAGTTAAAGCTATCGGTTGTGACAAGTGGCTACAACCAAAGACAATTGTTAAGAATTCAACTGAACGGAAAATGTTAATATTAAATAAATGCTAACGATAAACGTCATATTTACTTAAACGTTTAAAGACAATTTAACTCTCAATACGTTTTTGTACAGTTAACATTCCCCCTCATAATGTCATTGTCATATTGCATTGGCGAAAAATCATGTTTTATTTGAAATCTTTAGACAAAGCAAAGTATGACATTATCGGCCATTTTCATGACGTACATATTACTAACAACTTACATTATGTAATGTCATCATAGATACGTTAAAATAAAATATACAGATTGTCCCTAAAGTCTGGACACACCAGGCAAAATGCATGTTTTTAATGTATAAAAGTTTCTATAAGATTTTATTCAATTGGAATATTAACCAGTAACATCTTCAATAGGATTTCTACAATTTGTAACGCAAGTTCAACCCATTTTGCGAGATTCTAACCACCTTTCCCGCCGTTGAAAAGCCATTTTGCGCCCTTCTAAGATGATGTGCTATCTGTGCTATCCTTCTAAAATCATTTGCTATCTGTCGATATGACCATTCTTAACGTCCACTGAGAAGCACCAGTTTAATTTTTTCTTCTTTCAACAAACTCATATTCAATCTTTTGGAGAAAAAAAAAATTATTGTTGTGTATAGTTAGTGATATTTCCTATGTGTCTAAACTTTAGGGAAAGCTTGTACAAATTCTAGTGTTGCATAAACATTCAGGGCATATATTACTTGATTGATCGACCAGTGCCCATCTCTTTACTTCGCTTCGTTCTTCGTGACGCCATTTTTGCTTTTGTTCGTTGTCTTCTGTTTTCATCTTCCGTTATTCTTAGGTCTGTTGTAATGGTAAATTGGAGGTGCCGGTGGTGTAATGGTTATCGTCGTAGGAAATGGACACGGCGACTCGAGTTCAAATTCTGGACGAGACTGATTGCCTTTCACATCGCACTAATACCCTTGGGAAAGGTATGAATCCAATTATTCTCCCTCCAGGTATGGGTAAATAGTTGGGCAGACTAGGTTCTTTAGCCTTGGCGAGGCAACTAGTCTAAGAGAAGAAAACTCTGAATTCAAACCTGTTAAACTCCGCTTAAAAATTGACCTTGTGTCATATCCTGCCCGAGCGGAGGGGTTGGTAAATATGGTTGTAATGATGAATAACAACGTGACCACATTTTCAAGAGCACTTATTTTTTTTATTTCTTGAAAAGTTTTCAAATTTCCGTCACCCGTCCGACTAAATGGAAAGTTAGTGAAGAGTGTACCATAACGGTACCCAAAAACATCCGCACCAACACATGCTCGAACGTGTTAATGGCACTTCTTGATGAAGGGTGGATAAACGTACTTATTTGTTAAAAATTTTCCAATGATAAAAACTCAAGTAAAAATCTCGTCTTGTTTTTTCTGAATTTTTTCTTATAATTTTGCTTAAATCTTGGAAGTTGTTTGCTCATTCTACTGCCCAACTCATAACCTTATGTGAGCTTGTGTGTTTGGCTTTGGATAAGGATTTAGGACTTAGGATTGCAGATTAGGACATGGGATATCAGTTAAAGTCAGGATTAAGAGTCATTTAATTAGGAATACGAGGTCCGGTAGAATGACTTTAAAATTACTGTGATTTTTAAGATTTGTCCTCATCTTTATTGTTGTTAGTTGAAACACTTTTATGTTCTTCCCTAACGATTATTTTAACTTTATCCCACAAAGGTAGATGGTTTCCTTTTTCTTTCCATATATGGTCAGCTATACTTGACTTTTCTATTTCACAATGTACTACTGCTTTTCGATGCTTCTGTAGTCATACTTTCAGAGGACGTCATGTCTCGCCTTTGCATACTTTGACACTGCTGGATGGGATGGAATATACGCAATTCTTAGTCATGCTCTATTCTGTGAGGGGTTTGACTCGGAGGAGATGTTTACAAAGAGTTGAGCCACTCCTGAATGTGGTCCCGATATCATATGGACTCCATATATTTTGAATTTTTTCAGCCAAGCCTTTAAAAATTAATATCGCACAGGCGCTAGAAGTAGAAAATTGATGGATAATACGTCTTTCAGTAGCAGCTTTGCGATTTTATTTGCCATCATGGCGTTAGGGGTTGAAACTCATTTCACTGCGAAGTGACACCTAGTGGCCGTCTCGCTCACCAGAACTGTAATGGTTAGCAAACTTGACTTGCAAACCTGCAAGAGTGAGTTCGAGTCTCACTGGGTAGTCTATTCATTCGGCCTTCTGTCGCAAAAAAGTGTAGTAAATTACTATTTTAATCGGTAGAGTTCTTGCAAGGTTATGCTTTTATATTATCTTTATAACTTTTAGACAACTCATTCAATAACTTGGTGCTTTGTTACAATAGCCTAAATAAAGATTTCTGTTAATTCTGTAGCAATATACAAAACATTATATGAGAATCTGATTCACCAACCAGATAAGAGAAAGTTTCAATCATTTGCTCCATCCTTTTACTGAACTGATACCTTAAATCCCCCAAATAATAAACCTACCATCCTCCGTAAGTCAATAACTCCTTTGTGTTAGGAAATAAATAAATAAGACCGAAAGGTGAATTTTCGCTAGTTGAAAGCGTACATTTTGGATTTCATTGTTGAGTAAAAAAAATGAAGCAAATAAACGAAACATCCTTATCTGGATGGTTAATATAACTAGTACACTTCTACATGAACTTTTGTATATTTCCACAGAATTGAGTGAAATTTTCATCGCTGGTTTATTTTGGACAATCCCAACTACACGGTGTAACGCAAATCTCGTTCTTGTGTAATAAGTGCTGTTCCTAATAGCTTTTTGTTTAAGTATACATAACGGGGATTAATCTTTTCAAACTTTGCTTTGGTGCCCTGGATAACTCAAATTTTATTCCCGGATAGTATATAGTAAAAGAGTTAGTCACCGTTGTCGAGGGCGACCCGAAGGCTCCCCTTTCATTAGCTACTACATCGAGGTGTAGGGGTGGGCACTACTTTTTTCTCTGGATTGCTCCACTTTACTCTTGATCCGTACCTTATAGTGCTGAGTGTTAAGCAAGGCTGTATCAAATACCATTTTTTGAGTTTTTGGTATTACTTTACTTAGGATTGAACCTCGGTATTTCTTAATTGATTATTTTGAAAAATATAGAAAATGGCTGTAATTTTCTTGAAACTTTGCTTTTGTTCCTTAGATAAGAAAATTTAGAATTAACATATTTTCTATTTAAAAACAGACAAATTTGCTCTTTTTCATTTATGTAAGGTCTGAATGAAACAACCCATGAATCGTGATTTACATTTATTTATGAGAAATTTATACAAAAATGAAAAAAATGTAAGTTCTCGATCAACTACTCTGTAATGTTGAAAAATTCCATCAACCAAGTCACAAAAGAAAAGTTTGAAAAGAAAAATAGGTATTTTTCATTTACTTTAGGCATAAGCAATTGAGAAAAAACACTTTCTACCCGGAAACAAGAAAAAACAAAAAAAAAAACAACAAAAAAAAACAAAAAACAAAATTGTGAAATAGTGTAATTTATCATAAGTTAAGTGACATTTTTTCTTCAACTAAACTATATTCTCAACATTAAAAGATCGTCATGTTACAAAAAAAACACACTTGTCAGTATTATTATTTACTAAACATTACTTGGTGCTCACGGTAACTTCTGTTACTTAGTTGTCCCCCATCTAAGCACTGAACAAGTTCATAGCTGCTTAACTTCGATAATCTGCCGAAAACCGGCGCTTTCAGCGTGACTTGATTGTAAATCACAGGCAACAATCGTGTTAATGTCAGCAATATCCACCCTTCTACGAATGCAAATATCAAACGAACAACAATCGTCTGATTACGTAAGTCATGAGAGGAAAATCGATAAATCTAATTTAATTCATGAACTGATGCTTCTGAAATGATCGAGGGTGCTACAGTTTCTCCTCCAGCCAATTCTTTAAACTTATCTCAATCAAAAAATACATTTCAAAATGTGTTCCCTTAATGAGAACATTTGGTACCAAGTTGTTGATTTTTTAATACGATTTTTTTAATCCCCAAAACTCTGAGGCTCCAGTCCTGGTACTCTTGAGAGAGTGGATTGCCCCTTTTATGGCCAGTATTCCTCGATCCACTCTGACCCGAAATGGTGATACCTGTTAATGCCTGGTCCAGTCACCTGGGGCTGTAGAATACACTGACTGTTTCTCTTCAGAGGGGTAAGATCTCCCCAACGTGTGTCCTGGATACGACATATCTCTGATGGTGCCATATCTCTGGGTCAAATCGACCCGTTTAGAAAATTATGCGTATTAGATTGAAATACCTAATATAATATAACTGTGCAAATTATATGTAATAAATAGGAATATTTGAGTCTATATAACTGTGCAAACAAATTATTATTATAAGCATAAAAGAAAATTGTAATGGTGTTTTGAAGATATATATGATTTATAAACACATTTTGTAGATAACATTCTTAAACGAGCCAAAGCTCCTCTTTACATACAGTTAAATGGTTTCAGGTATTGCTATACAACAGTAACAAGTCATTTGTTGGAACATATAAGTTTGTTCTATTTGATCCAGAGATAGGACCTAATCAGGTGCTACCACTTTGGAATAATGTAGACCAAGTAGCCATGGAAATGAAGGGGTACTCCACATTCCCCAAATCTCGATATTGATTTATGTCACATTGAAGAAACTTTAAAAGGAGTATGAACTCGCTTATTTTTGCAGCTATCGGCTAAATAGTACTACTACTGTTCTTTTACAAGGATGGTTTTGGCATTGAATAATCCACAAAAGATGATATGCCATTAAATAAATAAACCAAACCATACTATGAGACATGGATGTCTAAGAAATATGCCTCTGGGCATAAAGTCACTGCTGTTGATAGGTTTTTTAAGGCTGTAAAATGTTTAGGTCGTAGATACATATTTTTTTTATTTGTTTTTGGAGGAAACAGATAAACCACAAAAACAAACAAAAAACAACAACAACAAAAAAGTTCGTTCAACCACACATTGTGTTTTGAACTGAAGATAGATAAGCAGGAGACAGAAAATTCAACCTGAGGAAAGAATGTCCGATCTTTAGTGAAAGAAAGCGATTTTGAATTTGGCTCTACGATACCACGTGGTTAGTATCTCGTGAAAACGCTCTGCGTATGACGTCACAAACTCATAATCGTTTTCTACTGTCAAAGGGAGACGACCTCGCTACTTTCTTGTTTTTTTATCAGTTTATCTTTTTCATATCATCATCATCATCATCATATCGCGCCACAAGCGCTGATCTTTGCTAAATACTTACGTATTCACCATTTCAAAGATAATTTGGGAGACACGCTTAGCGTAATGGTTATTGTACTTTGAAATGGAATCTGTTACTCGAGTTCAAATCTCAGACAAAGCTGCTAGTTTTTCGCTTCGCGCTAACGTCATTGAGATAAGCGTTAATCTATCTTTTCTCCCAGCTCTGAGTAAATAGTAAGGCAGTTGGATTCTTTAACCTCGACAATTCTATCACTCTAGAAAGAAAACTGTTAATTCATAACAGTTGTATTCCGTTCAGAAATTGACCTTGTGTCGCATCTTATCCATCACAAACAGGTTGTATAAATATGTAGCAACATAAAATAGAAATAAATACTCAGTTGTGGAAATGGAACGTAAAGAGACGTATAATACTTTCAACTAATGTAATAAAGTCAATACTTTCAAATATACAGTTTATATTGATAGAAATAAGTGGAAAAGTGAATAAATCCGAACATTTATACCGGATTTAGTGGTAATATTTCATTACCTATTTACAGAAGAACTTCTTCAGACTAAACATTTTTTGAGTTTTCTCTACATTTCAACAATTGAAGAAATAGATAGACTAATGGAGAATGTAAAAACGTATAAATGGAGTGAAAGGGTTCAAAGACCAGAAACAGATTAGAGAAGAATTGGGAGGAAAATAGAGATAGGTTTGTATGGTAGTGGTAAGGGTTATTTGGCTTTGACTGCGACCGTTTGGGTTGATGGTCTAAGCTAGGCGGCACCAAGAGTATCAGGTTTCATCAGAGATTTGACCAGATCAAGGTGGATTAATTTCGGTGAGAAAGAGAGAAATATGGGGGGGGGGCAGTTTTTTCTTATGAAGAAGAAAGAGAAAGAGAAAAGGAAGTGGGGCTGGAGTTCAGACGTATCCCGTTTCATCAAAGGTTTTCACTATAATAGAGTATCTAACTGGAAAGAGAAAAAGAAAGAAAAAGACAAAAGAAAAAAGAAAAATTTTTTAAAAATCAATAAGTTGCAAATGATAGAAAGAGGTTGACCATTACATTTCACGTTTTAGATCCCTACGTTTATTATGGCGTTACCTAAAAGAGCCGATGGGTAAAGGTCCTCAACCATCATTTTGCTCGAAGGAAAAACTCTTTCGCAAAGTCATTTCACAGTATTTCCTGAATGTCTAACATTACTTATTTAACAGCGCCGCTTTGTGTCTAAATCTCGACTGACTTTTAGAATCTAAGTAAATCCCAGACCCTGGTTCACTTACCATGTGATATCTCTCACCCAATCAAAATTCAGCCCTCTAGCAAAAAAAATTTCATTTTTGGTTCCTACATTCCCCTTCCGGAATTATTGACCGATGACTTCCCGCCTGTCAATCATTTCTGTAGGTTTTTCACTCCGGTGCCTCATCCATCATAAACTTTTGTCCCACTGTCTTATGAATTTACCCCGCTAATTTTTAAGAAATTATCTATAATATGAGGGTCATTTAATAAATAGGGGATTTTTTTTTATTGTAGAGGGACCCATTATACATACGAGGATCATTCGATATATAAGAGGAATTTCAAAAAATCCATAAATTTGAACTCTGCATGGTTTGAAATTGTTTTATAGCAAAAATTACATTAAACTCGCAAAGATATTTCTTTTTAGGCTATTCAAAATGGTAGAAAATCAAATAGAGTGCTCAAGGCTAAAACTGAGATTTGTCACCAAATCTTAGCTGAGATTTGCTAACCTTGTGAGATTTATCGAAGAATGTGTGATGTGTACGAAGAAGCATGTTTTAGTCAAAAATATGTTTACAAATTCGCTAAACATCGGCTTGCTACTGACCCGAGTTGAAAAGACAGCAAAAATAACGACTCTCCGGTAAATAAAAAGTTCCAGTTAGTAAAGGAGGTTATGTTGATAGTCTTCTGGGACATGAAAGAACCCTTCACAACTGATTTTCTTAAAAAAGGTGCAGCTGTAAACAATGTTTCCTCTTGATAATAGGCAATATTCGCATTATTTATAGAGTTACCCTCCTATTAGTTTAATTGAATGCCAAAAATATAAAGCACCCAGTGAGAATCAACCTTACAAGTCAACTCTAATGTAGTGTCACATAATAGGTATTTCACTGTTATAGCTTTAGTCTTTGCGACTATGATTCATTAGATAACGGGAGGTGTCCTCATGGTGTAATGGTTAAAGCACTGGACTGCAGAATCGTTGTAAGCGAGTTCGAACTTCAGTCGCACTATTACGTTCACTTTCAGACAAATACCCACAGGAAAGTGTTGTATCCTTAAAAGGGATACAATCAGAAAAAGTGGTACTGGAATGGAAAGGAGCAGTCAATACGTTCGTGAAATAAAGAAAAAAGGGTTTTATTGCAAGAGAGATACAATAAGACAGACATTGAATAGCAAGGCACGCTACTAATCTCCGAAGCAAGGACAAGTATAATGCCGTGCTAACTTGTTATGTAGTCACTCCACATGACTAAGAGGGGAGGGTGCGATTTTCCATTACAATCATCATCATCATCATGTCGTGCCGCCAGCACGGATATCCCTGACCATCTCTCGCCACTTCTCCCTATCATTCATCGCCTCCGGCAGGTCTTCAGGGTTACATCCTGTGTCCTCAAATAGCTGCTGTATGTAAGTTCGAGCTGGCCGTCCTGCTTTTGCTTGGCCATATGTGGGAGTCCATAGGAGTACATCACTTACGAGCTTTTCCTTGCTTCTCCAGCAGTGTCCTGCGTGTCTGGTTCGTCTAACTTGTATAGTTTTCGTGATGGGAGGCAAGTGGCCGTATATTTGGTGTGTCGATGTCCTTTTCGGTTGATGAGACGCTACTTCCTAGGTAAGTGAATTTGTCTACTAGTTTCAGAGAGGCTCCGTCTAGTGTGGTAATGTTGCCCGTTTGGTTGTAACAACCACCCACTAATTTCCCCTGCTATGGGTTAAATAGTACCAATACTGTTCTTCTAAAAGGGTAGAGTTGGCATAAAATAACCCAAGAAGATTGATACGCCTTTAAACAAACAAAAATTAGGTGATACCTAACTTTCCATTCGAAGATCGGATTTAGGAGAGGTGCAAATGAACCCAGTATGTACTGTGTGGCTGTGGAAACAAAATATTTGAATGCCAACCCAAACGGACGAACTTGAAGCAAACCCGAGGGATTCCAACAATGGACAAAGCAAGACCCTTCAACCACTAACAGGCAGAAAAATAAAGAGAATGAGTAGTTTTGTATTACAAGATCATTACTGAAAAGTTCTCGAACCGACCAAAAAAGGATTGAGGGTGAAATCGTAAAACGCCAACACTGTCAGTGGGGCTTAGGATATGCGAATCGTATCCCCTATATAGGGGTAAGACCCCCCCACACACACACACACGCCAAAAGGGTTTCTTGAATATAACATTTAATGCATCTGATGGTGAGATTCCAGTTCTGGAGATCTGGAAAGTTTGGAACACCCTTTCATTGTCATTACTCCTAGGTCCAATCGGACCCGGAATGATTGTACCTGTTACAGTCCCATATATAGTTCAAGTAAATCTATTTAAAATTATTCGTATTTGATCAGAATGCTTGATCTTATATAACTGTAAATTATTTGTTTTAAGAATAGTTACTTGAAGTTATAATTTTTTGCTAAGCTTTATTATAAGTTATTTGAAACCATATAACTGTTGTAAATTAATGACTATTGGTAAATATAGTTATTTGAGACAATTTAATTGTAAGTAAGATATAGGAATATTTGAAACTATACACTTGTGCGCAAATTATTCGTTTGTTTTGTTGTTTAATGGTATATCAACCTTCTTGAGTTATTTAATGCCAAATCATCCTTCTAGATTTATTACTATTTAATACTATTGAACCCATCGTTGGGAAGATAAGGGTCTTCATGCCTTTTCCAAAGGTATTTGTCCGAAAGTGAACGTAATAGCACGACTGAAGTTTGAACTCGCTTACTACGATTCCACTGTCCAGCGCTTTAACCATTACATCACGAGGACTCCCCAGATTTTTGGTATTAAAAAGGAATATTCCATATCATAAAACTGTGTGCGAAAAACCTTTAAAGAACAACTACACAAAAAAATATTAATATAAATGTACGCAATTCACCGACCTCTAGATTTGAAATAACCTTAGACGGGTTGACATGCCGTTAAAACCAATCAATTACTCTTGATTTGGTTTGGTTTGGTTTCTTTGTTTAATGGCATATCAACCTTTGTAGGTTATTTAATGCCAAAGCCATTCTCCGAGAAGAACAGTAGTGGTACTATTTAACCCATAGCTGGGAGGATAAGGGGGTTCATACCTTTCCCAAGGGTATTTGCCCGAAAGTGAACGTAATAGGGCGACAGGAGTACGAACTCGCATACTACGATTCCGCAGTCCATTGCTTTAACCATTACACCACGAGGACACCCCCTCAATCAATTACTCTTGAAACGTCATTACTGTTCCATATATTTATCAAACTTAGGACGTCATTCCTCATTTTTTTTTCAAACTAATTTCTACTCCGGTTGGACCAAGAACTTTTCAGTACTTCGTACCTCGTAGTATATAGACAGTGAGGAAATGCGATTCCTCTTCTTTAGAAGAGCAAGAAAACGCCGTTCTCACGCTTTCCCACGACATTATATCAGTGCTAACCAATATAAATGATATTAAATATCATATTACAACGAGGCACCTAATACTGTATATAATTTTGTTTAACTATGATATAGATCGGTAAATATTTTTTACTGGGATCGAGTGTATATTTTTCATATTTCGTCAGCCAACATGTTAAACAGGAGGCGAATCTTGATTTGTTGTTATTTTTATCACATCTTAAGAGTCTGTAGTAATCTGTTGCTAGTAGTGATATTGTGAGATTTGTGGTATGTATTTGCCACTTACTTAAACACCACCTTCAGCATTCATTAAGTTCAATTTCGAGTCACATCCGGTTCATAAAAACTATAATTAATTACTAATAAATTAAAATAAGGGAAGTATTCTATAATTTAAATGTTTTGGTTATTTCCCTTGAGAAATCATAAATACCGGGGTGGTTTGGTTTGTTGGGTTTTATGGCATATCAAACTTTGTAGGTTATTTAACGCCAAATCCATTTTTATATAAATAATCAGTTCTATTTAAAACAATTTAGTTTAGCAGAGTTACACAGTTTAATTTTCAAAAACATTTCTATTTCAAACTATTCAAGCAGTTATATATAACAATTCAGTTTAGTGTAAGTACAGTTTCAATGTAAAAAACAGTTCAATTTCAAACAATTCAGATTAACATAAGTACGCAGTTTAAGTGTATGTACAGTTTAATTGTGAAAAATATTTCTATTTTTAGCTATTCAGTTTAGTCAAGCCGTTCTAATTCAGCTAATTCAGTTTAGTATAAGTACAGATTTTGTTTACACACAGTTGTCAAAACAGTTCTATGTTAAACAATTCAGTTTAGTGTAAATACAATTCCAATGTCAAAAAACAGTTCTATTTGAAATAATTCAGTTTAGCATAAGCACGCACTTTAAATGTAAGTATGGTTTGGTTTGGATTGAATACCTAGGGTGGGCACCAATGCAGTGTATACTAGTATTACCATTAAATTACAAATTAGATTGGCAATGATTCCTTTTCTAAATTGGAGTAAGGTACTCACAAAAAATTAGAGATGCCTTCCGTGTAAGCTTATCATTAGAAGACAGAATCTGTGGCCCGGGTTCAAATCCTGAATGAGGCTGTTGGTGTTACCCTGGGGAAAGGCATGAATTCATTTCTTCCATTACTTCTCCCCACCCCCAGCTATCGGTAAATATTCAGGCAGACTGGTTACTCGAGCCTTGATAAGGCAACCAATCTAAAAGAAGGAAAACTCTGAATTCAAACCAGCTGTACTCTGCTTAAAGATTTACCTTGTGTTACACCCTGTCCATAGAGAAGATATCAGATAAAAACGTACATGCAAAAATCTGATCCTAATAATTTTCTATGCTCTGTCAAGTTTAAAATACAGTTGATTTTTTTTAATCAAATTCGTATGATCAAAAAATCAAACGGTGAAGTTGATAAGTTTAACGGCATTTCAACCCTTGTTGAGCTATGTAAAGCCGAAGTTTTTTTTCAACCAGCTATATGATTTCAATTAACTAACAACCATTTGCAAGCAATTAAAGCTTCAAGTGACTATTCTTAAAACAAATGATTTGCAGTTACATATAAAGTATTCCTATCTAATATAAATAATTTGCACCCAGTTGTGTGGCTTCAAGTAATTATGTCTATTTGATAATAATAATTTGTTTGCACACAGTTATGTTCTTTCAAGTAACTAATAATAATCATTAGTAAACAATAATAGCTTCAAGTAACTATTCTTGATACAAATAATTTAGTTATATATAAAGTATTCCTATCTAATATAAATAATTTGCACACAGTTATATGGTTTCTAGTATTCCTAACAGTAATAATTACATAGATTCAAGTAATTATTTCTATTTAATAATAGTCATTTGTTAACACGCAGTTATATGGTTTCAAGTTATTAATAGTAATGATATGACACAAAAACATCTGATCGTAAAACTCCAATAATTCTGAAACTTTGAGCAATGCGAAGTACCCCTTTATTGCCATCGCTCCCAGGTCCACTTTGACCCGGAGTGGTAGCACCTGATAAGATCCTGTCTATGGGTCAAATAGAACTGTTTCACATTTAAACTGTGTGCAAACAAATGACTTAACTGACTAAACTATGCGCTTGTGCTAAACTTTATTGTTTTAGATAAAACTGTTTTGACATTTCAACTGCATACTTATGCTAAACTGAATTGTTTGAAAAAAAAAAAAAAAAGGAAAGTTGACGACCGTAGTCAAGGGCGACCCGAAAACTTCCTTTTCAATAGCTACTACACAGAGGTGAGGGGGAGGGCATTACTCCTTCCCTTAGATTGCTCCACTTTACCCTTGATATGTACCTTAGAATACTGAGTGTTAAGCAAGGAGGCATCAAGTACTATTTTTGAGTCTTTGGTATGACTCAATCTGGGATTGAACCCTAGTCTCCTGGGCTATTGGCGAACACTCTACCGAACACTCTAGCCGGTTGATTTGAAATAAAACTGTTTATATGTGTAACATAGCCATACACGGATATGTGAAACGTACATAATGTTCATAAAATGTTCATAAACATATATATATAACATAGGAATCCCGAAACGCGAAAAACACTTACGACTTTTTAGTTCAGGTACGAAACTTTTTATTACCTTTGAGTTTAAAGGTTTTTCGACATAAAGAGAGAGATACCATCTTTCTATGCTGACTTTTCCATCTGCTCCCTATCACTTGCGGCGCCCTTAGCGCACAAAGTCGTCTGGCCTCGCCCAGGTCTCAATCTCAGCTCACTGACTTTTCTCAAATCTCAGCCCACGCTCCGGTGCTTGACGTCACTTACATCCCTTGCCACTTCCTCTATCTGGGATTTTTATTGCGACATCTCTGAATGATACGTCCGCTCCGCGCGCGCATGAACACCTGCGCTCATGTTTGCACCTAACTAACCCATGCACGGAGCCGAAAGGTTCTCAGCCTAACTAAACCCAAAGGCAAGATATATAAAACGAAATCCCTCGGCCATTATATTACATATGTATGAAAATGGATTTGGCATTAAATAACCTACAACGGTTGATGTGCCATAAAACCAAACCAAACTTTATTTGATGAATGAAACTTCTTTAAACATCACAGAATATTGACGATCGATCGGTATACTATATATATGGTTGGTTGTGTTTTGTGGCATATCAAAACTTGTAGGTTATCTAATGCTAAGTCCTGTTCACACACACACGCATATATATATATATATATATATATATATATATATGATTTGTAAACGATTAGTTTGTAGGTAAGATTATTTTTTAAACACACCAGAACTTATTTGTTGGCACACAGTTAAACAGTTTAAAGCATAGAAATTGATTGAATATTTCTATTCGACCTATAGATGGGACCTAAATAAGTACTACCACTGTGGGTCAGAGTGGGCCTTTAGAGCAATGGTAATAAAGGGGCTATTTACATTCCCTAAATGTCCCGGACAGGAGCCTCACCATCAGATGCAGGATAGTGTCATATCCAGGTATGGAAGGTATTATCTCTCTGTAGAGGTGCAGTTCCCGACTCGGCTGACAGAATGATGATACAATAAAGGGATTTATATACACGCATATGCAATATTCTTTCTGGTATAAGTATTCTAGTCTCAATTTATGAATAATCTGAGACGTGTTCAAAAAGTAATGAAACTGAAGATGTATTTCAGAAGATAGAAGTGATTAATGAATGAAACATTCATTCTCTTCAAAATAGTCTTCTTTGCATTTAACCCACTTATTCCAATGAGTTGTCCACTGGTCGAATTACCTTTGAAACATCTATTTTCATATGTTAAGAAACAGTGCTGTTGTATTAAGTATCCTCAGATTTTACCCGTGAGATAAATCTTTAATTGAGAAAACAATAAGCAATAAATAGTCACACAATTCTAAGCATTTATAATACTGTATTTATGTAACCCAGTGTTTCACCAAAACTTTAAATCAAAAAGTATCAAGACTACTGCTTAAGAAGAATTCTCTGATTGTTGATTTTAAAGGCATTTCAACCCGTCTAAGGTTATTATATGTCAAGAGGTTTTGGAATTACGTTCATTGTATGTTCATATTTACATTTTATTAAATTATTTCTTAAGAGGTATTTGTTTGCACACAGTTACATGATATTAAGTCTTCCTATCAAAAACGTATCATATGCACACAGTGGTGTGGTTTTAGAATTCTTATCTAATACTAAAAAAATTATACACAATTCTATGGCTTCAAGCCACTTGGAAAAGTCGACTGGGGGTGCAGAATACACCGACTACATCTCTGCAGAGTGGTAAGACCCCCCCCAAACGCGTGTCCTGCATATGACACAAAACAATCTGATGGTGAAGCTCCAACTGGAGCTTTGGAGATTGAGAAGTACCTATTCCTGGCCATCACTCCTAGTTGAACTCTGGCCCGGAGTGGTAGAAGAACGATATTCAATAAAATTCTGTTTTAAACTTGGAAAAAATGCCTCAGAAACGTATGGAATGCTTCAGACTACGTTTCTACCATCTTGCATGAATCGAGCATGAGTTTTTGAGGGGCATAAGAGATTCAAGGAAGGCAGGGAGTCTGTGAGGAATGATGAGAGGTGTGAGATAAGTAAAAAAGTCAAAACACCAGAGTTGATTTGCCAAACGGTTAGGGTTACTATGTTGAGGTTTCAAGGGAGTACAGCAAGAGATTCCGTTGGAAGTGG
This sequence comes from Sepioteuthis lessoniana, assembly GCA_963585895.1. NCBI lineage: Eukaryota > Metazoa > Mollusca > Cephalopoda > Myopsida > Loliginidae > Sepioteuthis > Sepioteuthis lessoniana. The sequence continues at coordinate 101,472,972 of OY757915.1, forward strand.
CCAGCACTCTTCAAATCGGGTCAGTAACATTTCCACCAGGACAATGCACCAGTCCACAACTCCATCCTTGTCACAGACTATTTGACCAAGATGGGCATCAATACAGTTCCTCGCCCTCCCTATAGTCGAGACCTTGCTCCCTTTGACTTTTGCTTATTCCCTAAGTTCAGAGGCTGCTGTTATGAGACAATTGAGGAGATGAAAGAGGCTGTGACGAAGGTCATTGACATGCTCACACAAGAGGACTTCCATGGGGCCTTGCCGAAGTTGTTGGAACGGTACAACAAGTGCATTGCAACCGGAGATTACTTCGAAGGGGACTAGAGTTTCATGTGTGTACTATCAATTAAAGTGCCCACACAAAAAAGTCTGGAAACTTATTTAATGATCCTCGTATATGTATGAAAAGGATTAGACATTAAATAATCTACAGTGGTTGATATGTCATAAAACCACACTGAACCAAATTTAAGTAACTATCTATATGATAATGATCATTTGTTTGTACGAACTTATATGTGTTGAAATAACCAATAATGATGATTATAATAATCATATTTACCCAACCCCTCCGCTCGAGCAGGATATGACACAAGGTCAATTTTTTAAGCGGAGTTTAACAGGTTTGAACTCAGAGTTTTCCTTCTCCTAGACTAGTTGCCTAACCAAGGCTGAAGAACCTAGTCTGCCCTACTATTTGCCCATAGCTGGAGGGAGAATAATTGAATTCATACCTTTCCCAAGGGTATTAGTGCAATGTGAAATGCATTCAGTCCAGGATTTGAACTCGTGTCGCCGTGTCCAATTCCTGCGACGATAACCATTACACTACGGGCACCTCCTAATGATGATAATAATAATAATAATAATAATAATAATAATCCTTCCTTAACACAAATAGTTTATTACTATTTGGTATTAAATATTCCCCTCTTATGTAAATTTTCAAACAAATCGATTTGACCCACAGATCGGACCTAGCAGGTACTACCATTCCAGGATAGAGTGGACCTGGGAGTAATGACAATGAAGAAGCACTCTACACTCTTCAGATCTCCGGAACTGGAGCTTTATCTGCAGAAACAGGTTCGGGTCATGCCTACGACACCCCTTTTAGGGTAAGGTCTTCACTCTCTATAGGTGATACAGACAGCGTATTTTGACGGATTGGGAATTGAAATGTTCATCATGTGTATTGTATATCAATGCATGTTCATATTTTAATCGAGTTAACATTTGAATATCTTAATCGAGTAAACAGTTGGTGTGCTTCGTAAGTCAAGTATATTTCTTTGTGTATCGTCACATAATAAAGTTTGAAAATCACTGCACTACCAATGCAGTACGGGAGTAATGCACTCACTCTCTACTCAACAGAAGTCGCTTGTGTAGCTCATTCGTAGACCGTGGATTAATTCAGTTATAATGTGTGATAGATAGGTATGTGGTGATATACGTGGTAACGGAAATCTTTGAATTAGATTCTAACGATAAACAATCGATAATGTCAACTGTAATGTTTTCAGAATAACCAGGAAATACATAGCTCCGTCAAAAGTAATATTACACTACTATTGTTCAATAGATATAATATATTTAAGTATGATGGTTAACTGGTTAGTTTGCTTACAGTCTGTTAACCCTTGTTGAGTGATTTAATACTGAAATCAGTCTTTTTGTAAGCAAGTGATGTTATCAATTAACTACTGATTATCATTTGTAAGCAACTATAGCTTGAAGTAATTATTCTTAATACGATTTGTAGAGTAATACGGTTTCAAATATTCCTACCAAATACACGGATAGGAAACTCGGTGTTATAGTGGCTAAGTTGTTAGACTGCAACACTATAGTATCTAATTCACAAATTTATACACAGATATACGGTTTGAAGTATTTAAAGCAATTATATAATTTCAGATAAGTAATAATAGTCCTTTGTAAAACATTGTAACTACAAGAAACTATATTTAATACAATTTTCACATTTATATGGTTTCAAGTATTTCCTGCAATAATATTTTTCAAATAACTAATAATAATTCTTAGTAAACCATTATTCCGTAATCTAATTTTAATGTAATTTGTACTCAAGTATTTCTGTCCGATAGAAAAAAAATTAAACGCAGTTATATGGCTTCAAGTATTTAAAACAATTAGATGGCTTCAAATAACTGATAATAATCCTTTGTAAATTATTACAAGTCTTATAAACTATTATTGATAGAATTTGCACAGTTATATTGATGGTTGCAAGTATTCATATCTAATACAAAAATTCATACATTGTTATACGGTTTAAAGTATTTCATGCAATCTTATGTATTTATGAGCCCTTCCGAACGAGTAGGATACGACGCAAAGTCAATTTTTAAAGCGAAGTTTAACAGGTTTGAATTTAGTCTTCTTCCTCCTAAATCATTAGTCATACCGAGATAAAAGAAACCAGTCTGCCTTACCATTTGATTATAGCAGGAAAAAATAATTGAATTAATAATTTTCCCAAGTATATAAGCGTTATGTGAAAGGTAAAGTCTCGTCCAGGATTTAAATTCTGGTCGCCTTGTCCCTTTCCCACGATGGAAACCATTGTTACATAATGAATAGACCGCCTATTAATTTTGTAAAGTGTAGCATTCAAAATATATGAATACAAAACTTAACTCGTTATTCGTTAGAAGAGTCATGGAAAATAACCAGTGATGATAATCAAGACTTGACCCCTGGCTGATTTTTTAACCAATTATCTGATTAGTTGGTTCAGTCGTGAGAACTAGTCAGTAAGGTAGAGTTAAAGTGAGCTGTCCAGGCGCTGTAACGAACAGAGACCTAAAATGCTTATCCTCCAACCATGCGGATGACGTGGGAATTCGGGTGAATAAAGACGTCGAAAATCAAAGAACAGAACTAGAAATAGAGATCAAGATAAACCCAAGATCACCTGAAGAGGTTCCAGATAAAAGACCAGAGAATCCGGCCAAAGAGATTAGTCCAAGAAATAGAATAAAGTAAATACAACACCAGCACCCCGCGAAGGCCTCCATGTAATTATATGGTTTCAAATAATTGTAATAATAATAATCCTTTGTAAAACATTAGAGCTTTAAGAAACCATTCATAACCAAAAAAAAATTCCACTCAATTATGTGGTTTCAAATATTTCTATCTGAAATGACCAATATTCAAAGAGATCTGTTTAACCCATAGATGAGGCCCAACACGTACCACCATTCCGTGTCACAATGAACATAGGAGAAATAGCAATGAGAAGATATTCCACACTTCCTTGAGCTCCCAAACAAGAGTCTCATCACTTGAAACAGTTTAATATAATACCCAGGCCACCCTTTTTTGGGTAGGGTGATCTTACTACTCTGCAGAAGATACAGTTGGTGTATTCTAAGCCTTGTTCGATCAGACTGATATGTAGATATGTCAATAAGCCAATCGCTCAGTGATTCCTATACGATGCGCTGTGACATACTGGTGCGTTCAGAGAGATTGGTTCGTTGATTGGTGTTTGACTGCATATCAACCATTCTGGGTTATTTAATACTAAATCATGTACATATATATAAGAGGTTTATGGTTCTTACAATTATTAATCGTTTTTTTTTAAATCTTCACTAATCTTCAATATATATATATATATATATATATATATATAAAGAAAAATTGATAACAAGGTAATCCAAGTAGAAGGAGAGATTTATTGAGAAGCAAAGTCGACACTATAGCGTTTCGGTTCTTATGAACCATCATCAGGACTGTGAGGGATGATATTAGTGATGTTAAATCAACGATGGATGTTTAAAAGTGCAAAATGCAAAAAAAAAAAAAAAAAAAATAGGGAAAATTTGTATAACATGAAAAAGTTGGCCGTTTAATTAGTGAATCAGTGTTTGTTTGTTTTAAATTACGTCATTTGACTTATCAGAAATATTGTGTAGAATTTATGTTCCGTTTGTTTATCGAGAAAGACCTCAAACCAAAAGGAGGAAGAAAAAGAAAGACAAAAAGAAAAAAAGAGAAAACACAAAACTAAGTGGAACACGCCAAGCAAAGATTGAACACACTGCAGCCATCCAAAATATATATAGATATAATTTGTAAGTGCATAGTTAGTAGGCAAATACTTTTCTTAAGATTAATTGCTATCGCGCGAGACAGAGGTTAGTCAAGACATTTTGCTTCTCAAGCATATATTTTGTTGATGGTATTTGTCCTCCGTCCCACCAACCGGACGAGTATGGCATAAGGCCTTTTATAAGGTGGGTCCGGGCGCAGGGCCGGAGCCCACACGCGCCCGGCATTTTCAAAAATGCCTCTGACCCCGTCGGCATTCGCCTAAAAGGGGCGCCTCAGGCGCCGGGCGATAAACCCAACTCCTCCGAATAGGGTTAAAGCCTGTGGGACGCTCCCCTGAGCCAAGAGGTATATCCAGTGACAAGGCAAACCCGACCTGAACCGCCCATCGAATCACGGCTGGCCGAATGTGTCCTATCAACTGGATATGTCGCTTCTCGAATGGTTCGTTTCGTAGATATATCGTATATTTTTCTGTTAGATTGAGGTGCACAATTATATTGTCAGTTTCAGTATTCATACTGTCTACCCGATAAGAATTATTTAGAATTTCGGTTGTCCCTACGGATTTACTTTGTTTTTGTTTATTTGTATGGCCTTTATTGTGAATTGAATTCCTATGACCAGAAAATCCGGCGAACACTTACGCACGACATGCACTGTTAATGAGACCTAATAAGGTCGAAACAGCAGTCCAGTGTTTCCGTATGTCGTGTGTAAATGTTCGCCAGATTTTCCGGTCAGAGTAATTCAATTCACAATAGAATTCCTCTACTAGAAAAAGAAAATGTAGATCTTGTATGGCCTTGTTTAATAATCATTTTGAATGATTTTATTCTTTATATTGAGGAGACTCAGGACTGAGATGATAAAAGCCATACTTATAGAAGAACAGTAGTGCTACTATTTAACACATAGTTCGAAGGACAAGTCCAAACTGAACGCTACAACCCGTCTTGAGTTCAAACTGGCTTACTACGATCCTGTAGTCCGGTACATAAGACACAACAACTCGGGGATTCCCTTTTCCCCGTTGGAAGTGGTGGCAGCTATACGCACAGTAAAAATACACAGAGTGAATCGATAAAATTGTCGCCCTAGAAAAGACGAAATGATTACATTTCCGTTTAATGAAAACCAGTTTTCTTTTTTTGGTTTTTTTTTGTTGCAGACCATCTACTAGTTGGCCAGTTATGTACAATTCCGAAGAGCAATAGGAGCCTTCTATCATGTTTGAAAGTGACACAATGTTCAACGAGCGAGATCGGAGATGCGCTGCTGTACAACTCATGCTCTCACCCGATCCAAGTTATGACAACTGGACCATTGCCAGCACCCTCAAAATGCAAATCCGGACAGTTCAACATGCCTAGGGTGATGAAAACAAAATTTCCGGCTACAGTTATGGTCTTTGGTGTGGTTTCAAGTGAGGGCCTCATCACACCACCTCACATCTTCGAAGTCGGCTTGAAAGTCAACACCAAAGTGTCCCTGGATGTGGTGAAGAGTGTGGTGATCCCCTGGTGCAATCAGGTGGCCGGTGACAGACCCTGGCTGTAGCAGCAGGACTCGGTGCCGGCCCACAAGTCCAGGAAGACCCAGGCTTGGCTTCAGAAGGAGTGCTACGACTTTGTGCCCTTCTCTCACTTGCCCCCTCCTCCTCCGACCTGAACCCACTGGACTATTTCGTTTGGTCATACGTCGAGAATATCACCAACATGACCTCCCACAACACCAAAGCCAGCTTGATGGCCGCCATCCGCCGAGTATTCACCGAGCTCCCGCCGGCGCTTGTGGAAAAGGCATGCTCCCAGTTCCAGATCCATATCGAGACGGTGATTGAGGCTGAAGGCGGCTACATTAAATTGATCTCAGCTCTCCTACATAATCAAGTTACCTGAACTGATTTTTTCAATAAAAGTTTCAAAATAAAGCTGTAGTGTTGTTTTCTTTAGGACGACAATTTTATCGTTCCACCCTGTACATGGTACCAGCACACAAAGAAATGATTCTTATCGCGGAAGAAAATTTGAAATATTTTGAATTGAAATTATATTTATTTTCTGACATTAAACACAAAAGATAATGATTAGGTTTGCCACCGTTTCTGAAAAATTCATTTTTTATTCGTTTGAAATTAAGAGAAAAAAACATTGGTTTCTATTTACAACAATGGTAGATTTAAAATCAAACTTGTAGAGGTTTATTGAAGCATTTTGGATTTTTATCTGAGAAGAATATTCTTCTGTAGAATTTTTAATCCTGTTAATCATTTCGAATTTAGGTGATATGGGATTTTTTTTCTTTTCTTACATCAATTGCAAAAAGAAAGACCTTGTGTTTAGAAGAAATGATTGTCTGTTAATCTCATACTTCCTAACAAAGAAAACGTCACTAAGAAACAACATACTCGTGTTTCCCATTGATAACAATTCTTAATTTACTGAATAAGAAATCAATACCGAAAATTGTAGCGTACCAGTCGATCTGGCATATAAGTCAACGTCAAGATTTTTTGCTCAAAATTCTGGGTTAGACCTACACCTACTGAATAGGTCGATCCCCCAAAATGCAGTAGGCTACTGGTAAGTCAAATCTTACCCATTAAGTATAAATGAAGAAGTGAATTTAAAATCAATTGCGTGATTATGGAATTCTTCAGAAAACATACTATAGTTATCTGACAGGCTGCCTAGTTGCTGTCATGTTCCAGTAAGTGTTTAAAGTTTGTGCATCAGCAGTTGGAAACGGTGGAAACGGATAAAGGGTTAATACATTACTTAATTTGTATGATTGTCTTATTCTTTTATATTAATCTCTGTGTTAATTTCTTAAATGTTTACCCAACACGTAAGTTGTAAATGTTTTATGATAACATGCAGTAGTAGTGTTGTGTATCGATTGTTAGGAGTACTGTTCAACTGGTTGATCACTCTGTAGTTGTTGCGTTCTGGTTAGTGAACGCTTGTAATATTAAATAAAGGACAAATCACGATATGAGAGGAAATAGATATATTTTTCAGGAAAAAGTATAAACAATAGAGAGACTATTAGTAGACAAGAACATAGGATTAGTGAATACAGAATAAAGATATAGTCCAACGATAGTATTGGCTTCCGTTATTACGGTAGCAAGTAAGGTGATCTAGTATGATCTCCAGTCTCCAACGCTCTAATACTATTCCTATAAGAAGCTGATCTTCACCTTCTAGTCTGCCCAGGTATTAGTAACTACTGCTATATATGACAGATGGATTAGTTCATTGTGTGGAAAAAGGTGGGTGATACCTAACAGTAGTAAAGGTTGGGATTTTTAGCCCTGTTGTATAAGTTAACTTTTAGTTTTGCAGTGATTTTTTCAGGCTTAAAAAGTTGACTTGTCCGCCGCAATTTACGGTAGTTGTAATAATAATAAAGAATTTAAATCCTTTTATAAATCAAAATGCATAAGTAGCGTTGTGCTATCGCATGGGTTGAGACAGCCAGGTCAAATAATCCCAAAATAAAGACGAAGAAGACATCATTAAGCCAACCGGTATTTTTCCATTAAATAAGAATACCTGTTGGCTTAATGATGTCTCCAGAGACTTTATTTTTGAACTAGTTGACCTGGCTGTCTCAACCCATGCGATAGTACAGTAGAAACGTTGATGCCAAGAATGACGGAGATAGAAGAATGAAATAAAGGCTGCTCCGCATGGCTACAGAGCAGAAGTCGAGACCCACCGGACAATGGTGTTTAACTAAAAAAAAAGTCTCCATTGACTTAAGGGTCACTAAAGGGAGGTAAAAAGGGTCAAAGTTAAGGCAGGACAAGTGTATTTAATGTATTTCTAAAAATTCATCGCGTCTAAATTGCGCCTTCCGAGCAAGAAAAGAGACCGTTCTCTTGGTTTAAGAAGCTGGATCCCGTAGATGGGGTACACTTCGGCCGGCCGTGGTATCAGCAGCACAGATCCGTCTGTGGATTCGGTAGTCAGCAGAGGCTGCCAGGCACGGTGCCGGAGAGGCCTAGCATTCGCGTCACTCGACCAAGACTGACATTCCTCGATCCTCAGGGGGTTGTCTCACACTAGGCTCTAACTCACCTCGAAGGGGAAAGGTTTATCGCCTGACAACTCTTTTTAGGGAATGCCGAGAGTATCTGAGCTACGGCCCTGCGCCCGGACCAACTTCAAAAAGGCCTTGTGCCACACTCGCCCGCTTCGTGGGTCGTGTGACAAATACCGATCTCTTGGTGGCGGTTGGAATACGTCGACTGTATCCACTATAGAGGAGTAACACCTTCACAATAAGGAGTGTCCTAGGTATTAAAATACATTGAAAGATTTTAAATCATCATCATACTGTCACGCCATCAGCACGGATATCCCTGACCCTCTCCCGCACCCTTCCCTATCGTCCATCGCTTCCGGTAGGTCTTCAAGGCTTCATCCTGTATCGGCACAGAGCTGTTGTATATAGGTTCTTGTAGGTCGTCCTGCCTTTGCTTGTCTATGTGAAGGGGCCACGTGAGTATATCGCTTATGAGTTCGTCCCAACTTCTCAGCAGTGTTCCGTATGTATTGTTCAATATTGCTCGCAGCATTCATATGTGCTTGCCGTCAAGCTTTTTCTATATACGTTTTGTTAGCGTCCATGTAGTGCATCCATACAGCAGTATCGACGGGACGGCTGCTTGGAAAAAAACTACCTTTCATTCAGTCCACGTGACAACAACGTAATATATTTTCAAAAATGAGAACGCTGCATATGCTGTTATTAATCTTTCTTTTTATATACACTTTCTTTTTTCCAGTTATTTCATCAAACATCAATCGCTATTTTCACATTTTTCATGAATTTAAAGTACTAAAGAAGGTTATTACAACCAATACGTTCAACATCGAGTTTCATAATAATTCATCAAATTTCGGATTATTTTGTTTTTCCAAGTTTTCTTCATACTTTCGGATATATTTCCTTATTTACTTCCATGTATATATATATATATAGAGAGAGAGAGAGAGAGGACGTACATAGAGACTTAGACCATTTTTCTGCTTTACGCTACAGATGTAAACAGTGTGCAATATTAAGTTTTTTTTAAATAACTCTCTCGGATGACAGGATTCAGAAGTTTTTATTCGAAACTCCGAAATCAAACAATTCCCCCCACTTCACAAATTGAACCAATTGTTGAACCATTTTAAAAAGAAATTTTAAAAACTTCTAATCCTAAATGAAAAGTATGTTATGATTATTATCGTTATACTCCTGGCGAGTTTTCGTACCATTGTTAGCTGTGATGGTCTTTCACTGGAATCTGAGTGACTGCAAGTTTTTTCATGTTTCCAGGACCCTTCTCAGTATTCTGGCTGATCTGAACAATGCCATAGTCTGAATGGTCTCGAATCGTCCTCTGATTCCTGACTACAGTTCCCATTCAGAGCCTTTGGCGACCGTTCCAAACGCACCAATTATAATTAGTATCACCGGCGCACTCATATTCCATAGCTTTCTTAGTTCTCTGGCAAGGTCTTAGTACTTATCTCTCTTTTCATCATCTTTGATTGTGGCACTGTAGTCTGCTATGATTGCAAAATCCACAATTTTTTAAATAGATTATCATTAGATCTAGTCTTCTGGGCGGAATTAGGTGATCTATTTGTATCTCAAAATTCCAGAGAATTTATGACGTCTTTTTCTCTAGGGCAGATTCTGGTTTCTACTTATACCATTTGGCAGAATTCTTATTAAAAGTGTTTTTCACAATAGTTTTAACTTGTATTTTTTCACTGAAGTTTGAGAGACCACAACTCTCCTCAGGTCCCCAGGACTTTTCGCAGTATTCTACCTAGCTGACATTTTAAGGAAAAGTTCTGGTTTGAACATATACATGGCCAAATTTTAATCTCTTGCACCATTACCAGTATTGTTAAACCACTCCTTGCAAGATTTTTTTAATTACAGTTTTAATCAGTGGACTTTCATAAGAATCTAAGTGACAACAAGTCTCCACAGGGTTCATTTAAGTATTCTGGCCGATCTAAACAATGCTGTGGGTCGGATGGTCTCGATTCTTCCTCAGATTTCCAATTCCTCCAGTCTTTTTCCAAGCCTTTGGGAATTATTCCTAGTGCATCAAATACAACTGGTATCACCGTCAACCTCATGTTGCAGAACTTATTTTAAGTCTCAGGCAAGTATTTGTCTATCTTTAAACTTTCTTTCATTTTTACTCTTTTGCAAAATTAATTCGATGACAAGTTCTTTTCTTCTTGTTAATTAACGCTGGGTCTTGTCTTTCTGCCGAGATCGGGTGATCCGTTTGTATCTCAAAATCACAGCGAATTTTAAGCGTCTCATTTTCAAGGTCAAATTTTCATTTGGGTATATTGTATTTGTTATTAGGGTAAAATTTGAATCTCTTGCACAATTCCTAGTGGACCATATTTCCCAACGAGTCGTGCCAATTCTTGTACTCGTTAGTGTGACACGATGTTAGGCATTCGATGTGTGGGTGTGGGTGTGGGTTTGAGTGCCAATTAGAGGATCCCTTTGTCTGTTTTGGCGCGAAACCCACACAAAGGGCTTGCGGGCGAGATTTCTCACGAGACCGGAAGAGTACGAGGGAAGGAAGGTCCCAGGGAGAACAGAAGCAGACCAGTGAAGAGAAGTAGACAGAACAGATCAGTCAAGAGAAGTGGACAGAACAGACCAGTAGACAGAAAAGAACCGGGCAGTCAGCAGAAGAAAGCAGGAGCTAGGCCTGTGGAGTCAGGCCAGGTTGGTCAACGTGAGAAGATGAATCAGCATTCCTAGTGGCTTTGTGGGAATTTCGCTCGAATACACGCTCACGTTAGTTCACAGAAGCACAGAATGCTAGGAAAGTGTCACAGACTTCTCCCTTCTTGCGCTTGGTGCTAACCCAAGCCCGTGATTGTTTGTTCTTCTTTTCTTCCACCCTCTCAGTTGTGTATGTTGTGGTTGTGTGTCCGTAAAGAAATGCGAAATACCCCTGGCCGGAGATGAGATAAACCACTAGACGATCTAATGGCCATAAGTAGTTTGGATGGTTGAGATAGTAGGGGTCGGCCGGCAGTGTATTGTCACATTAGTTTCTTGTATTTGTTTATAATTTCTTTAACCTTTGCATCTCTGTTTCCACATAACTTATAGTATTCTTTTGCATCTTACTATTATTATTATTGTTGTTGTTGTTGCTGTTGCTGTTGTTCATTGCATAATGAACACTTAAAAAATGGTGCACCCCGCCGTTTTGCTCGTTACTCTATTAATGTTCACAAGAATCTTTTGACGCCGCCACTGAGTGTGAACAGTGGGTAACCAGATGACTAAATTAAAAATAAATAAATTAACGAAATCAAATGTGAATATGTGTCTTGCCACGTGCATAAGATATTTTATAGCGGTCAAAGTTCGAACACAAGTAAAAGCCAGGATTTCGAAATTTTCTAGGAAGAAAACCTCTTTCCAAATTGAAACACTGGCACAGTAAAAATTTCCAATTGCCGTTTCCTTTCTAACTGTTCCTCTCTAAACTAACCTTAGTTGATATAAAGGATGATTAGTTGGTTGATTAATTTATTTAATGGCAAATCAATTCCTTATGGGTTATTTAATACCGATCTTTAATTCATTTCTTGCACAGGGTATAAAAGATGAGGATATTATTCAAAGTTATAAAATATTAATCGTTATTTTAATGCAAGTTTTTTTAACACGAATTTTATGCAATTTTTTTTACACCAATTTTAACTGGTAGTTTTTCACTGAATTCAGAGTGACAGTAAGTCTCCTCACGTATCCAGGACTCTTCTAAGTATTTTAGTTGATCTTGATTGTGCTTTCGTCTGAATGGTCACGATTTTTTCTCTAATCTTCAGTTCGCACCTACTCTTTTCCAGGCCTTTGGTAACCGTTCCGGGTACATCAACTACAATTGGTATCACCGTCACCTACATGATCCATTGATTTTTCTGCTCTTTGGTAAGTTCCAAGAGTAACATAGGACCAAAATACGTTGAGTCTGAAAGAAAGGATTTCACAGGAAAGAAATACTCAAAACTCAAAATTTAAGGAAGAAAATAGTAGTCGCTTTTATTCATGGTGACTACAGCGGGCGATAGTTAAAAAAAAGTTTGTTCAATAGCGTTCTTCCTCCTTCCTCTTCTTGGGGTGACGGCAGCGTCGTTTTAGCGGGCTTGTTGATACTCTCATGTCAATTGTATTGTTGACAGGCGGGGTATGGCATAGGTCGGGGTGTCCTGGACCTCTGATGAACCTGTTTAGAAACCTGCCTTGAACTGCCAAAATCTCGCTACTTGATTTCTTAGATAGAGATCTGATGGATCAATTCGAAGGTTCCTGAAGGCTCGGTGATCACCAGTGAAAACAATGGTGTAGCACGTGAAAGTTCACGCGTGATTATATTAAAATTACACTTGAACTCAGCCGGTCATTCTGCCCGCATGCGCTCGGTTCGTGACATTTTTCAATGATTGATGACAGCCGATGTGCTCGCACGTTCTCAACGATTGCGCCCGTCCGTAATATTACACAAGTATTTGTCTATCTTTATGTTTGCGGTCCTCTCAAACGGTAAAATCTTCTCCAGGACAAGTTCTGTCTTCTTGTTTATTAATACTAGGTTTGGTTAATTAATACTAGGCTTTATGTCGATTATTAACACTTGTAAATTAATACTAGGTTTGGTTAATTAATACTAGGCTTCATATCTATAATTAACACTTGTTAACTAATACTAGGTTTGGTTAATTAATACTAGGCTTCATATCTATAATTAATACTTGCTAATTAATTCTAGGTTTGGTTAATTAATACTAGGCTTCATATCTATAATTAACACTTGTTAATTAATACTAGGTTTGGTTAATTAATACTAAGCTTTATATCGATAATTAACACTTGTTAATTAATACTAGGTTTGGTTAATTAATACTAGGCTTTATATCTATAATTAATACTTGTTAATTAATACTAGGTTTGGTTAATTTATACTAGGCTTTATATCTATAATTAACACTTGTTAATTAATACTAGGTTTGGTTAATTAATACTAGGCTTTATATCTATAATTAATACTTGTTAATTAATACTAGGTTTGGTTAATTAATACTAAGCTTTATATCGATAATTAACACTTGTAAATTAATACTAGGTTTGGTTAATTAATACTAAGCTTCATATCTATAATTAATACTTGTTAATTAATACTAGGTTTGGTTAATTAATACTAGGCTTTATATCTATAATTAACACTTGTTAATTAATACTAGGTTTGGTTAATTAATACTAGGCTTTATATCTATAATTAATACTTGTTAATTAATACTAGGTTTGGTTAATTTATACTAGGCTTCATATCAATAATTAATACTTGCTAATTAATACTAGGTTTGGTCTTCATGGGGATTTGTTGATCCGTTTTTATCTCAAAGTCCCAGAGAATTTAATGGATCTCATTCTCTTAGACAAATTCTGTTTTGTGCATATAACATTTGTCAGTACAGTCGAATGTTCATCTCTTGCATAATTCCCAGTGGATCACCTTTCCAATCCGGTCATACCTACTCTTGTATTCCTTTTGAGCTAGTTTTCTGGTTTTGGTGCTACAAGCAACAGTAATCGTAGTAATACTTATTGACTGAACTATACGTTTCTAAGGAATATCAGTCATAATCAGATCTGACCTTTGATCCAGGGTTTTCGGAATATTCTTATTCAACTGAGATTTTGCATATTCTGCTACTAATCAGCCATTTTGATTTTTGGCTTGAACCCTAAAAACAAAACATGCAGAATTTGATCCATTATATTGAGATCCATGATGACAGAATGCTGTTTGTTCCATCAAAAATGTAGAAGAAGTAATGGAAAGTCATTTCGAGCCGTTGTGGCAGTACTGTACGACACCTGAAAAGAAAACATAAGATTATTGGATGGTTAATAGTTAAAGAAGGTTCGCCAACAAAGAAAGCAAAAATTCCAAATTCCAAGATTTGATAGATCTATTAAGAGAGGGAATTCAGAGAGAGACAGAGACAGAGAAAGAGAGAGAGGGTGTGTATGTGTGTGAATGAGAGAGTGATAGAGATAAAGAGGGAGAGAGAGAGTGTATGTGAGTGAGTGTGTGTGCGTGTGTGCGTGAAAGAGAGAGGGTGTGTATGTGTGTGCGAAATAGTAATAGAAACAAAGAAGGAGAATGTGTGTGTTTGTGTGTGTGTGTGTGAGAGAGAGAGAGAGAGAGAGGGTGTATGTGTGTGCGAATGAGAGAGATACAAAAGAGAGGGGTGGGTGTGTTTGTGTGTGTGTGAGAGAGTAATAGAACCAAAGAGAGGGAGTGTGTGTGTATGTGTGTGTGCGTGTGTAAGAGAAAGTGAGGGTGTGTATGTGTTTGAGTGAGAGAGGGATAAAGATAAAGAGAGAGAGAGAAAGAAAGAGAGAGAAAGAAAGAAAGAGAGAGAGAAAAAAGTGTGTGTGTGTGTGTGTGAAAAAGAGAGAGAGAAATGCAAGAAAATGGGAGAGAGGGCACGTATGTATGTGTGTGTGTGAGCGAGAGAGAGAGAGAGAGAGAGAAGAGAGGGATACACAGAGAGAGAAAGAGTATTTGTGCGAGTAAGAAAGAGAGGAGAGTGTGTGTATGTGTGTGAGTGAGAAAGATAGAAAAAAGAGGAAGAGAAGGTGCAAATGTATGTGTGTGTGTGTGTGTGTGTGAGAGAGAGAGAGAGAGAGAGAAAATTCTAATTTGAACCAAAGTTTCTCGCTTTGTTTTCTTCACACCCGCTGACATCCATAGGAGTCCGCTGCCACTTTTACCAGAGCAGGTGCAAAAGGTGACATTCAAAATGTCTCTATCTGTTAGTCTCTGTCTTTGTCTCTTTCTGGCAACCCACTTACACGAAAGACATTCCATCAATTGAGATATTTACTGCACTCTCTGTCAAACGCAGTAGCAGAATTTTATTACAAAGAACTCGTCATCGCTCATAAAACAGTTTTGGGCAGTACGGTTAGATATTGTTTATTTTTCTCTTGCTGTGCGAATTCTCTGGGCAGCTTTTGCGACTTTGTAGCCCATTTCGAAATAACGCAATAAAAATCATCAGAATTTTAATCTATCTATCTGACTGACTGACCATAGTTGAAGGCGTCCCAAAGGTTCGCTTTCATGAGCGACTACACCGAGGTGTAGGAGAGGACTTGCGTCCTCTTACTGGATTGTTCCACTTACCCTTGATCCGTACCCTATAATGCTGAGTATTATGCAAGGAGGCATCAAGTACCATTTTTTGAGTCTTTGGTATGACTAGACCTGGGATTGGACCCTAGTCTCTCGGACCATGGGTGGACATTCTAACCATTATGCCAATATATATATATATATATATATATATATACCCGGTTAAGCTCGAAATTATTCATATGACTGTAGAATACCTCATAGAAATGTGACCTTGGTGACTGTATACCTACATGATTCATTAATCATGTGATTTTAAAAGCACCAAAGTATATATGAATTCATATATCGGTTTCGGTTTCTTTGCTCAATGGCCAATCAACCTTCGTGGGTTATTAATGCCAAAGCCATCCCTGTAAAAAAATAGCAGTGATACTGTTTAACTCATAGCTGGGTGGGGATAAGAGGGTTGATACTTTTCCCAGAGGTATTAGTCCGAAAGTGAACGTTATAGTTACGACTAAAGTTAGAACTCGCTTACTCTAAGACCGCCGTCCAGCAAATCAGCCATTGAAGTCGTGTATATATATATATATATATATATATATATATATATATACATATATATTCTGTAAGTGTGTATACCTCGAACACTTTTGTTATAAAAAAGACACTACTTGATTCTGAACAAAAGATACCAGTATTTTATTGTTTCTTGTGGAATATTATACAATTTATGATAATGAAAATGTATATTATTGAATGCTATCTATTGCCAAACTCAGTACCGAATCTTTGAAACTAAAAATATGTAGTAGTCCAAAAAGAAGCACATTTTTCATATATATTTATGGAATTATTCTTATTACAGGGGTGTTGAAATTATATTTCTAATTTCAAAATTTCAGTCGGTTTGGTAATAAATAATACTTAATAATATAAGTTTTTATCGTATAATATTTGACTAAAAATAATAAATACCGGATATGTTTTATTTTTTTTTTTTAAATTAACGTTTTCTATTAAAAATTGTTTAGGGTGTATTTATCTATAGAAAAAAATATATATATAAGAATAATTCAATAAATAAGGTGGATTTTGCCGAAGATGTTGACGATATTAAGCACTTGCCTCCTTTACTGACCGCTATGTGCGGAAGTTTTTCTTTTTACCGGAAAGTCTGGGTGTCTTTTTGATAAATGTTCGTAGTGACAAATCTATGTTTAGCCCATTTGTAAATATATATAATTTTAGAAAAAAAAAATGCTCTCCGTACACATCAAACATTCCCCAAGAAGTTTTACGTGTTTTTTCTCTTCTCGGATACAAAAAATTTGATGAAAGACGTTTGTTCAAACTTGGAGTGCTCTGTTTGATTAGCTGCCATTTCGAATAGCCTCAAAAGAAAAATTTTTTCAAAATTAAAATAATTTTTGCTATAAACCAATTTCAAATGAGGTATAGTTTATATCTATGGAAAAAATGCATCTTGCTTTTTAAAAAAAATGAAAATTTCCTTTATTCATTGAAAGACACTCGTGTACACACACACACACACACACACACACACACACACACACACATATATATATATATATATATATATATATATATATATATATATATATATATAGGTAATATTCGGTCAGGTTAAACCAGAGTTTGGAGTAATTCCCTCAGGACAAGAAAATCATTCAAGAGCTGAACATTTAAATTTTCCTGGTAGGAGAGCTCAATGTAATTTATTACAGAGCAATATTTCTTTAAGAAAAAAAAAAAAACAAAGACCGGTTAATTCAGGATTATAAATTTATTTCCATCCTGTATTTTCAGTTTCTGGTGTGAACCAAAAACATGAAGAAGTCCTGTATTAATTTTTTCTTCGTGTTTTTGGTTCACACCAGAAACTGAAAATACAAGATGGAAATATATATATATATATATATATATATATATATATATATATATATATATTACATTGTGCAAAATGTATTATATGTACTCACAAATGACATTTATCACAACCATGTGATATCTAATTTACTTGATTATTTAAAAAAAAACAGCTTTTAATGAATGAATAAATAAATGAATGAATAAATGAATAACTAACCTCCATTATTCATTTGTAATGCTATTGTTTTATTTTTATGTATACGTGTATAAATATATATGCTTGCAAGTGTGTATGTTTGCGCGTGCGCAAACAATTGTTTTGTGTAAAACTTTTATAAGAAAGCCATTAAAAAAAGAAATAAACTTCTAAGAGTAGAAATTAAGAATAAATTGATTAGTGACGAGAAAAAGATAAATACCTTCACATATATAGAAAAAAAATGTTGAAACGGTTTACATTTTCATATGGCATCGCTCAACTTATATTGATGGATGTACACAAGTCTTAAACCGAGATCAAGCAAGTTCGGTTTTTATCTTTTTTCATTCTTTCTTTCTTTTTATATGACTGTAAGTTGAAACTTTATCTTGAAAATAGAATGTCGCAGCGAAGGACTGGCACTACAGCTAGTATATTCATATATATATTTGTTTCGATGTTTAAATTTAAAAGGAAAAAGAGTAAAAATGCAAATAAAAATATTAGAATACTGATTGACTGATTTTTAACGGCATGTCAATCCATTTAGGGTTATTATCTAATGTCTACCGTTTCATTGCACAGTTCATTGTACATTCATTTTTACTTTTTTGTGTAATTGTTTCTTAATTTTTTTTTTTTTTTTTACTATCGTTTGAAACAAACAATAATGTCCCGAATCGTCCGTGTTCAAGTCAATTACGAATAATTTTTAAACAGATCTATTTGGCCTCTGGTTCAGACGCACAAAAGGTACTACCACTACGAGTGAGAGTGGTCCTGGGAGTAATGGTAATGAAGGGCCGCTGCACACTCTCAAGAGCTCTGGAATTGGATCCTCATCACCGGATGCAGTTATGTCATACCCAGGACACCCCAGAAAAAGAATCTTACCTCTCACCAGAGGATACAGTTAGTGTATTCTTAACCCCGACCGTAAATAAGTAATGAAGAACCCTATTCATACCTGAGGCAAAGCAAAAAATTACAATTCATATTAATGATTTGATATATCTAATTACGTAGTTTAATTCTTAAATATTAACTCCTTGATATTGACCCAGTTTAGCCTATCCAAATAGATGGTCAAATTATTAGGCCATCGAACTCAGCTTGCTGCTTAAAAATTAAAGCCTAAAACTTTACACCACTCAGCTTTCTGTCCCCTTGACTATCGCTTGAACCAAACGAGAATGTTCTGAATCGCACGTGTTCAAATCGCTTATTTAAATTGAAATACCCCAAATAAAAATCCGACGTGAAAAATGTCGATGCTTTACATATAAATGGGAACGGGGAAAAATATGGCGTGAGCGTTTGACCTGAACACCTGGATGCTGACCAGTGGGAGGGAAGAAACGCTGGTTCAGGGAATTAATTCTATTTACTATTTTCGGGGCCTGAGCCTAGACACACCTGTAAATTTGACAGGTCACAGGAAGGGGAGCCGTAATGTAATGCATCATCTGTCAGAATATTCTAATAATAAATTGACTGTACGAAAGGCTGCCGAGTGCCCCGTAAGAAATAATATCCAATAGAATAAATTGAAAATATGGTGTCGGGAGAGAAGAAAGAAATTGTTATATAAAATCAAAATAAACCTGCGTAAGTAAGTTATGTTTAAGGTGTCAATGGTAATTAAATTCGGAAATGAATTATGAATGACAGTGAAAGTATAAATGCATAGCCTACGTGTCTATAAAGTCTGTCCCAGTGTCTGATATTGAGAGTGTAAAAAAAAAAAAAAGAATTATTGCTCCCTTAATTACAGATCAACTTTTTATTTTATTTTTTTGACTGTATCCCTTGTAGAGTGTTAAGTTATTTCTTAAAATTTATCTATTTTTACTCTTTCTTTGTACACGCTCCTTTCGAATTCGAGCGATTTTTAAACATGTATTTGACTCCTAGATGAGACCCTAACAGGTCATGACCTAACAGTTATCGTCTTATCAAATAAACCCTTGTTCATATCCTGGACCAGGTTGTTTGCGTTTTACTTCACGCTAATGCCCTTTGGAAAGATATGAATCCATTTGTTCTGGCTTCAATCAAGGTTAAATAACAGGGAGAACTGATCTTTTCCCACAAAACAACGGCTGTAAGGCCACATGCCTCCCCTCTCTAAAACTATCCAAATAAGACGGATAATACATGTGAGACACATCTGGAGAAGTAAGAACGAACTCATAAGTGACGTTCTCCTATGGACCCCTTAACATGGACGTGCAAGTGTTGGAGGACCAACAAGAACTTATCAATGTCAACTCAGTGCCGGCACAAGACGTAGTCTAGAAGACCTGCCGGATGCAACAGATGATAAAAGACGAATGGCGAGAGAGAACAGGAATCTCACCATCTGATGCCTTTTAGTGACATACTTAGGTCACCTCTTTTTGATGTGGGCGATATTACTCCTCTACAGAGGATACGGTCTGTATCTTCTTAACCTCAGTCGATAGAGCACCATAAATAAGTAACGAAAAACTCTATTCATATCTGTAAAAAAAATGGAAGAACAAAATATCCTGCTTAAAACACGGATTCCCGCGAAACGTCTGCAAAATAAGTCGAAAAAGCTTTTCAAAAATGTCATCAAGAAGAAGCTGAAGACTCTGAAAATCTACATCAATAACTGGAAGCCTCAAACAATTAACAGTTCAGATTAGTGTAACAAGAAGTAGAAATATTCAAACAGCAATGTGTACATCATTGTAAACTGAAATGTGTCTTACGAAAGTAGGATTGTGATTATCTTCTTACATGGATGACAATTTAGGAATCACAGGTTCCGTAGGCAACCCGAAACTTGTTTAAATGACTAGAATAAGATAAAAAGAAGTTAAGCAATGATGAGCCTGTCCAGTAATTAGATGGATGATCACTTTGTAACAGCGGGTACTACAGATACATAATAGATAATCGAAATCTATGATTGATATGAAGTGTAGAATTTGAATTAGAAATTATGCTGAAATACCGTTAGGTCAGTTTGGTATGACTGAAACCTTATGAACATTGGGTCAATGTAAGGGCACAGCGTGGGTTAGATAGCTTAAATCACATGACCAAACAGTTCTAGAGTAAAGAAAAATATCTTAAAATCTCGCTAGTTGGTTCGGAGACGTTGATTAGTACACATATATAATAATGAATGTGCATATTTTTTCCATTCATTCAACCACTTCCCGATTAACACGGGTATTATGTTTAGAAGGAATAATAAATCAAGATGAGACTCCAAGGTAGTTTCTTTCTGATTTTTCCTGGCAAGAAATGTTCTCCGAATTTTTAGCAAAAGAGAGGTTTGATTTGGTTTGATTTTATGGCACATCAACCACTGTATTTTATTTAATGCCAAATCCATTTTTGTAGATATAAACAATTCTATTTCAAACAATTCAGTTCAACATAAGTATACTGTTTAGTTCTATCTGACTCATAGATAGGACCCTAGCAGGTACTACCAGTCCGAGCTAGAGTGGACTCGGGAGCGATGGCAATAAAGGGCCACTCCGCATTCCTTAAAGCTTCAGCATTACTAGAACCACGTCATCAGATTGTTTAGTGTCATATCCCGGACACTCGTTGAGGGAGTCTTATTCCTCTGCAAAAATGCAGTCGCTGTATTTTGTAGCCCCAAGTCGACCGGGGCACAAAAGAAAGGAGTTGAACTATATTAGCATCAAGCACAACGTTAAAGTCCAGATGGTGACCGACCATCGTTTGGTAGCAGAGGGCTATATAAAATCATAAGCAACTCGAGGCTTGTGTGTCAGACTAAGCAAATTTGTTGTAAGTAACAAGAAATAAGTTGGCAGTTGAACAATGATGAGCTTGTTCTGTACTTAGATGGGTGATCACTTAGAAATAGAAACTTTATGTATTTCCCAACCTCTCAGTACAAGCAGGATGCGACACAAGGTCGGTTTTTTATGCAGAGTTTAACAAATTTGAATTCAAAGTTTTCCTTCTCCTAAACTGGTTGCCATACCAAGGTTAATGAGCTTAGTCTGCTTTACTATTTTACTCAATGCTTGAGGAAGGATAGTTGGTTCATATTTTTCCCAAGGATACCCTTGGGAAAAATATGAACCAGCTATCCTTCCTCCAGCAATGAGTAAAATAGTAAAGCAGACTAAGCACTATGTGAAATGCAAACAGCTTCGTCCAGGATTTGAACACTGCTCACCGTGTCCATTTCCCAACGAAATTCTTCCTTTCTTTTACTTGTTATTTCCTAAACTTGGCCCAGACTTGCATAAACCATTACACCACGAGCACTTCCAAAACTTACGGTAAGCAACTCGAGTCGTGTGTACCAGACTGGGCAAAATCAAGGAAATAACAAGAAAAAGAAAGAAGTTAGACAACAATGAGCTGTTTACAACTTAGATAGGTGATACCATAATATCAGGAGAGGTACAACTTGTTAGGGTCCCAACTTTGGGTAAAATAGAAATGTTTATTTACAAAACTCTAAATCATTTAACTGTCAACAAATAAAACTGTTAGTACTAAATAGCAATGCTTCAATCCGTTTAACTTTGCGCGAACAAATGAACTCTGATTCGTTTAAAAATTGTTACTAACGAACTATTCGTTTACAAATTATATGCATTCTTTAAAAATGTATAAAAAGGATCTGGCATTAAATAACGTACAAGGGTTGATATGCCGTAAAACACAACCAGCCAATTAAACTTGGTAAGACTAGGTACTGTATGCAAACCGAGCTTGTGTGACTGACTAAGCAAAGTTTAGTTAATAACAAGAAAAATATTTGAGTTAAGCAATGATGAGCCTGTTCAGCATTTAGATGGGTAATCACTAAGTTGCAGGCAAAAGAAACCTAAGACTTACGTACCAAACGAAGTAAAGATTAGTAAACCCTAAAAATAAAAGCATAAATAAATAAACAAACAGATGAACAAGAAATATTGTGTAAAAAGACACTCTAAAACTAATTGGATAACTCTTTAACGTTAAAAACCCTTTTCCTCGTTTCTTTGTCACGTTCATATATTTTTACCATAGACTTTTGCTGATATATAGATCGGAATTTTGTTCCTTATTTTTCCCGAGCAACGTCGAGTATCACTGCTAGTATTTATTTGTCGATTAATATAAGAAGTATCACATCAAAATACAAAGGAACAGACATTTGCTCAGTTTCCAATCTCAAAGATAATCAATGAAAATGGAAAGATTTTTCTGTCTTGTGATTGTCATAAAAAGAGGGTCGTTTCTTTAGATGAACAATTAATTTATAGCACAGTCGACGAGATTTGTTGAACGCACCAACTGTATATCTGCAGGAAGTGGTAAGACCCTTTCCCCTCCAACGAGTGTCCAAAATATGGCACCGGACCATTTGATGCTCAAGGACTAGAGCTTTGAGGAATGTGGATTACCCCTTCATTGCCATTATTCCTACGTCCAATCTGACCCAGAATGGTAGCACCTGTTAGGGTCTCATCTATGGGTCAAATAGAACAGTTTAATCTTGTAAATGTTTGTAAACAAATGTTTAATACTATGTAAAAGTAAATGATTAATATTAAACAGAATTAGTACGATTTAGTACAGTATAAATGAGTTCTGGTTTGTTTAAAATATTACTCACAAACTATTCGTCTACAAATTATACATATACTGTGGGGTGAAAAATATTCGTACAAATGAAAATTTTAATTTTTTATCTTCCAAACATAGCCTGAACAGAATTTTTATATACATTTACCGTATAAGAATATATTCTACTTATATGTGTATATAAACTTACGTTACAATTAATTTTACAGAAATTAATGCCATTTATTTATTTTCATTTGTGAAAAAAGTAATCGTATTGTACAACATTGTTGCAATATGTTTTTAGATTGTTGCAATAATGCTATCAGTACCTATAGTTAGCCCTGTAGAATGTTTCAATAATGTTATCAGTAACTATAGTTAGTCTTAAAATCCTAACCGGAACTTTCTGCAATTCCTTGTCGCACGAGAATGTTCTGATCATGTCGAAAAGTAAAGAATTGAGAAATTCACTGATTGCCAAACTTTAGAAAGATGGAGAAAGTTATAGAAATATCTCAAGTAATCTGAATATTTCTGTTACTACGAGAAGTTCATTCATTGCAAGGTTTAAAAGACGTAACACAGTTAAAAACAAAAAAAAAAGAACTGTTGCTCCAAGGAAGATTACTGCTAGATTATCAAGAAAATTAGGATGTCTGATTAACCCAAATCCAATGGTTACGCGTAAAGAGCCGCAGGAATATTTGATTTCATCTGGATGTAGTGTAACCAAACGAGTAATAAGTAATGAAATGCTGATGAAAGTCTAAAGTCACAGAGACCAAAGAAAAAATCTTCTATTGTTACAACAAAGAGATACGAGGTTGAAATTCGTAAGACAGCATTAGGAAAAGGAAAACAGAGGTGCTCGTGGTGTAATGGTTATCGTTGTTGGAAATAGACACGGCGAAACGAGTTCAAATCCTGGGCGAGACTGATTGGATTTCACATAGCACTAATACCCTTAGGAAAGGTATGAATCCAATTATTCTCCCTCCAGCTGTGGGTAAATAGTAGGACAGACTGTGTTCTTCAGCCTTGGTTAGGCAACTAGTCTAGGAGAAGGAAAATTCTGAATGAAAACCTGTTAAACTCCGCTTAAAAAATTGACCTTGTGTCATATCCTGCCCGAGCGGAGGGGTTGGTAAATAGGATTAGGAAAAGGAAAATTTGTTTTGGTAAAGAGTATTATGGACAGATGAAACTAGAATTGAGTTGTTTGGTCACAATTATCGAAATCATGTGAGGAGGAAAGATGGCGAAGCCTACACACTAAAGAACACGGTACCAACTGTCAAATTTGCCGGTGGCAGTATACTTATTTGGGGATGTTTTTCAGAGAAAGGTGTGAGCAAAATATCACTAAGAGACGGTAAAATGAGTGTCCGAAAGTATAAACATATCTTGCAAGAAAATTTAATGTCTTCTGTTGAGAGTCTTGAGCTACCTTCTGATTACATTTTCCAGCAGGATAATGATCCAAAAAATACAACTAAATCTACGAAGAAATGTTATCTGAAAATAATGTTAATGTTTTGCAATGGCCAAGTCAGTCACCGGATTTGAATCCAATTGGGAACTTGTGGCGATTTTTGAAAATTCAAATCCGAAAAAGAGCACAAGCAAACATCAATAATCTGAAGACAATATACCTGGAGGAATGGTACAAAATACCAATAAATTCTCGCAAGAAATTAATTGAGAATTACAGGAAAAGAATAGTGTCTGTTGAAGTGAATAAAGGGTATTCTACAAAGTATTAAATAAAGATAATGTGATATTTTTGTACTGTCTAATTACTTTTTACAAATAAAAATGAATAAATCGCATTAATTTCTGTAAAATTAATTGTGACCTTAGTTTATATACACATATTAGTAGAACATATCCTTATACAGTAAATGTATATAAAAATTTCGTTCAGGCTATGTTTGAAAGATAAAAAATTAAAACTTTCATATGTACGAATATTTATTTCAGCTCACTGTACACACACACACACACACACACACACACACACACACACACATATATATATATATATACCTGTTATGTATATATATATATATATACCTTTATATATATTCCTTTATATATATATATATATATATATATATATATATATATATATAACAGTAATATCAATTCGGCGTCCAAAGACAATAGGTGTGGATAATTCGTGTATATAATATATGTGTAATCTCATATAAATCTATGGGAGCACTCAATGTATGGCCATTGTTATATATTCCCTTTCCAGGTTTGTTTAAGACTTACATACAGAGCGTATACAATGCAATTAGAAGAAAACTCTAACCTAGTTAAATTGTCATTATAAATTTATTTTTGCGAAGAACATGATTATACTCTTCGTCTTTTCAGATGATTTTAAACGCTTAAAATCATCTTCGCCGAAATAAACTCATAATGACAATTTAACCAGGTTTGAGTTTTCTTCCAGTTACTTTATATATATATATATGTTGAAATGGTTTCAAGTTTTGCAATCTAATACTAGTTATTCTATTCAATTTCAATTATTTACTTGCACTCAGTTAAAGAGTTTCGAGTACTGTTATCTGTTTATATATGCATCATATATGCATCATCATCATCATCATCATATCGTGCCGCCAGCATGGATATCCCTGACCCTCTCTCACCACTCCTCCGTATCGTTCATCGTTTCTGGCAGCTCCTCAGGGCTACATCCCGTATCTTCACACAGCTGCTGTATATAAGTTCGAGCTGGTCGCCCTGCTTTTGCTCGGCCATATGAGGGGTTCCATAGGAGAACATCACTTATGAGCTCGTCCCTGCTCTTCCAGCAGTGTCCTGTATGTCTGGTTCGACTAACTTTGATAATTTTCGTGATGGGAGGTAGGTAACCGTACAGCTGCTGCTTTGTGGGGGTGTTGCCACCAGACTTGTTCAAAATTGCTCGCAGCATTCTTGTGTAGTTGCCGTCATGCTTTTTCTCCATCCGTTTAGTTAGCGTCCATGTAGTGCATAAACAGTATTTGACTATTAATAATCTACAAGGGTTAATATGCCATAAAAACCAACCAACCAACGAAAATTTACATATGTTCGATTAAAGGAGAGAATGTATGATTTTCATTTATCGATTTCTTTTTGAATATTTACTTTGTCTGACGCAAATCCAGATCCGTAAGTTACGCATAGATGACCATACCTTGTCAGTGAGAATTAGAATACCATGACTGTGTCCTCTGCTGAGAGCTAACCCATCCTGCAAAAAATGAGTTACCAAGGTATAACAGTAAACTGCATCTGATGGTGAGTTTCCACTTCTGGCGATATGGGGAATGTGGAGTACTCCTTCGTTACCATTACTCCCAGGTCCACTCAGACCCGGAGTTGAAGTACTTGTTAATGTCCCATGAATGAGTCGAATAGATCGATTTAAAAATGGTTTGTATTCGATTCAACCGAGTGCGAAAAATGAAAATAGGAACAATGAACGCAGTTCCTTAACCTCTAGGTATATGATTACCCAAGACACCTTGATGTCTTTAAAATGATCAATCAATCATTTGATATCATATAACTGCGTGCAAAAGAAATCTTAAGAGACAGCAATACAAAAAATATGAATATGAACATGATATGAACGCATTTACCTAAAATGTAGACATTAAATAACCCTTGACGGGTCGACATGTCATTAAAATTCATGATTCGAGTAGGAGTCTCGAAGGCGTACTGGTTAACCAGTTGAACTGCGACATTGTAGTAAGTGAGTTCGAACTCCAGTTGCGCTATTACGTTTAATGTCGGACTAACCTTCAGAAAAAGTATGAATGCCTTTAACCCCCTCCAAGCAGTAGGTTAAATAGTATCACTGCTGTTCTTCAACAAGGGTGGCATTAGATAACTCACGAAGGTTGATATGCCATTAAACAAAGAAACTAAACAAAACCAATAAATCATAATTATATAAGTTCGAACAAATTCCCAAGAATGTTAATGGTCTACAAAACGAGCTTACTAACAATAGCTCACCGGTTAAGCATTCTTCTAATGTTTTTTTTATAATAAAAAAGATAATCACGCAAAATAAACATATACATGATGAAAAATATCGCTTCAACAACATTTCTTCGATTTAAATTTCTATGTTGCACGACTATGTTGGGATAGCAGACTCAAAAGGCCAAATTGCCTCTTGCAGATTCTTACAAATACGTGATAATCACACAATTTAGTAAGCTGCTTAGCATCTTCATGTCGCGCCATCAGCTTGGATATCTCTGACCCTTTCTCATCACCTTTCTCTATCGTCCATTGCTTCCGGCAGATCTTCAGGGATACATCCCGTATCGGCACAGTGCTGCCGTATGTAGGTTCGAGCTGGTCATCCTACCTTTGCTCGTCCATGTGAAGGGGTCCACAAGAGTATGTCACTTATGAGCTCGTCCTTACTTCTCCAGCAGTGTCCCACATGTCTGGTTTGTCTAAGTTTGGTAGTTTTCTTGAAGGGTGGTAAGTGGCCGTACAGTTGCTGCTTTGTAGGGTGCTGCCTCCAGGACTTGTTCAATATTGTTCGCAGCATTCTTGTGTGGTTATCGTTAAGCTTTTTCTCCATACGTTTAATTAACGTCCATGTAGTGCATCCATACAGCAGTATCGACACGACTGCTGCTTGGAAGAAACTGCGTTTTATTTTATCGGTCAAGTCTGACTTCCATATGAGCGATAGTCTATCGATAGCTGTCCATGCCTTTGCTAGTCGCGTGTTGATATCTGTTTCGGTTGATGAGACACTGCTACCTAGGTAGGTGAACTTGTTTACTAGTTTCAGGGAGTTACTATTTAGTATGGAGATGACGCTTCTTTGTTTGAATCACATATATTCCGTCTTGTGTTCATTGACATGGATGCCTATGCCTGCAGCTGCTCGTTCAAGATTATGCAGTTGGGTTTGGGCTTTGGCGGGTGCATTTGCCAGAAGCGTTATGTCATCGGCGTAGTCGGCGTACGTAATTGTTTGTGCGGAGTACCTTCTGCTTCTTTCCTTTGTTAACTTGAAACCGTTTTCTTTCATTTTATCAATAGGTGTTTTAAGCACGTAGTCTACACAGATGATAATGAGGTATGGGGCTAATGTATCTCCTTGCAGTACACCTGCTACAATATCGAAGTAGTCTGTGCCTCCATCCGAGGAACGGACTTTTACTTTTGTTTATAACAGTGCAAACAAACGTAGACACACTCATATGCATATAAACAGACACACTCCCTCACTCACACATGTCAACCTGTTGTCAGGGCTTAGAATACACTGACTGTGTCCGCTGCAGAGAGATAACCCCTTGCGCAAAAAAGATGTCCTTAGAATGAAACTAAACTGCATGTAGGCGTGACACACCAGTTCTAGAACTCTTGTAACGTAGAGGGTACCTCTGGTGGTGTAATGTTTAGAATGTTAGACTAGCAAACCTACACGAGTGAGTTCGATTCTCAATGGGTGCCCCATTCATGCGGCCTTGAGCTACATCTAAGCAAAAAGCTTAGTAAATTACAACTTTTGTAACGTAGTCAAGATACTAATACGTGAAATGTACATAAGTTCATAGAATGTTCAAAATGTTCATAAACATATAGGAATCTGAAAACACGAAATTGGTTCAGGTAAGAAACTTTTATTTACCTTTTTGAGTCTAAGGCTTTTCGTCATGAGGAGAGAGAGACAATTTCTTTCTATGCTGACTTTTTCATCTGACCCCCACCACATGCAGCCCCCGCCGCAAACTACTGGTCTGGCCTCGGCGAGTTCCGAAAATCATCTACCATCTTCTAGCGTCGAATCTCAACACAAACTCACCCCAACCAACGGGCGGCACCCGTAGCGCACAAAGTCGTCGGGCCTCGCCCAGGTCTGAATCTCAACTAACTACTTTTTTTTCAAATCCCCCAAATCCTCAGCGCTTCCGCCGTTGACGTCATTAACGTCCCCGGTCACAATTTCCTAACTGGTTTTTTTATTGTGACATCTCTGATTTTCACATCCGCCCCGCGCGCGCGTGAACACCTACACTCAACTAACCCATGCACTAAACGAAAGGTTCTCAGCCTAATTAAACCGAAATGCAAGATATATAAAACGAAAAATGATGATATAAAACAAATCCCTCCGCAATTATATTACACTCTGGGTAACTGTGAATTCATCTCTTTCTTGCCATTACTCCCAGGTAAACTCTGAATCAAAGTGGTACAACCTGCTAGCGCCTCATCTTGCGCTCGTCATGTTATGGTTAACGTCGTAGAAAATAAACAAGACGACCCGAGTTCAAAACCTAGATGAGGCTGTTTGCATTTCACATAGCACCCATACCCTGAGGAAAAGCATTAATCCAACTATTCTCTCCAGCTATGGGTAAATTGTAGGGTAAACTGAGCTCTTTAATCTTGGTATGGCAACTAGTCCAGGAGAAGGAAAAACTGATCTCAGACCTGTTAAACTTCTATTTAAAATCAGCAGGACACATAGCGTAACGGTTATAGGCGTTGGTTCCCTAAGCTTCTAAGGAGACAATCATCTGGAGGTTGCAGGTTAAATCTTGACTGCAGGCGAGTAATAATACAGGAATACTTAACACTTGTACTGGGTTATGGCTAACGGAATCAGAACAAGTGACCCCGTGGATTCAATAAAGGACGTAGTTCGAAGTTCCGTGTTGGCTTCCGAGTTCGACAAACGCCTGAAGAAGGTCGGGGGGACATATCGGGCCGAAACTTTGTGGAAATAACAATAAAGATGAAGAAAATAGTCCGAAAACCCTTAATGATAAAAATCATCAAGCTTCATTTCACAAAATTAAGACAACTTCAATTTAAAAATTGTGTGATATCCGGCTCATGTGGAGAGGTTGGTAAATACATTTAATGGTAAACAAATTTAGAGTTTTGGAATGCTTGAAACCATTTTGTTGGCAATGATATCATTTAACGAATAGCTGGAAGAATAGGGGGTTCATACCTTTCTCAAGGGTCCGAAAATGAACGTAAGAGCACGACTTGAGTTCGACTGAACCCTGTTGGAAGCTGCAGTATGTGATACATTCTTATAACTTTTATGTGTCTAGTTGAATAACTAGATGACATGCACGACTTTCCGCATCTTGAGCAGTTCTATTAATATTTAGTGAGTCAGATTTGTTTGGTTATTTACTAAACTTTGCTTATATCAAGCACAAAAGCCTCGAATCGCTTACAGTACCTGCTTTTCCTAAGTGGTCACCCATCTCAGAATTAAACAGAGTCGTTATTGCTTAATTTAGGTAACCTGATTGAGGGCCAGTACTTTAAGAATGACTTGACCGCAATTAAATTGGTAAGGCGTTATTGTATGCAGCTTGATTCAGTCTACGTTCGTGGGATCGTGTGTGATTAAAAAAAAAAAACAGTATTCGATAGTAGCACACAATTACAGATGTTATAGTTCAGGTTACATTTTGATCAATGGTACTATTTACCCAACCCCTCCGCTCGGGCAGGATATGACACAAGGTCAATTTTTTAAGCGGAGTTTAACAGGTTTGAATTCAGAGTTTTCCTTCTCCTAGACTAGTTGCCTGCCCAAGGCTGAAGAACCTAGTCTGTCCTACTATTCACCCATAGCTGGAGGGAGAATAATTGGATTCATACCTTTCCCAAGGGTATTAGTGCTATGTTAAATGCAATCAGTCTCGTCCAGGATTTGAACTCGAGTCGCCGTGTTCATTTCCCTACGACGATAACGACTACACCATGGTTAATGCCTCAAAGTCCTGCTTTCGAAGGACACGTTTTAGTTTACAATGGTCTGCATGTATAGAATTTTATGTTGGCGCGTTTAGTGAAATGGCTATCTTCGAAGGAACTGGACCCAGTGACCTGAGTTCGAATCCTGAAGGTGGCAGTTGGCGTTTATATTCGTGTTAATGCCCTTAGGAAATACATGAATCCATCTGTTTCTCTCTGAGCTAAGAGTAAATAGTAGGACAGACTGATTTCTTTACCCTCGTTCAGGTAATCAGTCTAGAAAAAGAACACTCTAAATTCAAACCAACTGTAATTCGCTTAAAAACTGTCCTTGTGTCACTGTCCGTGGCGGGGGAGTTGGGTAAATACATTATCGTATAGAATTTTGTGTATGGGTGTACTTATTTTTGAACTGTTATATATTCATATATTTGGTCACAGAATTTCAATAATACAGAGTTTGTTACTGATTAATTCTTAACTATATTCATTTCGAGTGCATAATGTTCTCTAGAAATTATGACCGTCTTGTTAAAGAATATTAAGGCAAGAACACTCATCCGTTTTTTTTTTTTTTTGTGTGTGTATGTTTCCAACGAGTAATTGTAACTTCTCTTCTAGAATATTGTCTCTAGTAAAATTAAGACTTCTATTCAATTCAGTTTGAATAATATCTTATTAATAGTTAATGCTCTTTATCGTCGAAGTGTGATTTGCTACAACCTTTCACCCTTTTAATGACCCATTTTTTTTGCCCCAGTCGGATGGGGCTGCAAAATACACTGACTACATCTCAACAAAGGAGTAAGACTTCCCCAACAAGTGTCCAGCATATGACACTAAACAATCTGATGGTGAGGCTCAAGTAATGCCGGAGTTTGGGGGTATACGAAGTACCCCTTCATTGTCATCGCCCCAAGGTCCACTCTGGCCCAGAGAGGTAGCATCTGAGAGGGTCTTATCTATGGATTAAATAGAACTAAGCTGTGTACTTATACTAAACTGAATTGTTTGAAATAAAACTGTTCTTGAGATTTAAACTGTGTACTTATGTTAAACTGAATTATTTGAAATAGAATTTTTTTCACATTTAAACTGCGTACTTATGCTAAACAGAATTGTTTGAAATAGAACTGTTTATATGGATAAAAATTGATAAGATAAATAAATAACAGTAAACTATTTGGATTAAGCATAGTTATGCATAGTTATTTGAAGCGTATATTTTTTAATCTGGATTATTATTATATTTATATAAATGACGTAAAATGGTTGATGTGCCATAAAACCAAAAAGAACCAAACCAAATTGGCTCATTTTGCAGAGAGGGGATAAAAAAGGGTATTAAAAAAGGGGTATAAAAAAGGCACGAAAAAGCGTCAAATTTTATAGAACTAACAAACCTACAAA
Organism: Sepioteuthis lessoniana; assembly: GCA_963585895.1. Lineage (NCBI taxonomy): Eukaryota > Metazoa > Mollusca > Cephalopoda > Myopsida > Loliginidae > Sepioteuthis > Sepioteuthis lessoniana. Next base: position 101,505,119 of record OY757915.1, read on the forward strand.
CAAACAAAAACAGCATAACTAAATGTACAAGATTAAAGTCTAAACAATGATTAAGATAAAAAGGCAAAGTTTGAGATTTGGTTTGGTTAATGGCATATCAACATTTGTAGGTAATTCAATGCCAAAGCCCTCTTTCAAGAAGAACAGTAGTTGTACTATTCAACCCATAGCTGGGAGGATAAGGGGGTTGATACCTTTCCAAAGAGTAGTTGTCCAGAAGTGAATGTAATAGCGCGACTGGAGTTCGAACTCGCTTTCTACGATTCCGCAGGCCATCGCTTTAACCATTACACCACGAGGACTCGATCTGGGATTGAACTCCGGTCTTCCGGACCATTGGCAAACACTCTGCTCATTAGGCCAATGACCTGATATGATAATAATAATAATAATAATTTAGAGAAAAAATATACGCTTCAAAGAACTATGCTTAATCCAAATAGTTTACTGTTATATAACATCAAGTATTCCAACCAAATATGAATATTTTTTTAAACAGATCTATTTAACGCACATATGGGACCTTAGCAGGTGTAGTCCGTCTAGGTCAGAGTAGACCTGGGAGTAATGGCAGTGAAGTGGTACTTTACACTCTTCCGGCCCAGTCAACTAGAGCTGCAGAAAACACTGACTGCATCTCTGCAGAGGAGTGAGGCCCCTCCCCCTCAACGAATGTCTCGGTATGACATTAAACAATCTGATGGTGAGGCTCCAGTAATGCTAGAGCTTTAGGCAGTGCGAAGTACCCTTTCCTTGCCATCGCTCCCTGGTCCACTCGGGTCCGGAGTTGTAGAACCTGATAGGGTCTAATCTATGAGTCAAATAGAATTGCTTCACATTTTAAACTGTGAGCAAACAATTGACTTATGCTAAATTGAATTGTTTCAAATAGAACTGTTTGATCATTTAACTGTGTGGAAACAAATGACTGATGTTTAATTGAATTGTCAGTGATGCATAGCAATACTTGGAACCATTTAACTTATGCTAAATTGAGCTGTTTGAAATGAAACCATTATACTGTGAGTATCTACAAAAAGTGTTTACAAGTCATATATCTGATATATATGTAAAAATAGGATTTGGCATTAAATAACCAACAAGAGCTGATATGGCATAAAATCAAACCAAACCAAACCATTCACAATCTTCAGGAATCCAGAACAGGCGCCTCACTATCAAATGGTGTTTGTTATCTGTTGTATAGTGGATCGTACCACTTGACTTCCGGTTTCGCGGAAGTATAAAAAACGCCGTATCTCGTAAGCACGGAAAAGCAGAAGCAAAAAGAGAAGCAGAGAGACAGCTCTGAAAGGACGTCGGTCAGTAGTAAGACCAACTTTGGACGTAACACCAACAGCGCGAGACTTATAATACTAGTCGGACTGTACCACTTGATTTAATAAATAATTCACTCTATTTCACTGTGTATCTTTTCCTTAACACAATACAACAGTATCATACCCAGAACACCCTTTTTTGGAGGGAAGAGTCTTACCCCCAGCAGAGCATACACAATCAGTGGAGGTGCCCGTGGTGTAATTGTTATCGTCGTAGGAAATGAACACAGCGACACGAGTTCAAATCCTGGACGAGACTTATTGCATTTCACATAGCACTAATACCCTTGGGAAAGGTATGAATCCAATTATTCTCCCTCCAGCTCTGGGTAGATAGTAGGACAGACTAGGTTCTTCAGCCTTGGTTAGGCAACTAGTCTAGGAGAAGGAAAACTCTGAATTCAAACCTGTTAAACTCCGCTTAAAAATTGACCTTGTGTCATATCCTGCCCGAGCGGAGGGGTTGGTAAATACGATACACAATCTGTGCATTCTAAGCACCTCTCTGATAGGGCGACATTAATAATATATATAAATCATGGTGTCACCCTTGAAGGAGAGCAGTAGGGGTACTATTTAACCCAAAGCTAAGGAATAAGGGAGTTCATACTTTTCCCTGGAGTATTAGAACGAAAGTAAACGCAATGGCGCGAGTGAAGTTCGAACTCGCTTACAACGATGTCAGAGTCCAACACTTTAGCCACAACCGCATGTGAACTTTCCCTCTGATATATTAGTATTGACTGCATTTATATATAGTCAGTTGACATAGTCATCATATTAGCGCTTCTTGTCAATGCCCACTGACTTTGCAACTACTTCAAAGAATCTTCTGAGAGATCTTAAGGAGGTGCTTGTGGTGTAACGTTTTCGTCGTACGTAATAGACCCGATGACCCGAGTTCAAATCCTCGGTAAAGCAGTTTACATTTCACATCTCTCCCTCTCTCTCTCTCTCTCTCTCTCTCTTGTTATATACACACCTATATACATATATGGGAGGTGCCCGTGGTGTAATGGTTATCGTCGTAGGAAATGGACACCGTGGGACGAGTTCAAATCCTGGACGAGACTGATTGCATTTCACATAGCAGTAATACCCTTGGGAAAGGTATGAATCCAACTATTCTCCCTCCAGCTATAGATAAATAGCAAGACAGACTAGGCTTTTTTAACTTAGTATGACAACAAGTTTAGGAGAAGGAAATCTCTGAATTCAAACCTGTGAAATTCCTCTTAAAAACTGAGTTGCATTCTACTTATGGGGATGGGTTGAGTAAGTAAATACGTATTTCAGAAAGTTTTCTGCGTCATATTAGTCGGCTTTTGCACAAACGAATTAAATATAAATAGGTAAGTTAGACGAGTTGATACTTTTTAGCTTCACGACTTTCAGCATTTAGTTATGCATTCAATTTTTTTTAAATTAAAGAAATAAAAAATGAAATAAGAAAAAATCAAGTAAAAACGTCCTTAAAAGTCAGGAATGAATGCAATCGTTACTGACAGAGCTACTACATGCATATTGTCAATGCCTTGCTAATGATGTTATATGAATGCATTGAAAATGATTTTACTACAGAAATTCATTGAAATTCATAAAGAAAGCAATTGTCATTGCTCAGAAATTAGTACAAGCTTTATTGACAGAATAGGTTGGTTAATTGGTTTTACGGCATGTCAACTCCTGCTGGGTTATTTTCTGCCGAAGTAAATTTAACAATTATGGTTTCTTGTTATATTCAGAACAAAATTGTATCGTCTCAAACATTATTAAGCAAATAAACATTTCATATTTAGTAGCAATATCAATGTTATTTTCAGAGTCAATGTAAATAAGGGTAATTTTTGGACAACGCCATATATATATATATATATATATATATTTATATATATATAATTCTTTTTAATAAATGTAAACTCTGCATGAATTGCAATTGGTTTAGAGCAAGACTTATATTAATTTCTTTTGAGGCAATTCAAAATGCCGGCAAATCAAGCAGAGATCTTCAGGCTTGAACAGAAGTCTGTCATCAAATATTGGGTGGCTGAGAAGTGCAAACTATATGAAATTTACTGAAGAATGCGTGATAAGTACAGAGAAGTATTTTTTAGTCAAAAAGTATTTATCAATAGGTTAAACATGAATTTGTCACGACGTGCCCGAGTCGAAAAGACAGTTCATTGAATGGGAATACTCTGACTTTCCCGTAAAGAAAAAACTTCGACTGCAGCGGCCAGTAGAAAAGGTTACTCTGGCAGTGTGCTTGGACATTAAAAAACCAATCACTATTGATTTCCTCAAAAATTATTGTAAACAGGTAAACTTCATAGTTGCCGTATCAATGTTTTAAGGACCAATATACCAATAAATAAAATTTATAATCATTTTAAATAGGTAAACACTTTATACTCAATTGCGATATTAATGTTTTTAAGAACCAATGTAGTAATGCAGTACACAGTCATTTAAAAAAAAATTATATGTGTGTGTAAGCGTGCTTGGGGGGGGGTATGTGCACTTTTAAACTTAGATGATTTCAGGTCTATATATACCAAAACAAAATGCAAAGAAACATTTTTCATTTATCCGAGTCTAATAATGAATTCATTATTTTAAAAATTCCATTAGTATAATAAGGATTAATATATGACTTCAATAGAATAACTGAATTTTCATGACTAAAACTGACAGATTATACAATGTCTTCAGCCAAATGTCACATTACTATCGGAGTTACGTTCTAAATATAACATTTCGTAATAAATGAATTTGAAGAAGTAAACCAATCTCTTGGCCAGTCTAATAAGCAATTTTGAGCTTGTCTGAGAACTTTTAATTCATCTGTCATATTGACCAGATATCGCACCTTCAAATTACCATTTATCCAAGTCTTTGCAGAATTCGCGTAATCATTTCAATTTCAAGGAAGACTAAGAAAAAAAAAAGAAGAATTCTTTGAACAGTTCTTTGCTGTATAGATACAAAAAATAACACTTTTGCTAAGATGGAATTATGAATTTAGCAGAAAGCTGGCAGATGTAAAAAAAAAAAAGGTAAATAAATAAAGTTGATGGTGAAAATAAAAGATTATTTTTATTCAATGAACCAAACTAAAACGCTTATATATATATATATATACATATATATATATATATATATATATATGTGTGTGTGTGTGTATGTATGTATCTATCGGGAGGTATAAATGTCACATACGATCTGAAAAACGGAACAGACGTTAAGAAATTTTTCTTTTAATCATATTTATTTTGATTTTCGAAAATTTGTTAAAAGTTATGTTAGGTTATTTAGTTCAATGGCATATCAACCCCCGAGGTTTATGTAATGCTCAATCCTGTTTATATATATATATATATATATATATAAGTAAATTTGGCGACCTAAGTCGAGGGTGACCCGAAGGCTCCTTTTTCAATAGCTACAACACCGAGGTGTACGGAAGGGCGCAACTCCATTCCCTGGATTGCTCCACTTTACTTTTAATCCTTACCTTATAGTGCTAAGTGTTAAGCAAGGTGGCATCAAGTACCATTTTTGAGTCTTTGGTATAACGTGACCAGGGATTAAACCTCGGCCTCTCGGACCTTTGGCAAACACTCTACTCATTAGGCCAATAATTTCTAACAGAATAGTTTGTAGGTAACATTTTAAAACTAGGCAGAGCTCATTTGTTAGCACACCGTTAATAACACTAATCATTTGCCTGCATAAAGTAAAATGGTTTCATTTGTTACAATCAAATACAAATAATTATATTATATGATTCCTCTTCTTGAAAAAAGAAAAGAAAATGTTCATTAATAATGCAGTTTAAAATATCTATAGATAAAGGGTCCTCAATATCAGTGATAGAGCATATGGAGGTTTACGCTAGGCTAGCGTAGACACAGAAAAGAAACTGACAGTCACCTAACGACATTAACACTGTGTCTACGTTATCCGAACTAAAATCTATATATCCAGGATTATGTCTCTATCACTGACTCCGTCTCTCTGCCCCTCTCTCTCAATATATATATATATGTGTGTGTGTGTGTGTGTGAGAGAGAGTATAAGAAACAGAGAGAGAGAGAGAGAGAGAGAGAGAGAGAGAGATTTTATGGGTGTTTTCAGTGTAGTATTGAAGATCCCAACTCCAAATCCATTCTTGCTTTGTTCGAAAGCTAAACAATGGTGCTTATTCGAATTTTGTGACTATCTCACCCATTAAGTTCTTAAACATGTAACTATGTTAGATATGTACAAAGGTTTTCAGCGTTTATATATATATATATATATACATATATAACCTAGCAAATTATTAATGATCAGTCTACATAGTTGTTAATCATCAAAATATTTCCTTGATTTTCTATGACCTACGTCAACATTCCGGAAGTTTTTGAATATCATCTCGATCAAATTATTTTATTTTCAACGTAATAAAATGAAACTTGAAACCTCTAAATTTTTAACTGATAAAGACTTTTGCATTGATTGAAACAATGATCATATGATTGCGTCAGATGCAGTGAATATGCAGCTGAGGAAGAATTTTCTATCTTTACTCACAGGTTCTAGGCTGATAAGCTCAGTCCTATTGTTGTATGAATTTCCAGTTTCCTGTTTTTCTAAATAGTCGTTTTTTGTCTTCAATCGCAACCCTCAAACTTTAAATGTGGTGACCGTAACACTCGATCATAAAAGATTCATCTGGCTTCAGCAATTCGTAATACTCAACTCCTTCTAAGGCGTACTTAGTGTTACAGCTATCGTTGTCAGAAATGAGTTCAAATCCTGGACGAAATTGTTGGCATTTTACTTCGTTCTAAAAAAGAAAAGACATAAATATATCTATTCTCCTTCCCCCCTATTGGTAAAATAGTACGCCAGACTGGGTTTTTTAGCCTCGGTAAAGTAACCAAAGGAAAACTCAGAACTCATACCGGCCGTACCCAGTGTCGAATCCTGCCTGTGGTGAAGGACTGGGTAAATATAATCTTTTTGTCTAATATCTACTTTTAGTCATCTTCAAGGAGATGAGATCGGCGCCCCGCCTTCTGTTCCTTGACAAAACTGTTTGTATTTCACTTAGCCCTAATTACCTTAGGAAGGCATGAATCAACTCCTGTTCTCTTTCCAGACATAGGTAAATAGAAGGGCCGACTGGGTTCTTTAGCTTTGGTTAAACAACCAGAGAATTCAAGTCGGCTTTTCCCCCATTTAGAAACTGGCCTTGTGTCACATCTTGTATATGGCAAAGTAATTGGGTAAATACATGTCGTTTGAACATTTTCAAAAAAAATGTTTATTTATTCCTGTTCAGTCTTTCTTGAATCCACCAATGATTTCTGATTCTTCAGATGATCTGAGTGAACTTATTTTTAAAAATTTTCTGTGAGGTCTTTCATGGTTGGCCAGAGAAATTCAAACGATGACACGCCGTCTAATGCATCTTTCTGATAATTTATGTGTAATTCATTTACCTGATTTAAAAAAAAACAAAAAAAACTTTCAGAATTTTAGAAAGTCTTTACAACTATTGAGTGAGCGACACCAATTTTTTTTTTCTTTAATCTATTCCGACGTTAAGTAGTGAACATTCAAAGCATAACTAGAAAATTCTCTGAATCTACTGCTTCGACATTTTTCCCCAAGTAAATATTCGTCTTTCTCGACTTTCGCAAATCATTCATAATGTGTACTGCTTCCAACTAAACAATCTCCATAGACTTTATCTAATCATGTTCTTTGACTCTGTACTGCTTAAGTAGAAAAAGAACAACATATGGCGTCGCACGAGTATCTCTGGCGCCACCATTTTTTTTTTTCTCATGAAAAAATGTATTCCGACAACTATGTATTCAGTAATTTTCGAAAAAATCAGTGATTGGTTGGTTTTAACGGCACGTTAACCCACCTAGGGTTATTTTATATACCTAAAGGACAGTAGGTAACATACATTGTACGTTCAAATTTATATTTTTTGTGTAGTTGTTTCTTAAGAGGTTTGTTTATGTACACGGTCCCATTGAATGAAAATAATTTTTTAAAAGCTGAATTTTACCTCAAGATGGGACCTTGACAGTTACATCCGCTCCGGGTCAGAGTAGACCTGGAAGTGATTGCAACGAAGGGGTATTCTACACTGCTTAGATCTTCAGAACTAGAATATCAGTATCTGATAAAATTAATTGACATAGCCAGGATTCCAGTTTTTAAAGGTGAACTTACCCCAATGCCGAAGATGTAGTTAGTATTGTTATTTAATTAAGGGATTTTTTTTTTTATATTTTAATCATTTTTCATTAATCATATATTACCATTCAGTTTGGTTGGGCTTTGAACTATTCTGGTCTTAATTCAGGGGCACAGTCATTGGGTGCAGTTTTACGCTCGTGCGGAAAGGATATGACAATCACAATTGTCATAACAAACCCCAGATAGGAAATGTAGCTGGAGTGTGAATGACGTCATGACCGGAAGCGATGGTCCTGAGAATTTGAAGATTTTGAAAAAGCGTCAGTTGGGATTTGACTTTGAACCCTGCAGGTAGACAGTTGGTTTCTATGCCATTGAGGCAGACAGTTGAAGTTGAGTTCCGACCATGGTGTGGAGAAGTTGGTGTCCGACAATTATGTTGAGAAGTTGAGGTCCGACCCTGGTGTTGAGAAATTGAGATTGGACCACGAGATGTGTCGAGCGTTGGGGTGTTGTTAGCATAGTTTGATACGAAAGACTTTTAAGAATTGTGTCTCTCTCCTCGTGTCGACGAACCGAAGTCAGAGTTAATAAACAGTTCGTACATGAACAAAAGAGTCGCCTGTATGTTGCATTTGTATTTGCCTGTTATCTATATTTACCAACCCCTCCGCTCGGGCAGGATATGACACAAGGCCAATTTTTAAGCGGAGTTTAACAGGTTTGAATTCAGAGTTTTCCTTCTCCTAGACTAGTTGCCTCACCAAGGCTGAAGAACCTAGCCTGTCCTACTATTTACCCATAGCTGGAAGGAGAATAATTGGATTCATACCTTTCCCAAGGGTATTAGTGCTATGTGAAATGCAATTAGCCTGGTCCAGGATTTGAACTCGTGTCGCCGTGTCCATTTCCTACGACGATAACCATTACACCACCGGCACCTCCGGTAATTTGCCTGTTATCGCCCGTTTTCGTATCTGTATTATTTTTACGGACATCACCAAATTATACAACAGTATATTCCAAGCCCTAACGGCTTTTAACTGACTGTTAATATTTCTAAATACATTTAACTGTTCGTACATGTAGTTATGAATATGAAAATGAGTCTAAGGCTTTGTGCGTACGGGCAAATATGTATGTACGTATTCTTGTGTGTGTATCGATGTGTTTGTGTTAGTATGTTTCTGTGTGCATACTGTGTGAGTGTTTATGTGCGTATATGTGTGTGTGTGCGTGTTTTTTTGTGTGTGTATCGACGTGTTTGTGTTTTTATGTTTCAGTGTGCATATTTGTGAGTATTTATACCCGTGCATGTGTTTGTGTGCGATTATGTGCCTGTTTGTATGCGCGTGTGTATGTTTATATTTGTGCGTGTTCTTGTGCCTGTGTGTGTGTATGTTTGGGTGTGTATGTGTGTCTGTTGGTGTGTTTGTGTTTGTGTGTTTCTATGTGAATATTTGTGTATGCATGTTTAAGCGCGTATATGTGTGTGTGTTTTTGTGTGTGTATCGATGTGTTTGTGTTTGTATGCTTCTGTGTGCGTATTTATGCCCATGTGTGCCTTCGTATGCATATCTGTATGTGTGTGTGTGTGTTTATATTTCTGCGTGTTCTTGCACTTGTGTGTGTGTGTGTGTGTGTGTGTGTGTGTGTGTGTATTGATGGGTTAATGTTTTTCTGTGTGTATATTTGTGTGTGCGTGTATGTCTGTGTGTGTGTGTGTGTGTGTGTGGTTTTGTTTGTGTATCGACGTGTTTGTGTATGTAAGTTTCTGTGTGCATATTTGTGTGTGAGTATTTATACCCGTGTGTGTGTTTGTGTGCGTGTTTACATGTGCGTTTATATTTGTGCGTGTTCTTGTGCCTGTTTGTGTGTGTGTATGTGTGTGTGTATTGATGGGTTTGTGTTTGTGCGTTTCTGTCTGTATATTTCTTTATGCATGTTTATTGGCGTGTATGCGTGTGTGTGTGTGTGTGTGTGTGTGTGTGTGTACGAACGCGAGTGTTAGTGTATTGTTTGTATAAGTGTGTTTGGGTTTATGAGTGTGTGAGTTTGTTTATTTGTGTGTATAGATGTGTTTGTTTCCGTGTGCCTATTTGTGTGTGCGTGTGTATTTGTGTGTGTGTGTGTGTGTGTGTGTGTGTGTGTGTGTGTGTGTGTGTTTTGACTCCATTTAAGATAATCCATTGAATGTAAGCTTCATGGGCGTCTGATATTTGATATGTAACGCAAGTTTAATTACAGAAGAGATTAAATTGATGGTATTTTTTTACCGTTAAGGTGTATTTATAACAGCAATTTATTAAATATAACATTACAATGTAGTGATAGTGTATGTAATGTTATAATAAAGTAATATATATATATATATATATATATCATCAAGTCATGCTGATAATTGGAAGTTCTCTCTCTCTCTCTCTCTCTCTCTCTCTCTCTCTCTCTCTCTCTCTCTCTCTTTCTGTCCCTATCGTCCATCGCTCCTGGCAGATCTTCTAGACTACATTGGTGGTCCGTACAGATCTGATGTATGGAAGTCTTTGCTGGTCGGCGAATACTGGCAAGTCTTTTTGTAGGAGACTATAAAAGAACGTCGCTAATGAGTTTATCCGTACTTCTCCAGCAGTGTCCCTCATGTCTTGTTTGTCTTATTTAGATGGTTTGTGAGATGGGAAGTAAGTGACCGTAGAGTTGCTGTTCTGTGTGGTATTGCTTCCAAGATTTGTTTAAAACAAGCATTCTTGTGTAATTCTCATCTATCTTATTCTCTATGTTTTTCGGTTGTGTCCGCGTGGTGCATCTATACAGTAGTATTGACACAGCCATAGTTTGGAAAAAATCCCATTTTGTTTTATCAAAGAAATCAGATTGCCACATGATCGATAGCCTCTCAATAGCTGTGCACACCTTCCCTAGGCACATGATGACATCGTTTTCCGTAGAAGAGAAATTGCTGCCGAGGCATGTGAACTTATCTACTAAATTCAGAGGTTTTACCATTTAAAGATGTTTTGTAACGCTCACATGTACATAAAAAGAAAAGGAAATGATTGACTGACAACTTAATAAAAGCATAAATATTTCATTCAACCGAAATAACACAATAACTGAAAATAAGACAAACAAAAGATAGTTACTATCCGTACACTGCCGGCTAACCTATTACTAAAATGTCTTTCACGCTGAACCCCGTCCTTCTGAATGTCCCCCCGACTAATTGTCCTTTAATTTCATATCCCATGCTAATCAGTACTGTACCTTTATTTATATTATCTGGAAGCTTGCCACTTCCATCCACAGACGATCGGCGCTCAATCGATTGATTCTTATATAACAAGTGGACATGGCTTCTTCTTGCTTAAAACACATCAACCCTATTGTAGTTTCGGCTGGATATCGTCTGCTCCTCCTTTTTAGTGTAAAACCATTTTCTTTTATTAGATCTGTTGACGTTCGAAGAACATAATCTCGGCAGATTATAAACGTACATGGTGCTAATGTATCTCTTTGCAAGACACCAGCGACAATGTCAAAGAAATCGATGTCGCCATCAGTTGAGCGAACAATTCTTTTGTGTTTTTGTAAAGCATCATTATAGCTGGAACAGTTTCTTTGACATCATTTTTATCGTAAAAAAAGATTTGTAATATTCATAAAGAAAGAATGCTTAATATGTGAAAGAGACCATATTTAAATTTATTTTTTATATTTGAATTAGTCTTTGGTATCGTAGTCTTTCATCATTCAACAATAAAACAAAATACGATCATGACACAACACTATCGTGGAAAATATAGGATCATAAAAAATCAAACGAAAACACACTAAAATAACATGGACAGTGAGAATAATAGTTCTAGCTTACGACGATATATCAAATTCACCTTCACGGAACAAAAGAAACTTCTAAATAATTGATCAGAATTTATATCCAAATGTTGCCATGAAAACAATTTCCTTCTAAGCCGCCCGAAATCTAACGAAATCAGACAAAATGAATGAATAAATAAGATAAGAGAATAGAATAAGAATTAAAATGAAAGCAAATAATTCAGATAATAAAAAATAAATAAATAAAAACACTTGAAAATTTAGCATAATAAAGTAAATAAATTAACAAATCACAAGGTCAATTTAATGTAACCATGTGAATAAACTAAATAGCCATTTCCCAGAATGCCTCACGAACTAGCTTACCATTCAACAACAGTATATACTGGATGTAGGAGTCACTTGTTTTGATGGTCGCGTAGGCGAGAAACTGACTGCCACCAAACAACGTTCACTCTGCATCAACACTATATATATATATATATATATATATATATTTCCCGCCTCTTCTCCAAATAATATGCCATTATTATCGACGGAATTAAAGGGGAATGTCCACAGAACTACAGACGCTTTAAAACAATCAATTGTTAAACCTTGCCAAAAATATAATTATATATTAATTTAGTTGAAGTGTTATTTTCGTCTTGGTTATTATAAATGTTTGTTTTTATTCAATATCCCAGTCACAGGTAGGATGTGACCAATGGTCAATTTTGAAGCGGATGACAGCTGGTTAGAATTTAGAGTTCTCTCACACTGGCTGCCTATCCAAGGCTAAAGAACCCAGTCTTCCCGACAAGTTACCCATAGCTCCATTGAGAAGCGACTGATTCATGCTTTTCCGAATGGTATTTGTGCATTGTGAAACATAAATAGTATCGTTCAGGCTTTGAATTCGGGGCGCCGATTCCATTTCCTACGATGACAACCGTAGGACCAAGTGCGCTTCAACTGGGTACCTTGCAACTTTAACAATTCTCTTAGAGTAACTCGTGTGGTGTAATGTTTAGCAAGATAAGATAGAAGACTATAGCGAGTTTGATTCTAACTGGGTGCTTCATACTTCTGGCATTTTGAAAAACTAATTTAAGGTAAAAAAAAACAGACTTATGGTCAAAATTAAGTTGGAATGACAGGTTCTCGTCAGATCCTTGAATATTAGTGTTGGCAGAGCTTTGAATACAATGACTGTGTCCCTGCAGAGGGGTAAGACCCCATAAAAAAAGGGTATTCTGAGAATGATACTAAACATCATCTGATGGTAAGATTCCTCTTCTGGTACACTCTGACACGGAGTATTAGTACCATGTCTCATCAATGGGTCAAATAGATATATTTTAACATAATTTGTATTCGATACGGCCGGGTGAAAGAAAAAAAATACTTAAGGAACCACTACACAAAAAAAAAAATGAAGAAATGAACCGCTATCATATTTACCCAACTCCTCCGCTCGGACAGGATATGACACAAGGTCAATTTTTAAGCGGAGTTTAACAGGTTTGAATTCAGAGTTTTCCTTCTCCTAGGCTAGTTGCCTCACCAAGGCTGAAGAACCTAGTCTGCCCTACTATTTACCCATAGCTGGAAGGAGAATAATTGGATTCATACCTTTCCCAAGGGTATTAGTGCTATGTGAAATGCAATCAGTCCAGGATTTGAACTCGTGTCGCCGTGTCCAATTCCTACGACGATAACCATTACACCACGGGCATCTCCTATGAACCGCTATGAATAAAATAACCCTTAACAGGTTGATATGCTGTTAAAATCAAGTTGTCATATATCCGAAAGTTTAGAAACGATTAGCCGAGTCACTCCTTAACTGAATGTCTTCTGAGGAAATCAGATACCATATGCAACCCATGTTGCAAGTAAAGCTTGGCAACTTCTGTATATTTATTATTTCCAAATTATCGTTACTACAGCCCAGACAAAAGAATATATATAAAATAAGTCTATGTTGGTTGGTGGGTTGGGTTTTGTGGCATATCAACCCTTGTAGGTTACTTAATTCCAAATCCTGTTTGTACATATATGTTTAATATATATGATTTGTAAACGCATAGTTAGCAGTTAACATTTTTAAAGAGCCAGAGCTCATTTGTTTGCACACAGTTAAATGATTTCAAGTATTGCTATGTAATACTAACAATTTAATTTAGGATCTCTCATTTGTTTGCACACAGGTAAATGGTTATACATGTATTATCTGTCAGTGAATATTTTGTTGGCCATCTTATTTTAAAATGAGTTGGAGCAAATACGTTTGCGCTCAAGAATTGCTATCGTTTGCACACATTTAAATGGTTTCAAGTATTCCTATCAACTACAAATAATTCTATTTAGTATTATCATTGGTTTACACACAGTGAAGTGGTTTCAACAACAGTTCACACAAGTAGTTTTATTACCTAACAGGTAAATGGTTTCAAGTATTGCAATTCAATATTAATAATTCTATTCAACACAATGCATACAATAAAATGGTTCCAAATATTGGAATGTAATACCAATAATTCGATTCTTACACTCAGTTAAATGGTTTCAAGTATTCTTATCTATTACAAATAATTCTATTTGTATTTATCATTTATTTACACAGTTAAATGGTTTCAAGTATTTTTATCTATTACAAATAATTCTATTTGTATTTATCATTTATTTACACAGTTAAATGGTTTCAAGTATTGCTATCTAACACTAATAGTTTTATTTATTCTCAATTAAATGGTTTCAAGTATCGCTAGGTAACAATTTAATCTAGCAATTTAGTCTAACATCAGTCATTTGATTGCGCACAGTTAATGGTTAAACACTTCTGTTAGATCCATAAAGAGGATTCTAACAGTGGACCTGGGAGTAATGGCAAAAAAGGGGAAAACCACATTCTCCAGAGCTCGCCATCGGATGCTTTAGTGTCATATCAGGACACTCGTTTGGTGGGTGGAGGTCTTACCCCTCTGCAAAGATGCAGTCAGCGTATTCTACAGCCCCAGAAAAAATGAATCTAAAGCGGGCAGGTTTAAATGAGTGGTCACTCGTCCTTATCTCGCCTCCTTAGCGATCGATTCTTGTGCTAATTAGCCAGTCAGCCAAAGTATCTTTTTCTCCATATTCGCTTAGATGACAATGACTTTGATCTTAAAGAAAAAAAGCCGCAAAAGACATTTCTGACACAGTTTTATAAGCCCAGTTGAAATAAAACTAATAAATGGCGCTCTTTCCAGACTGTTTTGTTTTTAATTTATTGAGCTTATTTATCAGAAACCGACTGTAACTGTCAGCCGTAATTGAGATGATTCTGGAAAGCAAGAACTGTAAAGGATGTTGCAAGCTGGAGTATTCGGGAGCGGGGTGGCTTGGTGATTGAATGACTTCAAGAATAAATACACCAATCAAGTGAATTGGCAACTAGTATTTAATAAGTACGTTTGAGTTCAGGATTTCTATGTTCTAATTTGGCAGTAATTAAGTTATCTGATTTGCCTCTGGCTATAAAAAGTAATTTATATATATATATATATATATTCGTGTGTGTGTGTGTGTGTGTGTGTGTGTTTTAGTTTATGAATGTATCAGTATATATTCACAATTTTAAACAGTGTCACATTTAATTCGACTCAGGAATTTTTTTTTAATTATGAAAATTCTCGTTAAAAACTGCTAGAATTCTCACGATAGCTCAATAGAAAAATTATACAAATACACAAATAGTGTGTAATTATAAGCGTATTCTACATCGATCGAAACTTTTCCAAAGAATTGACGTAGTAGGTTTAAATATATTGAATTAACAGTATCTACTTGGTCAACAAGGTTGAGTGTGGTCTTTCTTATTGCTATGGTAAAAATATTAGAGTGTATCAAATGTATTTTTGTTTGAATGGCTCGAGAGATATTGAAACTTATTAAATGTCCTGGATATGGTATCTGTTTTAATGTTTTTTTATAGTTTACGATCGGCCCTTCATTTACTTTGTGTTTTAAAGTAATATAATAAACAATTGAGGGTTGGTTGGTTGGTTGGTTGATTTTGAGCATATCAACAGTTTAACAGTGATAGTCTCCAATTACATACGGTAAAAATATATCTTCACAATGATTGTAATCCGGTTACCACTTCATATTGTAATATCAATGATTTAAGAGATAAAGTATTTATAAATATACAATGATTTTTAAACAGATAATCTAGTCCTGCTGATAGCTCAGAGTCCCCAGACTCTCTCTCTCTCTCTCTCTCTCTCTCTCTCTCTCACACACACACACACACACACATACACACGCACACACAATCCGTCCCTATCGTCCATTACTACAGGCAGGTTCTCTAGACTGCATCTAGTGTCCGCACAGAGCTTATGTAAGTCTGCTGGTCGGTCATGTGTAGGAGTCTATAAGAGAATGTCCACATGGAGGAGTCTATAAGAGAACATCACTTATGAATTCGTTCTTACTTCTCTAGCATTGACCGGAATGTCGTGTTCATCTTACTTGGATGGTTTGTGAGATGGGAAGCAAGTGGCTGTATCGCTGCTGATTTGTTATTTCCCGGATTTGTTCAAAACAGCGCGTAGCATTCTTATGTAGTAATTTACCAAGCTTTTTGCTTCGATGTGATACAAAGCCGAATGAAGGGGGCACCCAATGAGACGCGAACTCACTCGTAAAGGTCTGCTAGTCTAGCTTGCTCACCATTACACCACCCGAGGTGCCCAGTATTCTTGTGTAGTTCCTATGTAGCCTTTTCTTCATGCATTTCATTAGAGTACAGGTGGGGCCTCCATACTGTAGTACCGACATAACCATAGCGAGGATGAAATAACGTTTTATTTTATCAGAGCTCAGATGTAAGGAATTTATATTTAGTTAATATATCAATATTCTAGGAGTCAGTGTATTAATGTTGTTCACAGTCATTTTAAACAGGTAAATACTTCCTACTTTGTTGAAATATCAACATTTGAAAAGCCAAAGTATCAATAGAGTTAATCATTTTAAACGGGTAAACACTTCCAACTTAATTGCAATATAAATGATTTAAAGATATAAGAAGTTCACAAATATTTTCATAAACCAACAATCCTTTTAAACTTAATACTTAATTTTAATATCAAATGTTCTTATGTCGATGTATAAATAAAGTAAAACAATTTTGAGCATTATCTGAAATATATCTATTCGAACCATAGACGGGGTCTTAAAAGGTACTATCACACTGGATCAAAGTGTACCCGGGAGGCTGTAGCCTCATCAGCAGCTGCATTTTAGTGTAACGCACCCAAAACACTTGACACCTGCTGGACATCAACTTGCGTATCTTATTTTTAAGAAACAATACACCATCCCAAAACTCTTTAACGAGTTTTGGGCAGTTCGATGAGATATTATTTAATTCCTCCCGTTTCACAAATTCTGTAAGCAGCTTAAGTTGCATTGAGGCCCAGTTTAAAGTAATAACTCAAAATTGTTAAATTCTCAATATTTGTATACATGATTATGATATCTGAAAGTATAATTATATTCATAATATTCATAATATATATATTCATAATATTTATATTCATAATATAATGGTATTATAATGAGATGGTATATATAATGATATTTATAATATAGAGGAGCGACAAATAGTCTTTAGTTGTATATGGTAGAAATCCTTTGTAGTAAAGTCTGTAAGAAACGAAAATACTGATGATAAAATCTACTGCGTGTCGTTAAGTCTACAATGAAAAGAAAAACTACAATATTCAGGGATTTCATGAAACCTTATAAACAAGCTCCTTATATCATAAGCTATGACACCAGGGAAGAGATTTATAAAAGAGATCTAAAAGTCTGAATGTATTATAATCATTATCTAATTATTCCCACTGAAAGAAAGAAAGAAAGAAAAGATTTTAAAAAACTCTATCGACATCACTGTTGCGTAATGCTTAATGCGTTGGATTGCGACATCTTTGTAACCGAGTTCGATTCCCAAAGTCCTCCAGAGGTATTATAAATTAGCCGACTGTGGCCGAGGGTGACTTGAAGGCTCCCTTTTCAATAGCGACTACGCCAAGGTGTAGGGGAGGGTGCTACTCCTTTCCTTGGATTAATCCACTTACCCTTGATTTGCACCTTATTATGTTGAGTGTTAAGCAAGGAGGCATCAAGTACCATTTTTGGAATCTTTGGTATGACTCCACCTGGGATTGAAACTCGGTTTCCAGGGCCTTGGGTGAACACTTTAACCATTATGCCAAAGGTATTGTGCTAGATTAAATAACCCGCAAAGGTTGCAAAGAAACAAAAAAATGTAATTTGAAAGAAATACTGATTGATTTAAACGGCATGCCATTTCGTCTTGGGTTATTTTATGCCCAGAGGAAAGGGAATCGTGTTCATTGTACGTTTATTTCATTTGTACATTTTTTCTATATTTTTTAAGAGTTTTTTTTTTTTGTACCTCGGTCCTATAAAATACAAATATATTTAAACAGATCTATATGATCTATAGGTGCAACCCTAAAAGATGCTACCTTTCAGGATCAGAGTGGACCTTGAAGTAATGGTAGTGAAGGAGTACTCCACACTTCCCAGATCTATAGAAAGGGAAGCTCACCTTCAGATGCAGCACAGTTTCATGCCCAGGACACCTCTTTTCGGCGGGGAGTCTTACACCTCTGCCGGAGACAAAGGGCAAGAAAGAAATAATGCGTAATTTTGAACTTGATCCTTCAAATCTTAGCTCACATTGAAGTTCCAAACATTTGATACTTCGTTTCCCGAGTTTTTTTAACTCTTAAAAAATCAATGAAAAAAGCTCTCACTTTCTTCTTGATTGGACTATGAACTTTTCAACACCCTAAAAAATAGAGTGCATCAGAGTTCGCACTCACCCCTATCAAGATAATTTTTCAAGGAAGATAATTATTAAATGCTAATCATAGAATATTTCTTGTATCTATTTATTATATAGATTCAATAAATGAGATGTAAGCTCATATGGAGGCTGTTGACCGCCGATGGAGACCTTTAACTGGGTAGATACTTAACATTCTTTTAGATGTTTTTTTTTATTTCTGTTTATCTTTTTTTAAACTATATTTTGTTATTTAATTTATTATCTATTTTATTTATTTATCTATTTATTTATTTGTAATGTTAACAGTTTTTCTTTATTTTTATCTTTATCTTTTTATTTTATTTTATTTTATTTTTTATCTATTTTTTTTTTTTTTTTTTTTACAGCTAGTTGAAGGAGTACTGCACACTTTAAACTGTGAAACTTTAATTTCAATGATTAGTACGGATTACCTAAATGTAGTCAAGGTGAAAGGAAACTTCAGGTTCAGAACCAAAGTTAATCAAGCACTTTAGTTAAAGATTGTAATTACAAAAGAGTGCCAAATAAAAAAAAAACGCGCTGTTGTCATATCCAAATAACTAGGAAAAAAAAAAACAAAAAAAAAACAAGAAAACCAAAAAAGAAGGAAAAAAAACGAAAAAACCTGACCCCACCCCCAAAAATGAAAAAAAAAAAAAAAACTAAAACAACTAGAGCAGATATGCTCAAGAAAATTTTCCTTTCCTACCTCAATGATTTTACGGGCAATGATCAAAAAGTATTGAGACAAAAGCTTCATTGTTTTTTACATAAAAAAATTATATAAATTAATGAAATTCACTCTTAACGACCTTGTGTTTTATGGTCTAATACTCAACTACTAATAGTTAGTTGATTGGTTGGTTCGGTTGGTTGGTTTTACAGCATATCACCCTTTGTTGGGTCATTTTTTGCCAAAGTCAGTTCAACAATGATAGTCTCCAATGACATACGGTAAAATTATATCTTCACAACCATTTTAAACAGGTGGACACTTCATACTTAGTTGCAATATTAATACAACCTCTACCATGATCAGAATGTGACACAAGGTCAATTTTTTGAGCGGTGATAAGCTGTTTCTATTTTTCCTTCTCCCAGACTGATTGCCTTAACAAGATTAAAGAACCCAGTCTACTTTATTATTATATACCCATAGCTGTGGGTGAAGCGAAGAAAAGATGAACTTATCCCTTTCCCGAGGGTATTAGCGCGAAATAAAATGCAAACAACTTAGTCCAGGATTGGAAATCGGCACGCTGATTTTATATTTTCCGAACGATAACCGTTGCACTAAGCGTATCTTCATATGCAAGTCACCCATCGGTATCATCAATAAACATTAGCTTCAAAGTAAGTTTTAAACTTGAAGTCATTTTCATCTTGGTCGAGCCGAGAATTTTTTAAAAATCCATCGTAAAATAATGGCTGTCCCGAGCATGGCACCAAACTGTATCTGAAGGTGAGGTTCCAATTCTGAAGAACTGAGGAATATAGAGTAATTCTCTGTTGTCATTATTCCCAGGTGTACTCTGACCTGGAGTGGTAGTGCCTGTTAGGGTCCCATCTACGGGTCAGGTATATCTGTTTGTCAATTATTTGTACTTGATGGGGGGTCCTCGTGGTGTAATGGTTAAAGCGATGTATCGTAGTAAGCGAGTTCGCGCTATTATTTTATTTTTTTGTTTTTTTGTTTTACGGCATATCAACCACTAGAGGTCATTTAATGCCGGTTCGCGCTATTACGTTCACTTTCGGGCAAATACCCTTGGGAAAGGTATGAACCCCCTTATCCTCCCAGCTATGGGTTAAATAGTACCGCGTCTGTTCTTCTAGGAGAATGGCTTTGGCGTTAAATAACCTACAAAGGTTGATATGTCATTAAACAAAGAAACCAAACCAAACCGTACTTGATGGGGATACTTGATACCATATAATCATGTGTTAAGTATTTGTATTCAATTGGGATATTTGATATCATATAACCATGTGTAAAAAACTTACACGACACAAAAAATGTAAATATGAGCGCGATTCCCTAACCTTTAAGTATAACTGGTTGACATGCCGTTTAAACCAATCAGTCAAGCAGTAATCGTAGTAGGATTGATCGGTTTGTAATACTTTTAAAACGTCACTTGTTTTCTGAACATGTTTACTAGTGTACTAACCTGTTTGTAATATTATGAGTCTTTATCTAGTGTGTCGTCGATTTTCTTAGCAGTTTGCATATAAGTAGTATCGCTTGTCTTTTAGTTTTCTTTTCTGTTTTTGTATTTATTTGGTGAGACATTCTGAAACATGATGTTTCTTAGTAGAAGACACATGGATCTCGAATTTTCTTCTTTCTCTTTTTAAGAAAATAATTGAAAGCACATTGGTATCAAGTTCTTTGTTTTAGAGCTATTACGGGACATGAGAGAACGCACAAGTGGGTAGTCTTCTTTCAGTAGATACGAAAGTTCTTTTTTATCTTTTCCTTTTTTTTTTTTTTTTTTTTCTTTTTTTATTTGATGAAGAAGGAAGTTTCGAGAACGACGTTCGATTGTGTCGCTTCCATTGTTGGGCGGTGAATAGGAACAGTTCGATACTGCAATCACGTGGGAGGTTCAATGCCAAATGACAGACACTTGCTGGCTGTCTCTTCAAAGCGTTAACTCTCGCTAGAGTTAAGGTAATTATTATGTACACCCGTTCAGCGCGGGAAGGATGTTTCTGTCTGTATACGCATGCGTATGCGCATGACAGATCGTAAGTGAAGGATTGCACAGGTGTATGTCAGCGTGTATATGCGTAGAGCAACGTGTTTAATTATTCTTTCTGTTTGCCTGCTTCTCTCTCTCTCTATCTCTCTCTCTCTCTCTCTCGCTCGCTCGCTCGTTTGCTCGTTCACTTTCTCTATCTTTACGCGCGTGTACCAATAATTGTGTAATTAGAATATAAATTTACGCAGCAGCCGTGGAGCGTGCATGTGTGCGAATATCGTCTGTACGTGTCACTAATTCTTTCCAATTAGTAAATGTGTGTTAAAATGTATTGGTCTCACGCATGTATGCAATATGTGATCTCTGCATGTGTTTTCAGACCGCCGGGAAAATATTATGAAAGGAAAACGATGAGATGGAGTAATTGGGATTAGGTCTCAGTGTATTTTTATGCAGCTGAACACATATGTGTGTAATTACCAGGTGCTCACATGGGCCATTCAATTGAATTGTGACTATGTACGCGTCTTCTGGGCGCATTACTGACTCTAAATGTATGTGAACGTATATATATATATATATATATATATAAACGAGAGGTACTGAAAAGTTCTCTGCTAAACCAAAAAGCGAATTGTATTTTTTAGGTGCACTTAGCGTAACGTTTATCATCGTAGAAAATAAAATTGGCCACTCGAGTTCAAATCCTGGATGATGCAGTTTGCGTTTCACTTCGTGCTAATTCCTTTGGGAAAGGCATGAATCCATCTGTTTTCCCCCTAACTCGATCTGTGAGTAAATATTAGGACAGATTAAGTTCTTTACTTTAATTTAGCAACCCGTCTAGGAGAAGAAAAATTCTGAATTCAAATCAGCTTTAGCCCGTTTAAAAAATTGAATTTGTATCACATCCTTAGAAAAGGCATGAATCCATCTGTTCCCTTTAGACTCCATCTGTGGGTAAATAGTAGGACATATTAAGTTCTTTGCTTTGATTTGGCAATCTGTCTAGGAGAAAAAAAAAATCTGGATTCAAATCAGTTTTACTTCACTTAAAAATTGAATTTGTACCATATCCTTAGAAAAGGCATGAATCCATCTGTTATTCCCGAGCTATGAGTAAATAGTGGGGAATACTGGGTTCTTTAGCTTTGGACAGGCAACCAGTCGAAGAGAAGGCAAACTCTGAACTCAAACCAGATGTCCAACTACAGAATGAATATGTGTAATACCACAAATGTTTTACAGTATTTACTAAGCTTTGCATTGTCTAAACCAAAAGGCACAGGTTCCTTATGGTATCCCCTGCTTCTAAATGCCCACCTATCGTTTCAACATCTCTCGTATACATATTTATATATATACCATGTGAAACTCAACAGATGTAATCCATACTAAATTTATTTCAACAATCTGTTTGCACAGGTCGCTTCTTCTGTCGTTTTTTACTTGATATCAGTGATATAATTGCTCTCTATGCGAGTTTTTTAAAAATATCTTTATATATTAATAGTCATACATTGGGAACTCTGTTAGAATATAGTAATATATATTCTGTATGGATTGTTTCTTATAACTTTATTCTTGGACTTAATCTATATATATAAGTGTGTGTGTGTGTGTGTGTGTGGAGAGAAAAAGAGAGAGATGGAAAGAGAGAGAGAGAGAGAGAGAAATCACTCTGCAAGAGGAATACAAACACATAAAACTTAAAGACGATTTTACTTTTATTGTGAACACCTTTTACCATTTTAGATTTTGAACTAGCTCAATGTCGATTTAAAAACATGGAGTATTTTAATTCTAAATGCTGCTATAGCTGATAAGCCGATTTTACAGAACCACACACTAATAGGTATGTACTCATCCGAATAATTTTCAATAAATAGATGTTTTTCTTCTAAACTAAAGATACAAGGTTTTTATTATTTGTAGTGGAAAATTTTACGACCGAAATCGGTATTATTAGGCATTATTTATAACTAAATTATGCTCTAGGGAGAATCTGCAACGAAAAATATGAATGTATAGCTGTCCAAAATTGATGCAATTTTTTTTTTTTTTTTTTTGGCGGGGGACATTTTTTTCAATTCTGTAGAGTTTGGTAATTGATGATACTTACTAATATCCGTTTTTATTGTAAGGGGTTCTACTAAAAATGGAAAAAATTAATATCTTTTGTTTCAAAGAAACTTATTTTACAAAAAAACTATTAGGCGTGGATATGATTATAGTTGATGCTGAGGTCCTCTGCTAGTCATAGTGCTCAATGTGGTCTTAATTCTTTGACTGCCACATGAGTTTCTGGATAGTTGGTTTATCAACTCCCTCGGTGCTCACACTGAGTTTGAAAGGTTCACTGAAGGAGGATGACTTCTTCTGGCGGTCAGATTAGTCGGATGGAACAAGTTACCCGGGTGTTAACAACTCAAAACAAGAAAAACTCTCCGTTAACAATCAACAACTATTTATTGAAACATAATCGTGTAACTGTTATATACTCATATGCAGATTCATGCAGAACACAACGAGACAATGAAGACGCAATAAAGACGAGCGACACAGTTCTTTTAGAAAAATATACCTCTCACTTTATTTGAAAGGTTTGTGTGTGAGAGGGAGTTGAAGACCAAACAGAACTACAACATATGACCCCCACTCTTATGGCCATCAGCGTCTCTTTCCTGCTCTCCAAGGCTGCTCAACCAGAGGCCTGGGGACCCACTCTGCTGAGTTCAGGCTTCCTCTACCGCATCTTGTCACCAACGGGTCTGGTCTCCAAACTAACTGACTTCCTGTCTTCACCGAGTTATATAATAGTTCAATCGCCCACTCAATACCTCCCCATAACTGGCCATCGGGATGTGTCACTTCCGCTGTCCTTGGAATGGCATGTTTGATTGTCATCGAGCGGAAATAACTGTCATGCAGTTCACAGGTCAATCTGTCCGGTGCATCAGTCTGACTGTACCGTGGGATTTTACCTTGTCCTATATTGTCAGCCAAGCCCGCCTACGTCAATGGAATATGCAACTTCTGCGTCTTTGGAATGGCATGTTTGGCCGGGTCGAAGGTCAATATACAACATAACAATAATGTATACAATATAGATATAAAATGGAAATTGTTTTGCTTTTTGTTATATTTGAGAGACAGAAAAATGATGGGATTTTCCTTTATTACTCAATTTTTTGAACAGAGAGACTTTTGCTGAAGAAGCTTATTTGCTTGGGAATTTTTATTTATTCCCTTATCTTCGGTATGGTCTTCAGATATTCTTTTTAACCATAAAAACATGTATTTCTTTTATAGAAGATTTCCCTAACCAATTACAGATCATATTGTATTTTCCACTACATTTTTATTGGTCAACCAATGAAGCCACAATACAGGGGCTTGGTTAACAAAGGGTCCCAGCCCATGCCATGTGGCGTGGGGGGAGTACCTCTTTTCACATTAACCAAAAAATAATCTAAGGTCTGATTAATCTATTCGAAGCTCAGATTTGACCTTTTAACCCCAAAAGATGACCGAAGTTAATTTAGAATGTCATGATTTTAAAAGGGCCAATCCGTCAACAAACTCCAACGCTTATGAGAACCTGATTATCCTTTGTTTTGATAATTTGAAATTATGGTGAGTACAAGTCCCTCAGTGACCTTTTGAAGGGACTTTTGAATTTCATTCAAAGTCAACAAGTCTGTTTTATATCTTTATTAAAGGAAAATAACATTTACGTAATAAAAAAAAAACACATCATGCTCTCCATAAGTGTTTTGCACCAGTGAATAACTCATACTGTCATAATGCTATATATATATATATATATATATATATATGCGTGTGTGTGTGTGTGTGTGTGTGTGTGTGTGTGTGTGTGTGTGTGTTTGTGTGTATGTGTGTGTGTCGTGCAAAAGCTCTCAGCACATTTTTTTATACCTTAATGAAAGTTAAGAAACAAGGAAAATGGGTTTCATGAGAACTTAAGGAAAAATACTTATATATATAAATTATATATTTGTCTCAACAGAAAAATTAAAGTGGATTTATTACAATAATTCAATACGAAGAAAATCAATTTTAAATCCAAGACACCCTTTGGGAATTTATCCTGGAAAAGTTTTCTCTATTTGGTGAGATACAAAAGAATATTATCATAAATTGCAAGGATATTGGAAAACTATTACATCTTACCACTGCAATGAGCAATTGGCTTAAAAATGTTTTTTTCTGACCAAGCCATTGGTGATTTTACTGCACAATTATACCCGTCATTAATATTACAGATGCGACGCAACTAATGATCATGGAGCTGGAATAGAAAAGTGTATTCTACTGATTATCTTGTCTGGTTTATTATTCGAACTTAAAATACAGAGTGTCTCAAAATCGATGCAACGAGACTGAACCTTTCAAAAGTGTCTGCTCAGTTGCTGGGTTCACGCCTCAAAAAGAAACACCCGTTGACATCAGGAACAAAGTTCTACTTGTATCGGAACCATAAGAGAAAATTAAGAAAGTTTTCCACGTGCCTGGATAAGTCATCATTGGTATATTGTAACAACATTGCTGGATTGATCCAATCAGAGGGCTTAGAATGTGATGCTACGGAATGGAGACTTCTTATTGAATCATCCGGCTGAAGTCTCAAAGCAGTTCTTCTACATTATGAGAATAGTTTTTCATCAATCCCAATTAGGCATTCAGTACAAATGAAAGAAACTCACAACAGCATGGATCATTTGCTGTCTGCTGTTAATTACCAGGAGCACAAATGGTTGATCTGTGAGATCTTAAGGTGGTTGGATTTGTCCGAGGGCTCTTTGGTGAGTACACAAAGTATCCTCGATTTCTGTGTCTCTGGGACGGCCGGACAAACGACCAATATTATGTCAGACAAGAGTGACCGTTAAGACAAGAGTTAAAACCTGGCCCGCATAACGTTCAGTCTCACCCTCTCGTTGAACCGAACAAAATACTGCTTCTAACCTTATATTTCAAGTTGTGTAGAATACGAGAAGGTACATTCAATAAAAAAAAAATTGTCATAGACTCTTGAAAATTCCGTATCTTATTGCTATACATATCTTATGAGATGACCGACCAATTTCCATGATTTCAGGTTCAAATGAACAGCTACAGCAGCAATTGGAATACACCCTACTAAAGCCTGATTGTCACAGCTGGTGAATTTCAAAAATGCAATCTGACTCTTTAGAAGAACGATATGCAATAAAATTCTGTTTTAATCTTGGAAAAAATGCTGCCACAGAAACGTAAGGAATGCTTCAGACTGCATGAACCGAGTATCAGTTTTTAAGTGGCATAAGAGATTCAAGGAAGCCAGGGAGTCTGTAAGAGATGATTAGAGGTGTGGGAGGAGTAAGGAAGTCAATACAATTAATTGGCCAATGGGTTAGGGTTAGGGTTGCTATGTTGAGATTTTAAGGGAGTTCAGCAAGAGATTCCGTCGGAAGAGGTCAGCACTCTTCAAATCGGGTCAATGGCATTTCCACCAGTCCACAACTCCATCCTTGACACAGACTATTTGACCAAGATGGGCATCAAGACAGATCCTCAGCCTCGCTATAGTCCAGACCTTGCTCCCTGTGACTTTTGGTTATTCCCTAAGCTCAGAGGCTGTCGTTATGAGAGGACTGAGGAGATGAAAGAGGCCGTGACAAAGGTCATTGACACGCTCACACAAGAGGACTTCCATGGGGCCTTGCCGAAGTTGTTGGAACGGTACAAGTGCATTGCAGCCGGAGGGGATTACTTTGAATGGGACTAGAGTTTCATGTGTGTACTATCAATAAAAGTGTCCATACGAAAAAAAGTCTGGAAACTTATTTAATGATCCTCGATATTGAAGAGCTACAGAAGAGTTTCCGCCAACCGTGGTCACACTTGAACTATTTTACAAAGAACTGGGGAGATTTGAGTGAAAAGCAGATTGAGTGCTTTCACAAAGACATTCGCATTATGGAAGAGCGCTACCAAGACCGGTGGGATGTAAACTTTCTCGCTGACTACTGCTGGTGCTTGAAACAGGATTTGTTGGCTCAGGAAGAAGTCCCTGAAAAGACCTTTCATCCGTAAAAAGTTTCTTTCATGTATTTTTCAGTTTACTATGGCACAATGTGAGCTTTCTGTGAATATATTAGCCCAAAATTTATCATTATTTGTTTAATTCAACAAGAAATAGATGTATATTGTTTAGAAGGCCACTCTTCTCTGATATAATGTTGGTCGTCAGCCCAGCTGTCTCAGAGACACAGAAATCGAGGATACTTTGCGTACCTACCTTGGAGCCCTAGGACCAGTCCAACCACTTTAAGATCTCCGCAGATCGACCATTTGTGCTCCTGGTAATTTCAAATGATCCAGGCTGTTATGAGTTTCTTTCATTTGTACTGAATGCCTAATAAGGATCAATGAAAAACTATTCACATAATATAGAAGAACTGCTTTGAGACTTCAGCTGGATGAGTCAATAAAAACTCTCCATTCCGGTAGATTACATTCTAAGCCCATTGATTCGATCAATCGAGCAATATAGAAGAACTGCTTCATAATAACTTCATAATAATAAGTTAGGGTCATAATACTGATTTTTGGATTCAGCGTTAAAAAGTGCCTTTAAATCAACTATTATATATTCGAGCTTGAAAACATCATAGACCAATATTATCATTGATTTGTTTGAAACCAGTTTTGTTGAATCCGAATTGTCACCTCAGTAGTATGAAGGAAATGGAGTTTAAGTTCGCTTCTTAAATAAAATAAATAGGAAAAACTAAAGAAAATCTCGAGTATTATCTGTGCAATTTATCTAGTTTAGATTTAATCCGGCTCTACGGGCTATTATTTGAACACTTTCCTACTTAAAAAAACACGATTTTACAATGATTAGTTTATTTCACTATATATATATGGAGAGAGGGTGAGAGAGAGAAAGGGAGAGAGAAAGAGAGAGAAGGACGGAGGGATAAGCCCCGCACCCCCAAATCGTGTATGGTTCTCTTCTGACGAAATTTTTTACACTCTAATGATACCAAGCAATAACTTTGAAGCTTTGCATAGTGACGAAAGGCCAGGACCCGAATCAGTCCTACTCCTAATGCTTTAATCAAATGTACCCAAAAAGCCAATGATAGGGACTATTTCAGTTCATATCACGAGATGTTAATAAAACCTTAGGTTTTCCTACAAAATAAAGATTTACCAAAAACTACTGATCCATCACTCCCAATTCTATATCAGAGCCTCTTTCTCCTAGATAAATGATTTAAAATAAGGTTGAGATAGATAGATAGATAGATAGAAGGAGGAGGAGTTAAAGAGAGATAATAAAATCTAAATATGACAAGGCTAAGATAGATAGATAGATAGATAGATTATGAGCTGAATACAGAGAGGGAGAGATTAAATGAGAATCTTATCCAACATCAGGTACAGAGATTCTTATTAGATAACTGACAAAATGTCAGTATTTTTCAGGTGTTCTTAACCAGAGAAGAATGCATTGGTGCTGACATTCACAGAATTTATGGAGATGTATATGATGAGGCGAAAAATTAATATGCAATGATGGATGAAAATAATAAAGAAAATAAAACTACTGTTGACGAGAAGTTGTGTCGTGAAAGGATATCGACATTAGTCACTGGAACATGAAATGCTCGGAGTTTTATTAAACTGGATTGTCATTTACTAAGCTTAGCCTAGTTTTTTTTTTTTGTTTCCATAGGGAATCAAAGTTTGTAGCAATGGTCTGCTAGCCTAACAACTCATTAAACATTACATCAAAAAGGTGTGAGCTTTTCCATCGTGCTTCGATTTAAAAGAAGTGCAAATACATCGCTACAGATGGAGGCCATTTTGAATTGTACCATGTTGTAGACAAAAAATTATTAAACACATATTTATAACTGAATAAGTCTCATGTTGTCTGAATTTTGGAGATAAGTGTATTATTTTGGTAGTTATTTTTCGAACTATTGTTCGATCTGGGAAATCATTTTTAAAGTTTAAAACTTTAAAAAGAATTCAACCTAGAAAATCATAACGTTTTAACTTTAAAATTTATTCCTCAGGTTGAATCATTTCTATGCTCAGATAAACAAGGGACACCTGAGGAAGGCCGGAGGATACAGCGGCCGAAACGTTGTGTTTCAACACATCACAGTAAAGATGAGGACAACAGTGTGAAAAATCACAGCCAAAATAAGTCTCATTCGGTCAATAAAGTTATGACCTATCAAGCATTGTTTTCGGTACCATTCGTGCATGTATGTTTGCATGTAGGTGTGCGGCGCGATTTGGTTTCTTTGTTTAAAATGGCATATCCATATTTACCAACCCCTCTGCCCGGGCAGGATATGACACAAGGTCATTTTTTTAAGCGGAGTTTAACAGGTTTGAATTCAGAGTTTTCCTTCTCCTAGACTAGTGGCCTCGCCAAGGCTGAAGAACCTAGTCTGCCCTACTATTTTATCCATAGCTGGAGGGAGAATAATTGGATACATACCTTTCCCAAGGGTATTAGTGCTTTGTGTAATGCAGTCAGTCTCGTCCAGGATTTGAACTCGTGTTGCCGTGTCCATTTCCTTCGACGATAACCATTACACCACAGGCACCTCCATAAATGGCATATCAACCCTCGTAAGTTATTTTCTGTCAATGCCATCTTTATAGATGAGCAGTAATGAAACTACTAAACCCATAGCTGGGGGGGGATAAGGAGGCTCATACCTTTCCCAATGGTATTAGTACAAAAGTGAACGTAATAGCGCGACTGGGGTTCGAACTCACTTACTAAGATGTCGCAGTCTAGCACATTAGCCACTACGCCAAGAGGATTTCACCCGAGTGTGTAGCAGTAGTACTAGTACCTTGACATAAGTCACTAATTGGTTCCTGGTGGGGGGCACTGTTCGTCAAAACCGAAAAAAATCAAAGCAATTTTTCCCACTTACATTATTGCAATTTTTATTAATTTGTTCCTGATTTGTACAATAAAAGAAAATTAAAATAATTTATACTGGAATAATAGCTTCAAACTCGAAACAAAACTTAAAAAAAAGAAGCAAAATTGGGAGCTCAGAAAGTCAGGGTACCAGTATATATATATATATATATATATATGTTTGCCTCTGCATTCGTGCTTGTGAATACAGATAGACAAGCGTCCATTAGCAGCTTAATTAGTTTTCACTATACATCTATTTGCGTCTGCAGGCAAATGAATAATTATCGATGTCATGCATTAGAGACTTTGCTTCTGACTGTTGGACTCCTGGATGAATTCAACTCTCTCCTCCCACCTCTATCTCCCTTTTCCTTTTGATATATATATATATATATATATATGTTTTTATATATATATATATATATATATATATATATATATATATATTCGCATCTAACACTGCTTTGTGTATAGTCGGACCTTGATTTTTAAACAATATAGTATCAAATTATGAATATCTAATTAGTCCGGGTAATCTATAAATAATGCACAGCTCAAAATGTTCGGTAGGGCAACATGTACTGCATAACATCAAAAGTTGATCAAAAATATTGAGTTGTACAGCTTTAAAGAGTCTGTTGAGCTTTAATTGTTATTTTTATTTTCACTATCATTGAAGCATCTGATGACAAATCATCAACACATCATATATACAAATCATTATATACACAGGATTGGAGGTGCCCGTGCTGTAATGGTTATCGTAGTAGGAAATGGACACGGCGACACGAGTTTAAATCCTGGACGAGACTGATTGCATTTCACTTAGCACCTTGGATTTATACCTTGGGAAAGGTATAAATCCAATTATTCTCCCTCCATGGGTAAATAGTAGGACAGAGTAGGTTTTTCAGCCTTGGTGAGGCAACTAGTTTAAGAGAAGGAAAACTCTCACTTCAAACCTGTTATACTCCGCTTAAAAATTGACCTTGTGTCATCTCCTGCCCGAGCGGAGGGGTTGGTAAATAAGGTTATCGTTGTAAGAAATGGACACGGCGACACGAGTTCAAATACTGGACGTGACTGATTACATTTCACATAGCACTAATACCCTTGAGAAAGTAATGAATACAATTATTCTCCTTCAAGCTATGGGTAAATAGTAGGACAGACTAGGTTCTTCAACCTTGGTGAGGCAACTAGTCTAGGAGAAGGAAAACTCTGAATTCACACCTGTTAAACTCCGCTTAAAAAATTGACCTTGTGTCATCTCCTGCCCGAGCGGAGGGGTTAGTAAATATGGTAAATATGATATACACAGGATTGGAAAAATAATGGAAACACCCGGAAATTTCAAACATTTATTTTAATATGGTTTTCTGATTGCAGCCTTCCCGTGAAATCCGGCTTTGAGCAGCTCCCTTCAAACAGTCTTTTTTAGGAAACTGGGTTCTCAATGTTGTATAGCCACAATACAACTACACGAGTACATATGCAAATATACACTTACATGCGGAAACATCATTAACCGATAATGACGACTTCAGTAACGAACGAACACACTTCCTTAAAAAAATATAAATCTCTCACACTTTATTCTCGAAAGGGTGATATTTATTTTGTGTGAGAGATGAGTTGGAGACAGGGACAGACTACAATATTGAACCAAGTTCTTCCTCTCGACCATAGCAGCACTTCTTTCTCATCTTGGCTGGGGTTGCTCAACCGTGGGTCACAGAGGACCCAAAGCACTTTGTCTGCAGCTGGCTCTCATTTCGGCATCTTGTCTCCAACTGACTCGAACCGTCTGGGAACCTGGTTATATTATTGACTAAAGCACACACCTGCTTCTACTGTTCATCCACTAATTACACAGGGGCATCTCTTGATTGACGGTTCGGTCGAGGGTCAATATATAACACTTGAGATGATCATTAAGCTCTGCTGTAATTTTCGGAGCTGTATTCTTGTGATACTTCCAAACAATCCGCGAAAGAGTCCGACGTTCCCAATCAGACAGCTTTCGCTTTCTTCCAGAGTTTTGCTTCAGTGAGGAAGGTTTTTGGTTTCTTGGTTTGGTTTCTTTGTTTAATGGCATATCAACCTTTGTAGGTTATCTTTAATGCCAAAGCTATTCTCCTAGAAGAACAGTACTGGTACTATTTAACCCATAGCTAGGAGGATAAGGGGGTTCATACCTTTCCCTAGGGTATTTGCCCGAAAGTGAACGTAATAGCGCGACAGGAGTACGAACTCGCTTACTATGATTCCGCAGTCCATCGCTTTAACCATTACACCACGAGGACACCCCCGAGGGAAGTTTTTCTTCTTTCTGAAATGCTATCATTACTTTCGAGACTTTACTCCTTGCTACGCCAAATCATTCAGCGATTTTGTTACACTAGCGCCTGCCATACGAGCACCAACAATTTGACCACTTTTAAAAGCCTGATAAATCTATCTTTTTAATGGAGTTTGATTAATTTCTTCCGAAGATATCCGTACAAAAAACAACCATTTCAGTAAAATAAGACGAAAAAAATTATTAATAAATCAAAAAACATAAAAATAACACACGTTTAATAGTTTTATAGGAGTTTCAAAATTATGATAATAAGATTCTCGGTGTTTCCATTATTTTGTTCAACTCCTGTATATATATATTTTTTAGGCATATGAAGTTAATTTTTATCATATAAAATCCATACATAAAACACAAATGATACAATAGGTCAAAATATTGAGCAAAGAATTAAATTCTTGTTTGAATTAGTGAGATTTCACCGTTGCAACTGGCAGAGCCCTCATTGTAACTGTCTGTCATAATCAGATTCAGAATTCATCTCATCTGGTAAACTTGCTATGTTGTCTCAAACACCTTTATTGTCTGAGGGAATAAAACAAACCATTCTTCCCACCAGAAAGTCTGCCACCAGATCTGCTGATACATCAATCAACTTTTAGGAGTTCCTAAAGAACAGGCTGAATATTTGCCATGATAGATATGAACTGCAAAAGTTCAACAGACCATTTTAACTTGTTCCACTCAAGATTATATGGTAAACTTTTGACATGTTATACTGTACATATTGGCTTCCTAAATGTACTTTGTTTTATTTCTGTTACAATTTTTTCTTTTGTGTATCAACTGACAACCCAGTCGACTGGAGCGGTAGAATACACTTACTGCATATCTGCAGAGGGGTAAGACTCCCAAATGAGTGTCCTGGGTGTGACAGTAAACAATCTGAAGCTTTCGGGAATTTGGAGTACCCCTACATTGACATTGCTCCCAGGTTTATTCGGATGTTTGTTTGTTTTTTTAATGGCATATCAACTTTCTCGGGTTATTTAATGCCAAATTCCTCCTTTTTTTAGAAGGACAGCAGTGGTAATATTTAACGCATAGCTGGGAGGATACGAAGGTTCATACCTTCCCCTAGGGTATTTGTCCGAAAGTGAACGTAATAGCTCTACCAAAGTTCGAACTCGCGTACTACGATTCCGCAGTCCAACGCTTTAACCATTACACCACGGAGACACCTCTTCCGACCTATCTATGAGTTAAAGAGAACTGTTTCACATTTAAACTGTGTACTGATGCGAAATTGAATTGCTTGAGATAAAACTGTTTGATTATTTAACGGTGTGTAAACAAATGACAGACATTTTGAATTATTAGCGATACATAGCAATACTTGAAAACATTTAACTTTGTTGTGTCATGCTAAACTGAATTGTTCGAAATAGAACTGTTTGATAATTTAACTGTGTGTAGATAAATGAATGATATTTGATTGAGTTGTTAGTGTTAAATAGCAATACTTGAAAACATTTAACTGTGTGCAAACAAATGATTAATAGTTAATAGAATTATCCGTATTCGATAGAAATATGTGAAACCATTTAACTGTTTGCAAAAATATGAGCCCAGGCACGTTTAAAAATGTTATCAAAGAAATGTGTTTAGATCACGAAACTAGCAATGGATGGTCGCTCGCCACTGTATCCGCATGGAAAAACTCTGTCAACGCCGCAGTGGGAGGGGTAGGATTGCTTATAGGACCTAGAGCACTAAAAACGCTTAATAGCATAGAGAAAATACAACCTAGAATGATGGTAGCTACATTTAACGGAAACCCCAGAGCAACAATCGTCTCATGCTACAGCCCCACCAATGTTAGTGAAGAAAATGAAATAGTCACCTTCTACGATGAGTTATCCTCATTAGTGCGTAGCATCCCGAAACACAACATGTTAGTCATTGGCGGAGACATGAATGCACAAATCGGGAAAAACGGAAACAACAAAAACAGCCTCCACAACACGTCAAATAGAAATGGGCAACATCTAACAGATTTCATGATAGAAAATAGATTAGCATGCCTCAATACAAACTACCAAAAAAGAGAGGGCAAACTATGGACATACACGTACGCAAACAATACTAAAGCTCAGATAGACTACGTCCTTATAAACAAGAAATGGAAGAATAGTGCATTGAATTGCGAGGCATACTCCTCTTTTGAGGGTGTGTCCACCGATCACCGAATAGTCACGGCGAAAATACGGTTAAGCCTACGAAAAAACGACAAACGAACAGCGACCACCAAACACTATGACTGGGCCCTATTAAACAACAAAGATGTAAGAGATAAATACGTATTAGAATTAAGAAACAGATTCGAAACACTACAAGAAAAGACGGAAAAAAGTACACCAAACGACGAATACGAAAATTTCGTCAATGCACACCTCGAGGCAGCAGCAAAATACATTTCAACAAAAATTAAAACTAAATATAGAGTCCCATGGGAAACTTTAGCGGTGAGAGAAAAACGTGCACTAGTGAAAACAGCCTCCAAAAACTATCGAAAAAACCCAACAAACACAAATGCCTTAAAACTAAAAACGGCACAATATCAATTAACAGGCATATATATAAAGGAACAGACAGAATACATTCAAAATCAGATAGATAAGATTAGAGACTCGGTGGAAGATAGACAATCTAGAATTGCCTGGCAAACAATAAACGAAGTGAGCAGAAGAAAGAACACGGCCAAAGCAAAACTTAAAGCAGCAAACCAACAAGAAAGAATAAAACTGTGGAAACAGCACTTCGAAAACTTACTTGGAAACCCACCAAAAATAACGCCTGAACCAATCACCAGAATAATTAGCAAACAATTAGACATTAAACTTGGACCGTTCACACAAGAAGAACTCGACTCGGTTCTCAGAAAAATTAAAAATAGAAAAGCTGCAGGACTGGACGAAATTCCCCCGGAAGTATGGAAGACCAGACAATTCGACGACATACTGCTCCGACACTGCAACGCAGTATACAATCAAAATCCGATAGATAGATGGACGAAGGGATGCATACTCCCCTTCCCTAAAAAGGGGGACCTCGGATTAGCCAAAAACTACCGAGGCATAACACTTACATCCATAGCTGCCAAAATCTACAATGCCCTACTACGAAACAGAATAGAACCCAAAATCGACAACATACTTAGAAAAAACCAAAATGGCTTCCGAAGAAATAGATCTACGACCTCACAAATATTAACCATCCGCAGAATCCTTGAAGGTGTACGGGCAAAGAACCTACAAGCGACATTAATATTTGTCGACTTTACCAAGGCTTTCGACTCCATTCACAGAGGAAAGATGGAACAAATCCTACTAGCGTACGGCATACCTAAAGAAACCGTAGCGGCAATAACGATTCTCTATAGAAACACTAAAGTAAAAGTACGATCACCAGATGGAGACACAGAATACTTCGACATAGTAGCAGGAGTACTACAAGGAGACACGCTGGCTCCGTATCTCTTTATCATTTGTCTAGACTACGTACTTAGAACATCGATTGACAAAATCAAAGAGAATGGCTTCGAACTGACGAAGAAAAGAAGCAGAAGATACCCCGCAACAACAATTACCGACACCGACTACGCCGATGACATAGCGATACTGGCAAATACACCTGACCAAGCCGAAACACTTCTGCATAGTTTGGAACGAACAGCAGCAAGCATAGGCCTCCATGTTAATGCACATAAAACGGAATATATGTGCTATAACCAAACGGGGGACATCTCCACTCTAGAAGGAACCCCTCTTAAACTAGTAGACAAATTCACGTACCTAGGAAGCAGCGTCGAATCAACCGAAAAGGACATCGAAACGAGGTTAACGAAAGCATGGACAGCTATCAATAGGCTATCGACTATATGGAAATCAGACCTAACCGATAAAATGAAACGCAGTTTCTTCCAGGCAGCGGTCACATCGATACTGCTATATGGATGCACTACATGGACGCTAACAAAACGGCTGGAGAAGAAACTAGATGGCAATTACACAAGAATGCTGCGTGCAATCCTCAACAAGTCCTGGCGGCAACACCCAACAAGACACCAACTGTATGGCCACCTGCCCCCTATCACGAAAACTATTCAAGTTAGACGAACCAGACATGCAGGACATTGCTGGAGAAGCAGAGATGAACTCATAAGAGATGTACTCTTATGGATCCCCACACACGGCCGCGCAAAAGCAGGACGACCAGCACGAACGTACATTCAGCAGCTATGTGAGGATACAGGTTGTTGTCCTGAAGACCTACCTAGGGCGATGAACGATAGGGAGGAGTGGCGAAAGAGGGTCAGGGATATCCGTGCTGCCAGCACGATATGATGATGATGATGATATATATATTTGTGTGTGTGTGTGTGTGTGTGTGTGTGTGTGCGTGTAAGAAGGGTTTGGCATTAAATAACCTACAATGGTTGATATGTCATAAAACCAAACCAAACTAAACCATATCATGTCAACAGACTACAGGAATGAATAGTTTATATTTACCCAACCCCTCTGTCATGAACAAGACGTGACTCAAGAACAATTTTTAAGCGGAATAAAGCTTTTTCAAAATTCAAATTTTTCCTGAACATTGATTGCCAAACAAAAACTATCGTACTATTTACCCATATCTCGAAGGAGAAGAGATGGATTTAAATATTTCTCAAAGGCGTCAGAGCGAAGTGTAACACAGATAACTTCTTTCAGGATTACATTTCCAACGGCGATAACTGTTACGCTTAGTACGCCTCTGACTCGGATGAAGTGAATGATTTGTACGAAGTCTCTCAAGGTGGAATACAATCAGTCAATATTAACGGAAAAGAAATTGCCGATCTGGAGTAAAGATGCCTTTGTCTCCTTCAAAGTATTCTTCTTGGGATCTCGCACAATTATCTCAGCGTCCCTTACAGTTTTCAGAACAATATATAGTTATCTTTCGATATCGTTATCGCCTACACAGTATGAAATATTTTCCCTTTCAATAGTGGTTTTAGCTTTGGGAAAAGCCAAAATTTGCACGGAGTTAGATCTGGTGTGTGTAAAGCGGTTAGCCTGACCTAGTTGATACGATGATTCACAAAAATTAAATGAAATAATAAAAAAAAAAAAAAACCCTGAAATATCTACAATCGTTCGATACTTATTCTTCTAATTTACGCATACATTATTCTAAAACTTCTATAAATGATTTTAATTTAAAAAATGTACGGAAAATGATTTTAATTTAAAAAATGTACGGAAAATGATTTTAATTTAAAAAATGTACGGAAAATGATTTTAATTTAAAAAATGTACGGAAAATGATTTTAATTTAAAAAAATGTACGGAAAATGATTTTAATTTAAAAAATGTACGGAAAATGATTTTATTTTAAAAAATGTACGGAAAATGATTTTAATTTAAAAAATGTACGGAAAATGATTTTAATTTAAAAAATGTACGGAAAATGATTTTAATTTAAAAATTGTCCGGAAAATGATTTTAATTTAAAAAATGTACGGAAAATGATTTTAATTTAAAAAATGTACGGAAAATTATTTTAATTTAAAAAAATGTACGGAAAATGGTTTTACTTTAAAAAATGTACGGAAAATGATTTTAATTTAAAAAATGCACGGGAAATGATTTTACAATTAGAAACGTTTTTAGTTTAGTTTGGTTGGGTTTCATGGCATATCAATCATTGTAGGTTATTTAATGCCAAATCATTTTTATACATATAAACTGATCTATTTCAAACAATACTGTTTAGCATAATTCCACTGTTTAAATGTCTAAAACAACATAAGTACCGTTTTTTGTTTACTCACAGTTAGATGTAGTAATTCACTAAGCTTTTTGCTTAGATGTGGCACAAGGCCATATGAATGGGGCACCCAATGAGACTCTAACTCACCCGTGTAGGTTTGCTAATCTAGTTTGCTAACCATTACGCTACCCGAGGCGCCCCTCACAGTTAAATGTAAAACAGTTCTATTTCAAACTATTTTGTTTAGCGTAAGTATTTTGTTTAGTTCTATAGATAGGACTCTATCAGGTGCTACTACTTCGGTCCATAGTGTACCTGAGAGCGATGGCAATAAAGAGGTACTCCGCATTCCCCAAAGCTACTCGTTGGGGGAGTCTTACTCCTCTGCAGAGATGCAGTCAATGTATTCTGCAGCCGTAGCCGACTGGGCCAATGTCTTTTTTTTTATATATATAATACATTGGGAATGATTTTACAACGAAAATGAACTCGAAATGACTTTACTATAAAATTACAAAGGAAAGGATTTTTACTTTCGAATGCATTGAAAATGATTTTACTATAAAATTAACTGGGAATGATTTTAATATAAAAGCGCATTGAAAATTATTTTACAATAAAAATGCACTTGATTTATTTTTTCTTTAAAAACACAATGGAAATGATTTTGCAACTAAAAACCATTCGAAAAAAAATTGCTATAAAATACACCGAAGAAGATTTTACTATAAAGTGTATTGAAAATAATTTTACTATAAAATGCACGGAAAATAATTTTACTATAAAAAAGATTTTACTATGAAAATGCATTGGAAATGATTTTACTGCAAAAAATTCGCTAAAAATGATTCCATTATTAAAATACATTGTAAATGATTTTACTTTAGATTGGTCTGCTTTGTTTGTTTTAGCTTCATCTACTGAAAGCCCTACACAGCTTTATATAAATAATTGCTATATTGTTTATGAATCGGTGAACCGAATTCAAATCATGGATGATGATGAATTCTTAAGCCTTGGTTAGGCAACTGGCCTAAGAGAAGGAAAGATCTAAATTCAAAGCATTTTTACGCCGCTAAAATATTGACTTTGTATTATATCCTCCTCGTGGCGTTTGGGTTGGATAAATACATACATATTTTGTGAATATATCATTCAATATGGCTTATTCTCTGAGGTTTAATATTGCTCATAGATATGTCTATTATGCTTATGTTTCAAAGTATTAAAACTTGCTCATGTCTAACTTGTGGTACCATTTTTGCCGTAAAATGTGATCTTAGAGATTCGAATTATACACGAATATACACGTTAATTTTTTTCTCTCACTCTTTCTCTTTCTCTCTCTCCCTACACACACACACACACACACACACACACACACACATATATATATATATACATATATATATATATATATATATATATATATATATATATATATTAATATGTATTAGTTCGTAACCTGATGATAAAAAATCTCTAATTTTACACATCAAATACTTATTTTTTCAACAATTTAATTTATTTTCTTCCTTGTCAATTCAATTAATTCAGAAGCAAATATTAATCACGCAGATCGAACTTTATACAGTAAAAATTTAATATCAAAATTCAATAACTACGTGTCAGGTTACGGACTTATTGATTCGTTTTATATATATATATATATATATATATATATGTGTGTGTGTGTGTGTGTGTGTGTGTGTGTGTGTGTGTGTGTGTGTACTAAGATAGAGAGATAGAAGAGAAATGAGAAATAAAAAATGAACAGACCTAAATAGTTAAAAACAAATCGATACTGATATAAAGACGTCGAGATAGACACAGAATGACTGATTGATTGGTTTATTGATATAAGGAAAATCATAAAGAAAATCATTCACTCTGTCCTGAGTGTATTTTATCGACGTTCTTCTATGATAGTATTCGACTTAGATCTCTACATTAAGTGTAGGGCTGTTCATTTTTTATTCTCATTCTTTCTATCTCACTATCTTAGTACACACACCACACACACACACACACACACACACACACACACACACACACACACACACGACATATATATATATATATATATATGTATGTATGTATGTATGTATGTTACCGTCTAGCTTTTTCTCTATAAGAATGCTACGAGCGGTATTGAACAAATGGTGGAAGCAACATCCCACGAAACAACAGCTGTACGGCCATCTACCTCCTATCTCGAAAACCATTCAAATAAGACGAACAAGACATGCGGGACGCTGCTGGAGAAGCAAGGTCGAACTCATAAGTGACATTCTCCAGTGGACTCCTTCACGCCTGCGTGCCTGTGTTGTCCGACCAACAAGAACTTACCTACAGTAGCTCTGTACGGACACAAGATGTAGTCTAGAAGACCGGCCGGAAGCGGTGGACGATAGGGACGAATTGCGAAAGTGAGTTAGGGAAATCCGTGCCAGCAGCGCGACATGATAGTAATGATATATATATATATATATATATATATATATATATATATATATGAACACGTGTGTGTGTGTGTGTGTGTGGATGATTAGATAAACAAATAGGCCAGAACAGAAGACACTTGTAGGTAAACCTGACAGCATAGACTTAAAATTCAAGGGAGGCCTACTTCACCTTGTGAAAGGTGGAATTATTTATTGATAGATTTTAACGTCATTTCAACCTGTCGGGGGTTATTTTATTCCTACTAAGGAATAATATTCATTGGATGTTCATATTTACATTTTTGTATTGTTTCAAAAGAGTCTTTTGCACATGGTTATGGAATATCAAGTATTCCTATCAAATACAAATAATTTGCAAACAGATCTATTTGACTCATAGATGAGACCCTAACGTACTACCTCTGCTGGTCAGTATGGACCTGGCAGTAATGGTAATAAAGAAGTACTGTCAACAATTCACCTACCTCGGAAGCAGCGTCTCATTTACGGAAAATTACATAAATACCTGACAAACGAAGGCATAGACAGCTATAGATAAGTTATCTGTCATATGAAATTCAGACCTATCAGTTAAAATAAAACGCAGTTTTTTCCAAGCAGCGGTCGTGTCCATATGGTTCATCCATAAATTCAGCATCTATGTGGTGCATCCATGAAATCATGTGGATTCACCACGTGGATGCTGACTAAGCGTATACAGAAAAAGCTTGAGGGCAATTGCACAAGAATACTACAAGCTATATTGAACAAATCCTGGAAGCAATATCTCAAAAAGCAATAGCTGTACGGCCACCTACCTCCCATCACATGTCCTCATGGTGTAATGGTTAAAGCGATGGACTGCGGAATCGTAGTAAGCGAGTTCGAACTCCAGTCGCACTATTACGTTCACTGTCGGGCAAATACCCAAGGGAAAGAATTGAAGTCCTTTATCTTCCCAGCTGATATTTGTCCCTGCCTCCCACCAGACAGGACTTGACACAAGGTCAAATGACTCGAAGGTCGATTATAGTGGAGATTAGGGAAGGGAAAGGTTGGATACGAGCTGAGGCTTGAGCTCTGCTGGACTATGCTTGCCATTGGCCTACTTAGTGCAATGTGAGCCTGGCACGTTTACCTGATTATAGCTTAAACTGGACACTAAAGTCCAGTGCTACACAAGGGTGACAAAGGTGTCAATGATGCAGCTCGCCCACCCGAAGGTGGCCGAGCCGAAGCCGTGGGGTAGCCTTTCAGCCTCAAGTCTGCCATTAAACATTGACCGTCCAGTGCGGATGCCAGACAGTTCGCTGGAAAACCTATACGCCAAGCACAGTGGCTAATCAAGCGTATCCTCCAAGTTATGGGTTAAATAGTACGACTACCGTTCTTCTAGAAGGATGGCTTTGGCATTAAATAACCGACAAAGGTTGATATACCATTAAACAAAGAAACCGAAACCGACACACATATACAGAACCAATCGATGGGGCAAAAATACGCTGAGTATAACCTGTGCAGAGAGATATGACATTTCCCAAACAAAAAGGCGAGTCTACAGCTCTGAAACTTTGAAAGATATTGAGTCACTACTTTACCATTTACCATTGCTCCCATATCCACTATGAACTAGGGTGATAGCATTCGTTTGGATTACATCTTTGGGTCAAAAGAAAGATGTTTAGTA
This sequence comes from Sepioteuthis lessoniana, assembly GCA_963585895.1. Taxonomy (NCBI): domain Eukaryota; kingdom Metazoa; phylum Mollusca; class Cephalopoda; order Myopsida; family Loliginidae; genus Sepioteuthis; species Sepioteuthis lessoniana. The sequence continues at coordinate 101,547,306 of OY757915.1, forward strand.
TTAGATAGGGATGTTTGAAACTATATCAAAATCATTTCGATCATGTTTTGGCATTATATAACCCCTAAAAGGTTGTTATGCCGTTAAATGGTTATGATTATAAGCAAACATTTACAAATGATTCAACTTTTGGCATTAAATTACCCATAAGGAGTTGATATACCGTTCATCATCATCATGTCACGCTATCAATACGGATGTCCCTGACCCTCTCTCGCCACCCCTCCCTATCGCCCATTGCTTCCGGCAGGTCCTCAGGGCTACATCCCGTATCGGTACAGAGCTGCTGTATGTAGGTTCGAGCTGGTCGTCCTACTTTTGCTCGTCTCTGTCAATGTGTCCATAGCAGTGCATCACTTATGAGCTCCTCCCTACTTCTCCAGCAATGTCCCGCATGTCTGGTTCGTCTAACTTCGATAGTTTTCGTGATGGATGGTAGGTGACCGTACAGCTACTGCTTTGTGGGGTGCTGCCTCCAGGACTTGTTTAATATTGCTCGCAGCATTCTTGTGTAGTTGCCGTCAAGCTTTTTCTGCACAAATTTAGTTAGCATCCATGTAGTGCATCCATATAGCAGTATGGACACGACCGTTGCTTGGAAGAAACTACGTTTCATTTATCGGTTAGGTCTGACTTCTATATGACCAGCTATGGGTAAATAGTAGGACGGACTAGGTTCTTCAGCCTTGGGGAGGCAACTAGTCTAGGAGAAGGAAAACTCTGAATTCAAAACCTGTTAAACTCCGCTTAAAAATTGACCTTGTGTCATATCCTGCCCGAGCGGAGGGGTTGGTAAATAGTACCTTTGGATTAATACTCTGAGGAATGGCATGAACCCCCTTATCCCTCCAGCTATGAAATAAATAGTACCACTGCAGCTCGTCTACAAAATGGCTGAAGGTTTATATGCCATTAAACAAAGAAACCAATCTAAACCAGCTTACCCCCAGAAAATAGGTTTCCTTATTACCACTTAAAGCTATATCCAGTAAACTATAAAGCATCAGTTCTGGAACTCTGATGAGCGTGGAGTACCTGTTCACTGTCATTTCTTTCAGTTACAGTGGCAGTATCTGTAAGAGCCACATCTATGGGTCAAATAGATCTGTTTGAAAAACTTTTGTATTTGACAGAAATACGTGAAACCCAATAATTGTGTTCAAATATATATATATATATATATATATATTAAGATTGGAATACTCGCTAACTGTATGCAAACATAATTATTATAGAAAAAAATTGCAATAAATGATTGCAGTGGAATGTTGAAAATATCAATGGTTATCATATTTGCCCAAACCCTCCGCTTGGGCAGGATAGGACACAAGGTCAATTTTTAAGCGGAGTTTAACCGGTTTGAATTTAGAGTTTTCCTTCTCCTAGACTAGTCGCCTCACCAAGGCTGAAGAACCTAGTCTGCCCTACTATTTACCCATAGCTGGAGGGAGAATAATTGGATTCATACTTTCCCCAAGGGTATTAGTGCTATGTGAAATGCAATCAGGGTCGTCCAGGATTTAAACTCGTGTTGTCGTGTCCACATCCTGCGACGATAATCATTACACCATGGGAACCTCCAAAATATCAATGGTTATGATCATAATGATAAATGACCCATAAGTTGTTGATATGTCTTTAAACAAATAAACGTAACCAAACTACACACACACACACACACACACACACACACATATATATATATATATATATATATATATATATATATGTATATATATTCGGTTAAGAAGGAAATTATTCATACCACTTTAAAATTACCCCCCAGAGAAGAATGACCTCTGTGACACCATCTATCTGCATGCTTATTTAATCGTATGATTTCAAAAATACTAGCGCATATACAAAGGCATAAATTAATGTATATGTATATATATATATATATAGAGAGAGAGAGAGAGAGACGTTCTTAGTTCGTAATCTCGGCAGATTAATAGATTTAAAGAAAGAAAATGGTTTCTCATGGAAAAAAAAGTCAAGAATCAGACCATATCCCGCTGAAACTATTACGGATGCAGACTGTACATATTGCTTAGCACTTCCCGCAAATACACCTGCCCAAGCCGAATCTCCGCTGTATAGCCTGGAGCAGGCAACAAGAGGCATTAGCCTCTATGTGAACTCAAATAAAACAGATTTCATCTGTTTTAAACAAGATGGTCCCATCTCGATACGAAATAGATTGTTATTGACAGATTATCGACTATGTGGAAATTTATTTGCATAAAAATTGGAAATTTTGTTTCAACCTGATATCTTTTTCTGAATTGTAGAGCAGAAATTTACAAATATTTCCACTCCACTGCTTGGTAGAGATTAGTTCAATATAGATTAGTGTGTTATTGAAATTAATTTTCAGAAACCGGTAAAATGCCAACATCTGAACTGATTAGAACTGAAAAAAGAGCCCAAGTGGAAATTCTTTCTATAGAAGGGTATTCCGAGTGTCAGATTGCTAGAATATTAAAGATATAAAAAAAAATGGGGAGCATTATTGCCTGTAGTGACATGCAGAAAATGGCGTGAATATTGACCAAAAAAAAAATCTGGGAGGCCCAAAGTAATGTAACATCTATTGCAGAGGATATACACTCGTGTCTTGCAAAAGGAACAGAAAAACAACTTCCAAACTAACGGCTGAATTTCATTCTACCTGTCAAAATTCAATATCTATTATGACTGTTAAGTTGGTTGGTTGGTTGGGTTTTATGGCATATCAACCTTTGTATGTTATTTCACGCCAAATTCATTTTTATGCAAATAGTCAGTTTTATTTCACACAATTTAGTTTAGCATGAGTACACAGTTTAATTGTCAATAAGTACAGTTTATGAAAATAGTTCTATTTCAAACAATTCAGTTTAGAATAAATACGCAGTTTAAATGTAAGTAAAGTTCAATTGTTAAAACACTTCTATTTCAGACCATTCCGTTTATTCAAGCAGTTCTAATTCAGCTAATTCAGTTTAGTATAAGTACAGATTTTTTTTACACACAGTTAGATGTCAAAACAGTTCTATATTAAACAAATCAGTTTAGTGTAAGTACAGTTTCAATATAAAAAAACAGTTCCATTTCAAATAATTCAGTTTAGAATAAGCACGCAGATTAAATGTAAGTACGGTTTAATTGTCAAAAGCATTTCTATTTCAAACTATTCGGTTTAGTCAAAGAATTCAGTTTAGCATAAGTACGACGTTAGTTCTATTTGACCCATAGATAAGACCCTCATCAGGTGCTACCACTCCGGGAGCGATGGCCATAAAAGAGTACTCCGCATTCCCCAAGGCTCCAGCATTACTGGAACCTCACCATCAGATTGTTTAGTGTCCTATCCAGGACACTCGTTGGTGGGGGGTCGGTGTATTCTACAGCCCCAGCCGACGGGGCAAATGACTGTTAAGTGAAGACTCCTTTCTGTTGGCCTTAAAGGAAGTATATCAGTCAAGAAAATTCTCTTAAAAAAGAAAAAAGTTGAAAAAGCTACAGTGTGCACAGCAGCTCAAAAATTGGACTTTAAAAGACTGGAAAAAGCTACTATGGTTCAGATTTGAGTTTCTAGGGAGTAAATGAGTATTTGTCAGACGAACTCTTTCTGGACAAATGAGTGAAAATTGGATTGTGCGAACTGTTATGTATGATGAGTGTGCTGTAATAGTTTGAGGATGTTTGAAAGCTTAGATTGCAGGAGACTTTATTCAAATTAAAGGTATTATGTGAAAAGAAAAGTAACATTCAATACTGCACAGGCATGCAATTCTTTCTGGCTGCTGTATTATTGGATAGAATTTTGTATTGCAACAAGATAATAATCCAAATCACAGCTCAAAACTGTGTGGAAATTATCTAGAATCAAAGGAAGATAAGGAAATTTTGCAAATCATGACTTGGCTCTCCTAGTCTTCAGATCTTTGACTAATTGAACAAGTCTAGGATGAAATTGATCGTATAGTTCGAAGTAAACTGCCTAAGAATAATCAAGAGTTGTTTACACATTTACACATGGCTTGGGAATCACTTCGACGAACATACTTGGAAAAGTTACTAAAAAGGATACTAAGAATTTGCTCAGCAGTAATAAATTCTTGTGCTGGATTCTTTGATGAAAAGAAAATATTAATTTGCTTTAATTGATATTATGATTATTTTTATATTCAGCTTGATTTAAATTATGGCATGATTACTAGCAAACATAGTAAAAATAAATTTCTTTATTTAAAGACATGAAACTAATCATTTTTTAAGTTCAAAGGGAAAAATCAATGTGGTCCAAACCTTGGTCCGTATTATATATATATATATATATATATATATATATATAATTATGCCCATAAATTACATTGCCATTTAAATGTAAGGATATGTGTTTACCTCTGTATATAAATAATTGGACTGATGAATTACGTAGCAAGATAGATTATGTTAAAAGTCGTATATATCCTGATGAGTATGCATTTGTATATATATATATATATGTGTGTGTGTGCGCGCGTATACATTTACACAAAAAAGGGAGGAAAGAGTTACCAGTAAATTTAAAACCACACTGCTCCACACACAAAAAATCTCCCAGACACACACTCACACACACACACAGAAGAAAAATGACAGTAAGTGAAACCCAAAACCACCCCAACGCGCGTGCGCGCGCACGCACACACACACACACACAACGATAAACATATCAAATATCAAAGAGGGATAAAGCAGACTAAAGTAAACACACTCTTAGAAAAAGGGAGAATAACCTCTATATAAAACCCGCCCAAACCAACTGAAAATAGTTCAAACAGCGAACAAGAGTGAGTTCAAGTCTCATTGACTACCTCAATAACAAGGCCTTGTGCCACATATATTCTCTGACGAAAGCAACAAGCTGGAAACATATACATATATAACATGTATGTAATAACAAAATGAATGAATTAAAAAAAATACAAATCCATTTGTGGACCTACCTATTTTTAAATAAATATATATATATATATATATATATATATAAGTTAAGATTGCTAAACAATAGAGTAAATGGTTCTTGGTAACTGTCGGTTTCTCACCTATACTTTCATCATTCTAATTCATACATATTTGCTCTATCAATGATATCGTGCACTGTTAATTTATAAATATACTTTACTACATTACCTGTTTATACATATATATATATATATATATTCTTTAAGAAAAACAACGAAACCGGTCACATAGGATTATAGATTTATTTCCATCCTGTTACGCATTTTTGAAGTTTCCAAAAACATGAAAAAAGTAACAGGACTTCTTCAGATCTCTTGGATAAAAAAATTAGATATCTGTGTGTGTGTGTGTGTGTGTGTGTGTGTGTGTGTGTGTGTGTGTGTGTGTGTGTGTGCATCTTAAGCCTTTTTTAAGTCTACTTGTGTCAAGAACAAAGATTGGTTTCTTTATAAGATTAATGAAACCAATGTTTGCCGATTATTTTACTCTTAGCTAAGTAAAGAAAAGACGGGTTCATGCCTTTTACTGCATTAATCTGATTACATAAATACAAAGTGAGCACAAGCAGCCTTAGCAGGAATTCGAATTAGGCTAGCAGATAACATTTTCTGTAATGTTAAACATTATATGATTCACACACACATGCATGTGTATATCTATCTATCTATCTATCTATGTGTGTGTGTGTGTGGGTGTGTGTTCGTGCGTGTGTGTAGTTCTTTTATTATAAAAACCATATCTTCAAATGTATACAATTGCCTAAAGACAAATCTATGCTTCATAAAGCTTATTGCATTCTAAAGAAATCTCAAGCGCAATATCGTCTGTGTATGTAGAGCAAGAGAAAGTATCACCAATTAACCATTCATCTTTCTCTCTCAGTTAGCGTCATCTGATTCAATCAAATGGATTTGCTTAGCATTTACAAAGAAATTACCCAAGACAATATTTTTTTATTTGAAAAAAAAATTGCCAGCCTTTCAACTGATAAAAATATTGTAAATGATTTCCAAACGTTAAAGCCATTACGATATTGAAATGTTTTCTCGTTTTTTTTGGGTTTTTTTATAACGAAACGAAAAAAGTGTGTGTGTGTGTGTGAGAGAGAGAGAGAGAGAGAGAGAGAGAGAGAGAGAGAGAGAGAGAGAAATAAAAGAATGTTTTTAGTGAGCTGAACGTATTTTTTTACTTTCCTGATGTCTTCTGACATATTCACCTGCAGAATTTACATGACAATGTCTTTACATTGTTTTTGATTTTATGGATATTATAATCATTATTATCTGAAACTGCATTTTATATTACTATTATTTTACTCTTTTGAGAGTTTTTTCACACCAACGTTAGCTGATAGTTTTTCACTAGAATCTGAGTGACAGCAAGTCTCCCCAAGTCTCCAGGACTCTTCTCAGTGTTCTGACCGATCTAAACAATGCTGTAGTTTAGATGGTCTCCACTCGTCCTCTTATTTCCAAGCCTTCCAACCCCTTTACCAATCCTTTGGTGACTGTACCAAGTGTATCAATTACAATTGGTATCGCCGTCACTTTCATGTTCCATAGGTTTTAGCTCTCAAACAAGGTCTAAGTACATATCTTTCTTTTTGCTTTCTTTCAGTTTTACCCAGTGGTCAGCCGGAACGGCAAAATCCAATATTCGGCAGGTTTTCTTTTTGTTTTTGTTGACTATGATTAGGTCCGGTTGATCTGCTTTAAAACCCAAACTACCAACCAACCATGATTGGATCTGGTTGATACGTTTGTGTCTCAAAACCCCAGAGAATTGTGTGTGTCTCATTTTCTTGGACGGATTTGTTTGTATGGTCAGATTCAAAATTTTTGCATAAATTCCCAGTTGATCACCTTCCTACCCAGTCATGTCTAGTTTTATATTCTTATTGCGCTAATTTACAGCATTCGATTATTATGTGATTGATCGTATCGTCTCTTTCACTACATAAACTACATCTGCTATTTTCTTGTGTCTTGTCCATTCTTGCTTTGACATACGAGGTGCATACAATAAGTTTCCAGACTTTTTTCGTATGGGCATTTAGAATTGTCATAGACTCGTGAAAATTCAGTATGTTATTGCTCTACATCTCATGGGATGACCGACCAATTTCCATGATTTCCGGTTCAAATGAACAGCTACAGCAGCAATTGAAATACACCCTACTAAAGCCTGATTGTCACAGCTGGTGAATTTCAAAAATGCAATCTGACTCTTTAGAAGAACGATATGCAAGAAAATTCTGTTTTAAACTTGGAAAAAATGACACAGAAAACGTATGGAATGCTTCAGACTGCTTTTCGACCATTTTGCATGAATCGAGCATCGGTTTTTGAGTGGCATAAGAGATTCAAGGAAGGCAGGGAGTCTGTGAGGGATGATTAGAGGTGTGGGTAAGGAAGAGGTAAGGAAGTCTATACACTAGAGTTGATTGGCCAAAGGGTTAGGGTTAGGGTTACTATGTAGAGGTTTTAAGAGATTCCTTTGGAAGAGGCCAGCACTCTTCAAATCGGGCCAGTGGCATTTCCAGCAGGACAATACATCAGTCCACAACATCCTTGTCACAGACTATTTGACCAAGATGGGCATCAACACAGTTCCTCAGCCTCCCTTTAAGTCGAGACCTTGCTCCCCGTGACTTTTGGTTATTCCCTAAGCTCAGAGGCTGTCGTTATGAGACAAGTGAGGAGATGAAAGAGGCTGTGACGAAGGTCATTGACACGCTTACACAAGAGGACCTCCATGGGGCCTTCCAGAAGTTGTTGGAACGGTACAACAAGTGCATTGCAGCCGGAGCGACTAGAGTTTCCTGTACGTACCATCAATAAAAGTGCCCATACGAAAAAAAGTCTGGAAACTTATCGTATGCACCTCGTAGTTAGTCCTTATGGTGTTGTTTTGTGCTGCGATCAATAGAGATTCTGTTTCTTTCTTAAGGTTTCAACTTTCTTTGATATGTCCAAGTTTTCTGGTGTGAAATTTCGCTTGTTTGTCGCTTGAAATATCCATTCAGTCGTTTTTTTTTCCTACTTTGTTTTCTGGTTATTTTTGTTCCGTTGATGATTATGTTGTCTGTATTGTTTCTGGTCACTGTAATTTGTCTTCATTCGCGTTTTTACATGTAGTCTTCTAGTCGCTGCATCGATGCATGGACGCTGTGTATGTATGTGTGTGTGTGCGTGTGCGCATATATATATATATATATAAAGTAAGTAAATAAAGTTGGCGACCGTAGTCGTGGGCGACCGTAGTCGTGGGCGACCAGGAGGCTCCCTTTTTAATTGCTACAACACTGAGGTGTCGGGGACGGCGCTACTCCTTTCCCTGGATTGCTCCACTTCACCGTTGATACGTATCTTTTATTACTGAGTGTTAAGCAAGGAGGTATCAAGTACCATTTTTAAGTCTTTTGTATGACTCGACCTGGGATTGAACCCAGGTCTCCCGGACCATTGGTGAACACTCTACCAACAAGTCCAATGAGCCGGTTATATATATATATATATATATATATATATATATATATATGCATATATATGTACATATGAATATATATATATATATATATATATATATATATGAATAGATATATATACTCCCCTATCCTCGTAGGGTTGAGTTCTCCGGCGAATGAAGTAATCGTGTTGCCATTAGCGTTTATTGCAAGCCTCTTCATATATGAATTGAGGTCTCGGTAGCCGTTAAACGGATGTATGTAAACAGTAGTAATTCTGATTCATAACCGTTTAAAAATTTACTTCGATGCTACTGGCTCCTCGTGGCTGAAGGGTTAGAAGCTTGGATTGGCGTTTGAGTCAACTGGGTTTCGATCCCAGCTACGGGAAGCTAATATGTCAAGCCACACTGATGAGTTCTGATAGAACGAAACGGATCTGTTTCTGGATGACTATATATATATATATATATATGCATCGGCATTATAAGGTACGTTTCAAGAGTAAAGTGGAGCAATCCAGGGAAAACAGTAACACCCCCCCTTATACCTCTGTGTAGTAGCTATGGAAAATGGAGCCTTCGGTTGCCAACTTTAATTATATATACTGGTGTGTGTGTGTGTGTGCGTTCTCAGATATATCTTGAGCTGAGTGCCAGAGCAAATGACTTAACTATTTGAGGTTCTGATTCCGTATCTAGTACTTGTGGGAATATTACTATCTTTTCTTTATTCATTTTAGGTTTATTTGGTTTCTTTGCTTAATGGAATATCAACCCACTTGGGTTATTTTATGTCAAAGCCATCTTTTGAGAACAGCAGTGATAATATCTAACCTGTACCTGGAGGCATGAGGAGGATCATACCTTTTCCATGGATATTGGTCCAGAAGTAAACGACTGGAGTTCAAACTCGCTCACAACGATGTCGCAGTCCTACATGTTAACCATTACGCCACAGAGAAATCCTCTTTTATTTTAGTAAGTTTATCGAATACTCAATGATAAAATGAAATGATATATAACAGATGACTTCTGAGCTCAGCGTCCCAGTGTAACAGCCGTACATGATATTTTTGGAGGTGTAATGGTTACCGTTGTAAAAAATGGACAGGTCGACACAAGTTCAAGTCCTGGACGAGGTTGATTGCATTTCACATAAAATTAATATCCTTGGGAAAAGTATGAATCCAATTACTCTCTCTCCAGCTATGGGTGAAAAATAGCGAAGACCAGGTTCTTTAGTCTTGCTTTGGCAACTAATCTCGGAGAAGAAAAACTTTGAAATCAAACCAGTTAAACTACGCTTAAAAACTGACCTTGTGTTACATCCTGTCCGTGCAGAGGGGTTGTTAAATAGATATATATGAGACTTATTCAACTGTTTAGATAAGGGTGATGGATTCTAATTAACATTTTATAGGCATCTCTTTTAAATCGAGAACTTGGTTTATTTATAAAATGACGTACTGTGCGATCCCCCTGATTCTACAAGATTATCATTCAATTGTGGAATGGCCAGGAACTGCTTCATTTAAAGCATTATTAAGTTCATTGCCCTTATAAAGGATGCGTTGTGTCGTGCTGTTTTCGCTCTGTTAAGATGGCACACACACACACACACACACATAGATAGATAGATAGATTGGCAGGCGTTCGAGGTGTAATGGTTATATTGTAGGGAATGAACACGGTGACCAGAGTTCAAATCCTGTTAGCATTTCACACTGCATTAATATCCTTGGGAAAGGTATGAATTTAACTATTCTCCCTTCAGTTATGAATGCAATAGTTGGGCAGACTAGGCTCTTTAACCATGGAATTGCAACCAATCTCGGATAAGGAAAAACTCTGAATCCTAATCTTTTAAGAGTTCGCTTAAAAAAGACATTGTGTCACATCCTGCTCATGAGCGGAGGGGATTGGTAAATATATATATATATATATATATATATATATATATATATATATATATATATAGTATTATTCGGTCCAGTTTAACCAGGGTTGGGAGTAATTCCTTCAGGACAAGAAAATCATTCAAGCTGAACATTTATAATCCTAAAATAACCGGTCTTTGGTTTTTCTTTAAATAAAGTACATATATATATATATATATATATATATATATATATATATATATATATATATATATATATATATATATATATATATATATATATATATATATATATATATATATGTATATATACACGCACAATTATGATTAAGACTTAATGCTCAAAGTATTAACAAATCTGTGAAGTTTTTACCATGCTCAATGCACGAAATTACAAAGTAATATCACAATCTATTTTTTTAAAAATACAATAATAAACACGATAAATATTCAGGACAGAATTTCACACGTTCGATTCACAGGTGAGCTAGTATTTAATATTCTAACTTTTTCTATTTTATGAGTTGAAAAGTCAGACATATTGAATACCTATTCGCCAGAGGATCAAAAACGTAAAACTTTGAATTTATCATGTTTTTAATCTTATTTTATACATAAAACACCCCCCACACACACACAGACACACACACACACACAAACAGACACACACACATACGCGCACGCGCACACACACATATATATATATATATATATATAATGAAGATTTTAATAGTATATATCTATAGAGATTCAGTGCAATAAAAATATTCTTCTTCTCTTCTTATTATTATAATTATTACTATTATTATTATTGCAATAATTTGATTTTCTTACATTATTCTAATAAAATTACTTATTATTTTTATTGCCCTTATCGTTATTTTAATATTAGCAACATCACAATAACAATATCATTACAATAATGTTTTTGCATGACGTGAAAAAAAATGTTACACCGACCCAGAAAGCACGGAGGAAAGCGGAATAATATTTAAAAACATATCCAAAATTTCCCTGGGGCTGCAACTACAATGCTTGCTTGAGTGAGCGGTTGAAAAACAATTTCAACAAAGGATTCGTGAGAAGACGGAAGTCGAGGGTTGTAGGATCAGCATGGAGTTACTTCCGGCCCTGAAGGCGATACGAAATCATTGATAAAAAAGAACAAACAAAAAAAAAAAACTAATATATACCCTTTCTTTTCCCATTTTTTCCATCGCCCCTCCTCGCCCTCGTGTGAGTGTGTATATATGTGCGTGTGGATGTACGTTTGTTTGCTCTACAACGTCTCGTAATTCTTGGGAAAAATCACTTTCCACCGAACGGCAGTAACAGGGCCAATGTTTCGTTATAGCGATAAAGCGCCATAATGTTAGAAAGTGCAGTACAATGGATGCCTTTGCCCTACTCCATTAAGTAGAAATAGATACAGCTGGGTGACATCTGTGCGACGGTAAAGCTGTTGTACTGTTGTGTCAGTGTAGTTGTGGTCACCATAGGATTTCGGAATTTGCAATTAGGGAAATTAGAGTTTTGACAGGTGCGACATGCACATTTAATATTGCAGACCTTTGTACTCATTTATGCTCGGTGGCGATGGTTCCAAGGGCACCAGGCTGACTTTCAGGGACTCTGTTGAACTCCTCCGTTGCTATATTTAAATTTCCCATGAGCATATATGGCACATGTCGCTGATCTCACAAAAAAAACCATGAAGCAGTTGTAAACAGACTTGGAATCTGCTTGCCTGGATAAATATAACCATCCAACGATTTCAGTGCCTAGTAAACCCCATAGTACATCTGGTAACAGTCGTTATTATGCCCGTGGTGTAATAGTTATCGTCGTAGGAAATGGACACGGCGACACGAGTTCAAATCCTGGACAAGACTGATTGCATGTCACATAGCACTAATACCCTTGGGAAAGGTATGAATCCAATTATTCTCCTTCCAGCTATGGGTAAATAGTAGAGCAGACTGTGTTCTTCAGCCTTGCTGAGGCAACTAGTCTAGGAGAAGGAAAACTCTGAATTCAAACCTGTTAAACTCCACTTTAAAATTGACCTTTTGTTATATCCTGCCCGAGCGGAGGGGTTGGTCATCATGATTAATCAGGAGCTACATGCTATTAGATGACTGTATCTGATTTTTTCGCACTTGATTTTATTGAGAAGGTCTTCGAAAATATCATCAATTCTAAACTCTCAAAACGTTTAAAACTAAAATTATTGAAGAAGAAAAGACAATTTTAATTAAAAATATAATTTGTAATTTACTAAGCTTAATTTAGTTTAATTAAAAAAATCAGAAGTCTTAGACAACTCGTGGTGAGGATTGAACTCATTACACAATAGTAATTGATCTGCGATTCTAACTTATTTTACCTTAAATTGTTCACTAAATTACTGTAGTATAGATTTGATTCAAAGCCAGAAGTATTGGGTACCTAGGGAGGATCATACTCAATAGTATTTCTGAATAGTTTGAAATAGAAATGACTTTTACAATTAAACCGTACTTACATTTAAACTGCGTGCTTATGCTTAACGGAATTATTTGAAATAGAACTGTTTTTCGACATTAAAACTGTATTTACACTCAACCGAATTGTTACATACAACTGCTTGAATAGTTAGAAATGGAAATGTTTTTGACCATTAAACTGTGTACTTATGCTAAACTGAATTGTTTTAAATAGAACAGATTATTTACATAAAAATGGATTTGGCGTTAAATAACCTACAAAGGTTGCTATGCCATAGAACCCAACAAACCAACCAAAATCAATAGTATTTGTAGAAATGATCCTTTTGAAAATTATTCGTATTAGATAAGATTAGTAGAAACTATATAACACTATGCAAATTATTTACATTAAGAATCGTTACTTGAACCAATAATTGTACGTAAAGGTTTATTATAATTGGTTACTTGGAATCATATGATTGGTTATAAAAAAAGACTGACTTTAGCATTAAATAAATCAATAAGGGTTGGCATGCCCTAAAACCAACCAATCAACCATCTTCTTCGTCGTCTGTTCTTTTCTTCTTTTTAGACCATCACTTTTAAAGAAAGAAAGAAAGAAAGAAAGAAAGAAAGAAAGAAAGAAAGAAAGAAAGAAATCATTGAGGATGATAATATAAAAAAGGAAATGAAAGTAAAACATCCTAGGGGGGGAAATTGGTAATAAAAAAATATACCCCAAACTGTCCTCCCACATCCGAAAACTTGTATAAAAACAGTTCAACGAAATAAAAGATAAAAACAAAGGAAATCCCCAAATCGAAAGTAACGAGGCTAAATCCACGATAAAAGAACAGCAATTGCTAAAAAGTGAAGGTCATGAGTGAAAGGTCAGAGAGAAATAAACGATGTTTTCACTCAATGGCTCATATTTTACAAGAAGACAATCCCCTTGCCGATAGGAGAAAAAAATTGTACAACGAATATATGCTCCGTCATACGTTTCGAAAAATCGAATTTTTTCTTGCCTCATAAAAACTACTTATTTAATACGAACACAGAATCTATACTAACAAACAAACCTCCTATTTGTATATCTGTCTGTGCTAGTTTAACGAAAAATTATAATAAATTAGTTAGAAGGAGCTACCATTACCAGTTGCTTAAGTTCACTTGCGCCACCACACAGATGACAGTTTAGAATACGGGAGGTATTTCAGTTGCAGCCAGTATTCATCACTATCCCGGGGGAAACTGCCACATTTAAACAGAATCGCGCGTGCGCGCACACACACACACACACACACACACACACACACATATATATATGTATTAATCTAAAATGAAGGAATTCTAAATCAGCCCTCTGAGGTAGTTCCATTTGTGTCAGTTTCATGTATTTAAAAATATACATTCCTCAGAAATAACGAAATTAATAAAGAAAGAAATTAGCGTCATTTTTGGTTTGAAGTTTCACAAGATGTCGACTTGTGACATTGCCTGCGGTGAAGTTAACACCGGAAGTCACTCAAGTTCACCAACAATAAAAACTTCCGGTTCTGAACATTAGAAACAAATCATTTTTATATCGTAATTTTCTCAAAACATTTCTTCTTATAAATGAAACAATCTTTTATAGCTATAAAACTGGTTTTTCTTCACATATCGATTTTTTATTGTTGGTGTGATTCTAATTTTTCAATCCCCAATGTTGTATTTAAAACTACATTTTATTGTCAAATTATAAGAACCATTATCAAGACGAAAGACGGCGCTGTCGTTGGGATATAGAATATAATGACTGTATCCTATGTAGAACCCTTCCCTCCTACATAGCTGTCCTGTAAAATGAAACAAAAGGATACAACCAAAAGGAAATAAAGTCAGCGTATTCTAAGCCTAAGCCCCGCCCCCGCTACCGACTGAGCATCCTAGTCAAAAAATTATATTTTTTTGTGGTTCAGTTTACGACTAGGTCTGGTGTTCTCTTCGGTATTTAATCCCAACACCCAATCCCCCACCCCAAAAAAAGGAAATGATTTTTTAACTTGTACAACATGCAGCTTAGAATACGTTGACTGCACCCCCCCACAGAGGGTGTTAAGAGCCCACAAGGTATGTCTCAGATTTGACTCTAAATTGCTTCTGATGGTGAGGCTAAAGTTCTGGATATTTGCAGAATATATAGTATTCTTTCATTACCATTACTCCCAGGTCTGATCGGGAGTGGTAGTATTTATGAGTCAAATCGATCTGTTTAGAAATTATTCGTATTCAGTAGGACTCTGTGCAAAAAAAGAAACCCTTAAGAAACAACTACGGAAAAAATGTAAATATTAATGTACAACGAACGCTATTCTCTAACCTCTCAGAATAAAATAACGCTAAACGGGTTGACATGCCGTTAAAATTAATCATGTCACGTCAATTTCCCGATGAAAGTTTAAGATATTGGAACTGCCTAATCTAATGTTGCAATAAGCTCCACAAAATGCTGCGATTGTAACGTTTTGTAAATTGGCGTGATTTTGCTGTTTTCTATGGTGTCATCTCATCTTCAGTTCTCATGTTTTCGAATGTGTCATTGAGAAAAAACCTGAAATATGCTGCAATATTGGAATCACTCATCCTGGCATTGTTACATGCTCTGCAAAATGCAGCAATGGCACCGTTTTCTTTTACAAGTTTTGAAACAAACATGTCCTCTGGTCTATCTCATTTTCTTTTGCCCTGTCGACAGAGCTTAGAATATAAGCTGTCTATCTCTACTGCCAGGAGTAAGACTCTCACCTACAAATGGATGTTCTAAGTAGGAAATTAATCTGCACCTAATAGTAATGCGACAGTTCTGAAGATCTGGGGAATGTGGATTATCCCGTCATTGCCATTGCTCCCAGTTCCACTCTGACTCGGAGTTGATGTACTTTTTAAAGTCTCTTCTATGGATCAAATGGACCAGTACAAATATTATTCTTGCCGTTAAAATCAAATAATCATTTAATAATCTTAAAGGCAAAATATTCTCAAGTTATTGTTTATGTTGAGGAGAGAATCGTTAAAATAAAAGGAAAGTTGTTTGGATGAAGCAGAAACGAAATAAAATTGCTTGTTTGTTATTTTGTTTGGCCGTTGACTTGTTTTTTTTATGGTGAATCAATAATACTCATTATATTTATATGACTATGATTAATTGATTGATTTTTCTGTGCATTTATTTCTTCAGATTTTTTCCTTGGTTGTACGGTATCAAACATTCCTATCTAATATCAATAATTATATGGTTTTAAGTATTTATTTCTATTTAATAATAGTTATTTATTTGCACATAGTCATATGATTTCAAGTATCAAATAATAATCCATGAATAAAAGTAAAATCGGCGACGTTAATCGAGGGTGACCCGAAGGCTCCCTTTTCAATAGCTGATACACTGAGGTGTAGGAGAGGGCGCTATTCCATTCCCTGGATTGCTCCACTTTACCTCGATCCATATCTTATAATGCTGAGTGTTAAGTAAGGTGGTATCAAGTACCATTTTTTGAGTTTTTGGTATGATTCGATCTAGAATCGAACGCTGGTCTTCCGAGCTATTGGCAAACTCGCTGCCCTCTAGATCAATGGGCTGGTCTAGACATTTGTTGATTTTAAATGTCATTCTTCATGAAATACATAGGATCAGAGTTATATGAAATTACTTATATATTCTATACGCAAATAATCCACACCCATTGTCTTCGGACGCTGACTAGATATTACTGATATATATATATATATATATATATATATATATATAAGAAAGTCGTCGATTGTATACGAAGGCAACTCGAAAGCTTCCTTTTCAATTGGTACCACACTAAGGTGTAGAGGGGGGCGCTACCCCTTTCACTGGAGTGTTCCACTTTACCCTTGATACGTACCTTATAGTGCTGAGTGTTAAGCCAGGTTGCATCAAGTACCATTTTTTGAGTCTTAGGTACGACTCGACCTGGGATCGAACGCTGGTCTTCCGAGTCATTGGCAAACTCTCCTCACTAGATCAATGAGCCGGTCTAGAAATTTGCTGATTTTAAATGTCATTCTTCATGAAATACATAGGATCAAAGTTTAGAATCTGCATGGAACTGAAACTTACAGACACTATTTCATCATAATTGTTCGTTTTGAGTCTCTGGGATTGAACCCCGGTCTCCCGGACCATTGGCAAACACTTTACTCATTAGACCAACGGGCCGGTATATAATCCATAGTAAACAATTATAGCTTGAAGTAAATATTTTTAATAGAAATAATTTGTTGTATAATAACACAGTCGTATAATTTCAAGTATGTTTATCTAATACTAATAGTTTGTAAATTATTATATGGATCCAAGTAATCATTTCTATTCAATAATAATCATTTGTTTGCACACTGGTTTCAAGTATTCATATCTAATAGCAGTAATTTATATGGTTTCAAGTAACTAATAATAATCCTTAATAAGCGATTATAGCTTCAACTAACTACACTTAATACAAATAATTTCCTGTTATATGGCATCAAATATTACTACTGAATACAGAAAAAATTTTAAACTGATCCATTTAACTTGGGTGACAAACTTGCTGGACTGCGACATCTAAATAAGAAAGCTCGAATTTCTGTTACACTAAATATTCACTTTGGGACTATGTCAGGATAGGTTTTTATGATATATCAACCCTTGATGGTTATGGAATACCAAATCCTGTTTATTTATTCATTATATGATTTTTAAGAGAAGAGTTTGCATGTATTTGTCGCTGCCTCCCACCAGACTGGACTTGACACAAGGTCAAAAGCCCGAAGGCCGATTAAAGTGGGGATAAAGGGAAGTGGGGATAAAGGAAGGTCGGGAACGAGCCGAGACTCGAACCCTGCTAGTCATTGGCCCACTGAGTGCAATATGGGTCTAATGAGTCAAGCAGTATCACGGACCTAAATCTAGACCCGGGCACGTATGCCAGAATATTGCTTGAACTAGATCGTGAGGTCTAGTGCTATACAAGGGGTGCATAGGGGACAAAAAAGCAGCTCGCCCACCCGAGGGTGGCCCAACAGAAGTTGGGAGCCTTTCGGTCTCGAATCTGCCATTGTTCGATACCCCATCCGACACGAATGCCAGACGGCCCAGCCAAAAAGCCACGGAAGAGTTTGTAGATAATATTTTCAAACGATTTAGAACTCATTTGTTTGCACACAGTTGAATGATATTGCTACCAAATAGTTCTATTTGCCACAGTTTATGGTTTCAAGCATTGCCATCTAATACAAATAATTCAATTTGATATAATCATTTTTTGCACATAGTTTAATGGTTTCAAATATAAGTGATTAAACAGTTCTGTTTGGCCCAGAGATAGGATTTTAACAGGTCCTACTACTCCATGGCAATAAAGGGGTTCTTCACACTCCCCATAGCTCCAAGGCTTGGGCTCCACCACCAGATGCAGTTTAGTGTCATGTGTAGGACACTCATTGAGTGGGGTCTTACCCCTATGCAGAGATGCTGTCAGTGTATTTTTCAGCTTCTGCTGACTAATACCCTTGGGAAAGGTATGAATTCCCTTATCCTTCCAGCTATGAGTTAAATGGAATCACATGTCTTTTACATTAAATAAGCCACGAAAGTTGATATGCTATTAATCAAAGAAACCAAACCTATATGACCCATAACAAATACTACCATTCCAGGTCAGACTGGACCTGAGAGTAATGACAATGAAAAGGTACGCCACACTCCACAGAGCTCCAGAACTGGAGTTTCACCATCAGATCCAGTTTAGTGTCATACCGAGGACACTGCATTTTTTAGGAGGGATGTCTTACCTCTCTGCAAGGAGATACAGTCAGCGTATTTTAAGGTAGAATTAAAGTTGTTTCCTTAACAAATATCTGAGAGCCTCTAACATTTCAGTAAACTCAATAGAAATGAGGTATGAAGGTCATTCAAAAATTTCTAACCCTTATCAAGATTTGAGATTTGTTGTACACCTGTTATCTTTGTGTGAGCCTTACATGCACAGAAATTAAGACAGAAATCTGAATTAGTTTTTCTAATTTTATAAGAAATGATAGTGGGTTATCATTAG
>OY757915.1:101571243-101606243 GCA_963585895.1 Sepioteuthis lessoniana
TCGATCTGCCTCTCTCTATATATTACTGTTGATAGATAGATAAATAGATAGATAGATAGATAGATAGATAGATAGATAGATATTAAACAAAGTCAATGTCGACATAATTATCCAACAGTAAGTATCTATCTATCTATCTATCTATCTGCCTGTTAGTCTTTCCGTTTGTCAGCGTTTCCATATTAGCCAGCAAATATCCATCAATAGATAGATTGATAAATCTTATATCTAACTTCTCAGTTTGTTTTCTTGCCCATTTAACAATTCCCGTATGGACATTCAAATTGTTATCATCTTTTTGCGTAGGAGTCATCAGAACTTGTTTCCTTTTAGCCCTTCCTTGTTGTTCATCAAAAGAAATTGTCCGGATTTTGCTTATTTCACTTCTTGGTTTACAGAATTTGTGTTATTCTTCTATTTTTTTATTTTATTTTATTTTTTTTACAATACTTTCGTGTGCCTCACATGTATTGTGGCTGCATTTATTTTCATTGTAAAACGATTGTCATTGGTTTTGTGTGCAGTTCTTTCGAGTTCTATTGTTCCAGCTTTTCTTTACGTTTGCTTTATAGTGTGGTCGATTGCGTTGTTTAAGTAGCTGTAATTAACTAATATTAGCTTCATTAATGCTAGTCTTGAACAAAACCATGGGCTCTTTTTTGCCGGTCTACATAGGTAAGTTTCCTTTCTTCTTATACACCTTCGTATCTTTATAAGCATATACCAACAAGAATGTCTTTGTGTTCATTCTCAGTATTCTCTCAAAGTACTTCACTGAATGAGCATTCTGTTTACTAAACCTTTATTGCTGCAACAGTTTCATTTATCTATTTATTTGAATTTGGTATACTGTCATAATGTTTGTATGTATGCCTTTGTAGGAGTATAAATAGAAACCTCAATGTGTTTGTTTATATGTGCGTATGTATATTTTTTGGCGTGCTCGGGTGAGTGTAACATGTTTGAGTATTATCTTTAATTGGCTAAATGAATTCTCATCTCAGCGTCAGGATATAGTACGACAGGAGGGAGGGCGATGTAGGGGAAATGGTCTTTACAAAATGAACAGATAAAGGACTTTTTCTCCACCCCCCCCGTCTGAATATGCAGCTGCGTGTTTTTTTTTTCCCTCTCTGCCAATGTATCTACTAAACAATTACACAGACAAAGATGTCTCTAGCATAGAAGCGACAGTTCTAAGCACCAACCCTATAATGACTGATACCGATTAAAGAAATTAATGAGATGGAATTTCTATATGATCTCTACGGCCTACGGTAGAAAGAAAGAATACGACAAAGAAGGAGGGGAAAAGAGTTAACTTTATTGAGAACCCCCCCCTACATCCACCCAGTTAGGCACTCGAAACCCTGTCAAGAAAAATCGATCTTTGTTTACGCTGGTTGATACCTTTCTAAGAAACAAAACAAAATTTGTTGTACTATTTATTTTGTCTTTTTTAGAGGGGGGTCGTCTTGTTTTGTTTTGCATTTTTTCGTCAAAATAAAACTAACATTTTTTTTTACTTGCCCAGTCGGCTGGGGCTGTGGAATATACCGACTGCTTCTCTGCAGAGGGATAAGAACCACCCCCCAACGAGTGTCCTAGATATGTCACTAAACAAACTGATGGTGAGGTTCCACTGATACTGGAGATTTGGAAAATATGGAGTGCCCCTTCATTGCCATCGCTTCCAGGTCCACTCTGACCCGGAGTGGTAGCCCTTGATAAGGCCCTATCTATGGGTTGAATAGAACTAATCTGCGTACTTATGCTAAACTAACTTACTTGAAATAGAACTATTTTATTATTTAAGCATGCGTTCTTATGCTAAACTGAATTGTTTCATATATAGAACTGTTTTTGACATTAAAACTGTACTTACAAGAACTATTTTTGGCATTGAAACCGTTCCTACGCTAAACTGAATTGTTTGAATTAAAACTGTTCGACTAAACTGAATAGCTTGAACTAGAAATGTTTTTGACAATTAAACTGTGTATTCATGCTAAACTGAATTGTTTGAAATAGAACTGATTATTCGTATAAAAATGGATTTGGTATTAAATAACCTACAAATGTTATTATGCCATAAAATCCAATCAACCAACCAACCAACCATATTCTACTTCGTGTTTAATTCTAAGGGAAGACAGGAATGATTTTTCCCTTGAGCCTGCACACGACATCGTACTATTCTGTAGCATAACCCCGTGATTCAATCAATTTCGTTGTTGCCTTACGATATCTCCCCAAAACTGGTGGAGGCGCTCGTGGTGTAGCGGTTATCGTCGTAGGAAATGGACGCGACGACTCGAGTTCACATCCTGGACGAGGTAGTTTGCATTTCAGGTGGCGTTAATATGAATTGTATGAATACAATTATTCAACCCCAACTATGGGAATTAGTAGGGTAGACCGAGCTCTTTAACCTTGGTATGGCAACAAATTTCGTTGACGGGAAACGCTGAATTCAAACCAAAGAGGCTCTCTTCTCGTTATCCTCATCATCATCAGCAGTAACATCTGATTTAATGGGAGAAAAAGTAAATCAATATGTTGATTTGGTTTAGTTTCATAGCATTTCATCCTTTGTGGGTTATTTAATGCCAAAGTTACCTTTATAGAAGAATAGAAGGGATATTATTTAACGCATAAATGGTGGGGGCGGGGATAAGAGTTTTATACTTCATTGAAAGATATTAATCGGAAAGTGAAATTAAAACGAATGATGTGAATTTTTGAAAGTCGAAAGAACAACAATTATTACGGAAAAATATCTAAGTGAACTGAATTCTACAAGGTGAAGAGAAAGGATGTCATTTTTTGATCAATAAACAACAATGATTTAAAAACAAATCTATGCAAATAGAAGCCAACTGGGTGAAATATAGGAATGTCAGTTTTCGTGTTTTAAAGAAGTCAATTTAAACGGAAAATTTTAAGAAATCTACAAAGTGAAATAAAAGTACGTAATTTCTTAGGCTTTAAAGAACAAAGAATAGGTTAAGCTAGGGATTGGTATTTACAACTAATACTATTGCAACTTGTCACGTGTTACTAGAATGCTTAAGGTAACCATTATCCTTATAGGAATGGAACCGGTAACCCGAGTTCAAATCCTGGACGAATCTGTTTTCATTTGACTTCATGGTAATTCCTTTAAGAAAAGCATGAATCCACCTGCTTTCTATCACACACTCTTGTAACATAACCAGATATATGAATATGTGATATGTACATAGAATGTTCATAACTCATATATACCTAACATTGAACATCGGAATCACGAAACACGAAAAACATTTACGACTTCTTAGTTCAGGTACGAAACTTTTTATTACCTTTGAGTTTAAAGGTTTTTCGACATAAGGGGAGAGACAACATATTTCTATGCTGACTTTTCCATCGCCCCCCCCTAACACGTGCGGCCCCGAAAGTCAACCGTCTTCTTCCGAGCCAGGAACTCAACTCACTCACTTTTCTCAAATCCCCCAAAATCCTCCGCGCACGCTTCCGGTGCATGACGTCATTCACATCCCTAAGTCATATTTTCTATCTGGGATTTTTATTTTGACTTCTCTGAATGACACATCCTCCCTGTGCGTGCGCGTGAACACCTGCGCTCATGTTGCACCTAACTGACCCATGTGCTAAGCGAAAGGTTCTCAGCCTAACTAAACCGAAAGGCAAGATATATAAAACGAAATCGCTCGGCCATTATATTACACACTCAGCCATGAGTAAATATCCTTTTAAAATCAGTGTCAGTGGTGTTGTGTAAATATATTACTTCTGAAATGTCAATTGTTTTTTTTTTTTGTTTTTTTTTTGTTTTGTTTTTTTGTTTTGTTTTTTTTGTGTTTACAGTTATTAACTGTACAGAGTAACTTTCTAAGCGGAATTAAACACTTTCGAAAAATTTTGTACCAGGGAATTATAATAAAAGAGGTTAACGTGCTGAACTATGAAATCATAGTAAGTGAGTTCAAACTCCAGCCGCACTAATAAGTTCACTTTCTGACTAATGGTTTTGCGAATGGCATGAATCCCTTTATCCACTCTCAGCTATGGGTTAGTGTTGGGTATCACCCACCTTTTTCCACAGTAGCAGTAGCTACTAATACCAGGGTAGACTAGGTGAAGAGCAGCTTCTTATAGGAATAGTATTAGAGCGTTAGAGATTGGAGATCGCACTAGATCACCTTATTTGCTACCGTAATAACGGAAGCCAATACTATCGTTGGACTATATCTTTATTCTGTATTCACTAATCCTATGTTCTTGTCTACTAATAGTCTCTCTATTGTTTATACTTTTTCCTGAGAATATATCTCTATTTCCTCTCATATCGTGGTTTGTCCTTTATTCAATATTACAAGCGTTCACTAACCAGAACGCAACAGTTAGATATCATAACTTTTCTTCTGCAATGATGGCTTTGGTATCAAATATCCTATGAAGGTTGATATGCCATTAAACAAAGAAACGAAGCCAAAATTATTTGCAGTACCAAATTCTTTTTGTTAATATCACCATTCAAGAACCATAAGTTATAAATTCAATTGAAACAGAATGTTTTTTCAGAAAATCACAGCCGGCAAAAAGTTTTGAAAGATGCTTTGAATTTTGGACTACTTTCTTTTCATCAAATCAGGATCAGCTGAACGCTTTCTGTGCTCGCTTACTAAAGTCAGTAGTCAAATTCCCTCATATTTTGTCGAGAAGTGTGATATTTCATTATTGTAGAAAAAGATTAGTGCAAAGTGAATTTAGCGTATCAGAGTCCCAAAGTGTTAAACGTGAATATCTACTTACAAACTTGAAGTGGCACAAGAACAAGTGGGACAGTACAAGTGGCACAAATTCATTGAATCTTCCTAAAGTATTTTATGGTACAACTTAATATGTTAATAAATATATTTAGAAATTTTATACGGAATAATTTTTGAGTGAGCGATGTGTACCTTGCTCCTGCAGAATACACGCCAATGGTCAGCATCCAACTGTATACGAGGCAGGTGTCCTCGTGGTGTAATGGTTAAAGCGCTCGACAGCGGATTCGTAGGAAGTGAGTTCGAACTCCAGTCACGCAATAAAGTTCGCTTTCGGACAAATACTCTTTGGAAAGATATGAGCCCCTTATCCTCCCAGCTATGGGTTAAACAATACCACAACTGTTCTTCAAGAAGGATGGATTTGGCATTAAATAACCCTAAAAGGCTGATATGCCATTAAATAAACATAACCAAAATAATCAACTGTAAACTCTTCTGATAAGCGTGGCTCAGAATACCCTGGCTGTATCCCTTACAGAGAGTTAAGATTCCTCACCAAAAAGGAGTGTCCTGGATGTGACATAAAACTGCATCTGGTGAAACTCTAGTTCGGGATACATGGGGAGATATGAAGTTTCCCTTCGTAGCTTTTAATCTTTTGTTCCCTCAGGCCTAGATTGGTAGCAACTGTTATGATACCATCTTGAGTCAAATGCATCTGTATAAAAACTATTCGTATTTCATAAGACTATATACAAAAAATATCTTTTAAGAAACAACAACAATGTAAATTCTAGTGTACAGTGAACGCGATTCCCTAACCTATTAATATGAAATTACCCTTGATGAGTTCACATGCCGTTAAATTTAGTCAGCTAATCAACTAACCAACCAACTAAGAACCTTCTGGGGGTGTCCTCGTGGTGTAATGGTTAAAGTGATGGACTGCGGAAGCGTAGTACGCAAGTTCGTACTCCAGTCGCGCTATTACGTTCACTTTCGGGCAAATACCCTTGGGAAAGGTATGAGCCCCCTTATCCTTCCATGGGTTAAATAGTACCAGTACTGTTCTTCTAGGAGAATGGCTTTGGCATTAAATAACGTATAAAGGTTGATATGCCATTAAACAAAGAAACCAAACCTAAAAACCTTCTGTGTATGAAAATTTCATTTCACCTAAATTCAGCTAACGTGTCATTAAAAAGTGTTCGAACAAAACCTTTAACAGTCGATGGCCCAGTCGGCTGGGGTTGCAGAATACACCGACTGCATCACTGTAGAGAGCAAAGACTCCCCCAACGAGTGTCCTGCATATGACGCTAAACAATCTGATGGTGAGGCTCCAGTAATGCTGGAATTTTGGGCAATGCGAAGTACGCCTTTATTGCTATCACTCCCAGGTCAACTCTGGTCCAGAGTGGTAGCACCTGATAGGATCCTATCTATGAGTCAAATAGAATTGAAATGTGTACTTATGCTAAACTGAATTGCTTAGAATAGAATTGTTTTGATATTTAAGCTGTGTAGTAATGTTAAACTGAATTGTTTGAAATAGAACTGTTTTTTACTTTTAAACTGTATGCTAATGTTAAACTGAATTGTTTGAAATAGAACTGTTTTGACTTTTAAACTGTGTACTAATGTTAAACTGAATTGTTTGAAATAGAACTGTTTTTACTTTTAAACTGTTTATATGTATATAAAAGGATTTGGTATTAAACAAGCTTCAAGGGTTGATATGCCATAAAACCAAACCAAACAAAACTTGAACACTCAAAAGAATGATCAATGATATGAAACTAAAAGATCAGTTTTAATCAGTGACTGTTTTCAGATGTTTCGGTATAAGAGGCAAATATTTGCTGCTTCGAACCTTCCGTAGAAATATCTTCGTTTTTTTTCCTTTTTTTTTAATGAAAAGTAACTTTTAAGTTCGTTTCTGGTTTTGAATAATTTTAATTAATCTTTGACCTAATGAATGGCCAATTAGAAGATAATGCTTTTAATTTTATTGGTTTTTGTTATTGAGCAGACGGGAACGTCACTGAATTTGCTTGTTGGCTGTCAATCATCAGTAAAGTAAGCATGTCTTATATTTATTGAAGGTAAGAAAACTAAAGTTGACTCTGATGAATGTCTACTCGCCTCCTCTCTCCATTCCTATTCTATCCTCTTTTTTCTTTATATGAATAGAATTTTTTCTAATACTTTGCGAAATATTTTCAATAGTTCATATAAACAAATTAATCTATATTATTACCCTCTCTGTATGTATGTATGTAGGCTACATTTTTCTACCGAAGATCAGAGTGTAGTACTGTGCGGATTAATAAATGAATAAAAGTAAGTAAAGTTGGCAACTGAGGCCGAGGGTGACCAGAAGGCTCTCGTTTCAATAGCCGAAGTGTAGGGGAGGGTGCTACTCCTTTCTCTGGATTGCTTCACTTTACCCTTGATACGTACCTTATAATGTTAAGTGTTAAGCAAAGAGGTATCAAATACCATTTTTAAAGTCTTTGGTATAACCCGACCTGGGATTACACCCCAGTCTCCCAGACCATTGGCGAACACTCTGCCCACTAATAATAAACAGGAATAGATAAGACGCAACAAAACATCAGGTGTAGGTAATGTGGCGATAGAGACGAAACGATCTACGCGAATGCACCAAGTTAGTACAGAGAGAGTGTAAGACTAGGCACGATTGGGTGGGCAAGGTGATCTACAGGGAATTGTGCAAGAAACTGAAATTTAACCATACAAACAAATGATATATGCACAACCCAGCATCTGTTCTAGAAAATGAGAAACACAAACTCTTCTGGGATTTTGATATTCCACTAGATCACCTAATCTCGGAAAGACGACCAGACCAAGTAATAATGAACAAAAAAAAAGAGAACTTAAAAAATTGTGGACTTTGCAGTCGCAGCTGACCACAGAGTAAAACTGAAAGAAAGCGAAAAGAAAGATAAGTACCTGGACCTTGCTAGAGAATTGAAAAAACTATGGAATATAAATGTGACGTTTATACCAAGTGTAATTAGTATTCTTGGTACAGTCACCAAAGGATTAATAAAGGGACTGGAGGACTTGGAAATAAGAGGACGAATGGAGACCATTCAAACTACTGCATTATTGAGATTGGGCAGAATATTGAGAAGAGTCCTGGAGACTTGAGGAGACTTGCTGTCACTTAAACTCCAGTGAAATACCATCAGCTAATGCTGATGTGAAAAACTCTCAAGAAGTAAATAACAATAATCACGGTAACCAGAAACAAAACAGACTGCACGAGCATTAACGGAACAAAAATAATCAGAAAACAAAAATGGGGCAAAAAACAACTGTACGGACATTTCAAGCGACAAACAAGCAAGCCAAATCTCACACGAAAAACTTGGACATGGTTAAGAAAGGTAAGAAAAAAAACTATAGAAAAACAAAAACAAACCAAGGTGGAAGAAAAAATAAATACAGCTAGAGGTAAAGAGATGAAAAAGATTGATAGAGAGAGAGAGAGGGAGAGAGAGGATGGGAAATAAAAAAAAACAAATCAGAGATGAAGGAGAGAAAGAAAGAGAGAGAGACAGAGTGAGAGAGAATGAGAAAGGAAAAAAAAAGGTCAGAGATGAAGGAGCGAGAGAAAAAAGGAGAAAGAGAGAGAGAGAGAGAGAGAGAGAAAGAAAAAATATCAGAGAAAAACCGGAGAAAGAGAAAGAGAGAGAGAGATAGGGAAAGAATGAGAAAGAAAAAAACTGATCAGAGATGAAAAAAAAAAAGAGAAAAAGATAAACAGAGAGAAAGCGAGAGAGGGAGAATGAGAAAGAAAAACTGTTCAGCGATGAAGAAGAGAGAGAAAGAGAGAGAATGTGGAAAAAAGATCAGGGATGACGGGGAGAGTAAAAGAGAGAGAGAGAGAGAGAGAGAATGAGAAAGAAAAAACAAATCAGAGAGAAAGAGAGAGAGAAAGCCAAGGAGACAAAGACAGAGAGAAAGAAAGAGAGAGGGAGAGAGAGAGAGAGAGAATGAGAAAGAAAAAACAGATCAGAGATGAAAGAGAGAAAGAAAGAGAAAGAGAGAAAGATCACAGAGAGAGAATGAGAAAGAAAAAACATAACTGAGATGAAGGAGGGAAAGAAAAAGCTAGAGAAAAAGAAAAAAGGAGAGAGGGAGAGAGAGAAAATAAGAAAAAAACTGATCAGAGAAGAAGGAGACAATGACTGAGAAAGAATGAAAAAAACAGATCATTGTGGAAGAGGAGGAAAGAGAGAGAGAGAGAGAGAGAGAGAGAGAGAGAGAGAGAGAGAGAGAGAGAAAATGAGAAAGAAAAAGACAGATCAGAGATAAAGGTGAGAGAGAAAGAGAGAGTGAAAGACAGAGAGAATGAAAAAAGAGAGAAAGAGGAGAAGAAAGAAAGAAAAAACAGATCAGAGATGAGGGCGAGAGAGAAAGAGAGAGAGTAAGAGAGAGAGAGAGAGAGAGAGAGAGAAAGAAAGAAAAAAGAGAGAAAGAAGATAAGAAAGAAAGAAAAAATAGATCAGAGATGAAGGAAAGATAGAGAGATAGAAAGAGAGAGTAGGAGAGAGAGTGAGAGAGAGAGAGAGAGAGATTGAGAGAAAGAAAAAAGAGAGAAAGGGGATGAGAAAGAAAGAAAAAAAAACAGGTCAGAGATGAAGGAGAGAGAGAAGAGAAAGAGAGCATGGGAAATAGAAAAAGAAAAAAAGAGAAAGAGGAGGAGAAATTTTTAAAAAATGATCAGAGATGAAGGAGAGAGAGAGAGAGAGAGAGAGAGAGAGTTGGAAAGAGTGAGAAAAAAAAAGAAAAAAGAGAGAAAGAGGATGAGAAAGAAAGAAAAATATCAGAGATGAAGGAGAAAGAAAGAAAGAAAGAAAGAAAGAAAGAAAGAAAGAAAGAAAGAAAGAAGATGAGATAGAAAGAAAAAATAGATCGGAGAGAGTGAGAGAGAGAGAGAGAGAGAGAGAAAAAACAGACCAGGGATGAAGGTGGGAGAGGGAGAGAGAGAGTGAGAGAGGGTTAGTGAAAGAGAGAGAGAGAAAAAAGAGAGAAAATAGATAAGAAAGAAAGAAAAAACAGATCGGGAAAGAAAGAAAGAAAGAAAGAAAGAAAGAAAGAAAGAAGAGAGAAAGAGAATCAGAAAGAAAGAAAAAAAAAAACAGATCAGAGAATTGGTGCGGACAGAAAGGGCGTAAACACAGCAACAGATAAAGCTTTATGCAGAAACAGAGCCAAAGATAAAATAGAGGACACAGTTGGAAATATGTGTGCCTTTCGTGTTGCTTTTATTATATGGAACTAATCTGTGTTTACTTAACATTCAGATAAAAAAAGAAGTTAGGAACCAGTAAGAGAGTTAAGAAAGAGTGAAAGGAAAAGATAATACGGACAAAGGAAAAGAGAAAAGATGAAGTCTTGATGGATAATTTTAATTGTTTACCTCTGTGGAATTTCCAAAGGTTAGTTTTATTATTTTCATTCTATGCGAGATTTTCAACCTATTTTAAACAGGTGATTTCTAACTAAATTCTGAGCAACAGCAAATCACCTCGGGTCTTTTGCTGATCTGAACAATACTGTCGTCTGGATAATTTTGATTTTAACTTTAATCTTCAACCCCCTCAGTCTAAGATTGGGGATCGTTCTAACACTCCAGCAACAAGTGGTAACACCGTCATCTGCATGTTGCACAGCCTTTTCAGCTAAGTATTTGCCTGTTATTTCACTCCTTGCGAGTTTTTTTTTAATATAAGTTTTAACTGATGGCCTTTCATGGGAGTCTTAATGAAAGCAAGTCACTTCAGGTATCCAGGACTCTTCTCAGTATTCTAGCTGATCTTAACAATGCTGTGGTCTTGATGGTCTCGATTCTTCTGATTTCCAATAACTCCAGTCTTTTTTTTCCAAGTCACTGGAGACTGTTCTAATCACACTAATAACAATTGGTATCATCGTCATCCTCATCGTCCACTGTTTTTCGGGTTCTCTGGCAAGGTCCGACTATTTATCGACCTTTTCGTTATCTTCGATTTTCAATGTTTGGTCTGTTGAAAGAGTAAATCTGTTAGACAGCAAGTTCTCTTTTTTTTTAATTAATCAGCACTCGGTCTGATGGAGCCAGGATTGAGTGATTGATTTGTATCCCAAAGCCTAAGAGAATTTTATGGGTCTTATTTTCTAGGACGGATTTTGATTTGTACATATACTAGTTAATATTATCATTATTTACTCCTTTTCAAGTCTAACACACCAGCGTTAGCCGGTGGTTTCTCACTGGAGGTTGAGTGATAGCAAGTCTCCTCAAGTCACCAGGACTCTCCTCAGTATTATGGCCGATATTAATAATCCTATTGTTTGAATGGTCTTCAATCTTCTTATTTCCAAGTCCTCCCGTCCCTATATCAATCCTTTGGTGACTGTAACGAGCGCATCAATTATAATTAGTATCACCGTTATTTTCATATTCCATAGTTTTTTCAATTCTCTGGCAAAGTCGACATACTTATCTCACTTTTCGTTTTCTTTCAAATTTACTCAGTGGTCAATTGAGACGGAAAAATCCAGAATATGGCAAGTTCTGTTTTTCTTGTTGATTATTACAAGGACTGTTCGTCTGACCGAGATTAGGTGATCCGTTTGTATCTCATTATTATTATTATTATTATTATTATTATTATTATTCCTTTAGAGTTTTCACATCAGCGTTAGCTGATGGTTTTTCATTGGAATTTGAGTGACAGTAAGTCTCCTCAAGTCTCCAGGACTCGTCTCAGGATTCTGGCCGTTCTTAGCAATGCTGTCGTTTGGATAGTCTCTACCCGTCCGCCAACTTCCAAGTCCTCCAGGCCTTTTAATAATCCTTTAGTTATTGTGCCAAAAGCACCAATCACAATTGGCACAGTCGTTACTTTCATGTTCCACAGCTTTTTCAATTCTCAAGCGAGGTCGAGATACTTATCCTTCTTTTCACTTTCCTTCAGATTTATTCTGTGGTCCGCCGGGACAGCAAAGTCTACAATTTGCAGATTCTCTTTTTTTTTTTTTTCTTTTTTTCTTTTTTTTTTTGTTGATTATTATGAGGTCTGGTCTTCTGGCCGGGATTAGGTGATCCGTTTGTATGTTAAAGTCCCATAGGAGTTTATGCGGGTCAATTTCTAGGACAGGTGCCGGATTGTGCATATACCATTTTATTATTATTATTATTATTATTCTGAGTTTTTCACACCCGTTCGCAATTCTTCTTCTGATCGGCAATTCCTCCTGTCTCCTTTCTAAACTTTTGGTGATTGTTCCACGTGTAGCAACTACAATTGCTCAGACCTCCACCTTTATGTTGCTCAGCATCTTTTGATCCAGTTATTTGTATGTATTTTAGCTTTTTTCATTTCCCCTCAATGGTCTGCTAGCCTAGTCGCCTAAGGCTGTAGAATATACTAACTGCTTTTCTACAGAGGTGTATGACTCCCCCAACGAGTGTCCTGGATATATCACTAAACAATCTGATGGTGAGACTTCAGTTATATTGGAACTTTGAGGAATACGGAGTACCCCTTTATTGCCATCACTCACAGGTCCATTCTGGTAGGGTAGCAGCTGATTGGGTCCAATCTATGGGTCAAATAGAATTAAACTGTGTACTTAGCTAAACTGAATTGTTTGAAATAGAAATGTTCTTACATCTAACTTTGTGTAAACAAAAACCTGTGCTTATGCTAAACTGAATTGTTTGAAATAGAACTGTTTATATGTATAAAAATGAATTCGGCATTAAATAACATATAATAGTTGATATCATATTTACCCAACCCCTCCGCTCGGACAGGATATGACACAAGATCAATTTTTTTAAGCGGAGTTTAACAGGTTTGAATTCAGAGTTTTCTTTCTTCAAGACTAATTGTCTCACTAAGGCTGAATAACCTAGTCTGCCCTACTATTTACTCATAGCTGGAGGGAGAATAATTGGATTCATACCTTTCCCAAGGGTATTAGTGCTATGTGAAATGCAAACAGTATCGTTCAGGATTTGAACTCGTGTCGCCGTGTCCATTTCCTACGACGATAACCATTACACCACGGGCTCCAGTTTATATGTATAAAGATGAATTCGGCATTAAATAACCAATAATGATTGATATGCCATAAAACTAAACCAAATCGGTGGTCCGCTAGAACGGCAAAATCCAGGAGGTGACAATTTTTTTTGTTGTTGATTTTTTCTAGGGCTGGTTTTCTGACTGAGATTCACCGATCCGTTTCAATCTCAAAGTTTCAGAGAAATTTTCGGGTGTCATTTTAAAATCATACCATGGTTTGTGCATAAACCATTTGTCAGCTGCTCAAATTTGAATCTCTTGTATAATTCCCAGTGGATCACATTTCTCATCTCGTCGCGCCTCGTCTTGTATTTCTTTTGTGCTAGTTTGCAGCATTCGCTGATTATGTGATTCACCATTCTATCTATTTTACCACATGACCAACATTTGCTGTTCTTCTCTGAATTATTGTTATTATTATTATTATTATTATTATTGTCTTGGTACGTCCGGACCCAAGTCGGGGTTCCTGCCGGAGACGATATGATGTTTAATGACCCGAAATCGGCAATGAAGACAGGATATTACTGAAGAGCTCCTACAAGCACTTAGAATGCATAATTATTATTCATTCACTCTCTGCTTACTCTAATAGTAATCTGTAGCTTAGACAAGAGATTAAGTGACACTAAGTCACCACAATTCTTATTTTAGACTTGCAACTGTTTTCAGTAACACTATCGTCTTAATTGTCTTTATTTTCTGTTCTTTCAGCCTTTTTACTCAATTCTTTAGGATCGCTCCAAGTGCTCCAGTAAGTAAGAGCACAATTGTCGCATAAACAATTTTTTTCCAGGTCCCTTGCAAAGTCTAGATGTTTGTCCATGTTTTTCAATTTTACTTTGTGGTTCGTTGGTTGTTTGGGTCTTATGGCATATCAACCTTTGTTGGTTATTTAACGCCAAATCCATTTTAAAACAAATTATCAGATCTATTTCAAATAATCCTGTTTAGCGTGAGTACACAGTTTAATTGTCAAAAACATTTCTATTTCAAGCTCTTCAGTTTAGTCAAACAGTTCTAATACGGCCAATTCAATTTTGTATAAGTATAGATTTTGTTTACACACAGTTAAATTTCAAAACTTTTCTATATGAAACAATTCAGTTTAGTGGAAGCACAGTTTCAATGTCAAAAACAGTTCCATTTCAAACAATTCAGTTTAGCATAAATACGCAGTTTAAATGTAAGTACACGGTTTAATTGTTAATTTTTTTTTTTTATTTCAAGCTATTCACTTTAGTCAAACAGTTCTAATTCAAACAATTCAGTTTAGTATAAGTATACAGTTTAGTTCTATTTGACCCATTGATAGAGTTCTGTCAGGTACTACCAAATTTTACTTTGTGGTTCGTTGAATCAGGGAAATCCACTAACAAGTTGCTTTCATTACAATAACTATATCTTGTCTTCTGGCCGAGATCGGGGGATCTCAAGTACTCGAGAATTTTATTATTTTTTTTTAAATTCCTGAAAAATAAATTCTTATTTTTGCGTATAGCACTGGTTTGCATATTCATATCCTATACGTTTAACAAATTACTAATGGATCATCCTCCCTAACTTATCTTGTCTATTTTTGTATTGATTCTGAGATTACTTTTTGTATCGATTTATTTTATATTAAATGATTTCATCCCTATCTTCAAATCCTGCTGTTTTCCTGTCTTATCTCTCTTGAATTTGAATTGCTTTATATAGAATCATTATCGATCGCCTTTAATAACAATTCCTTTTCTCTCTTCAGATGTCCTCCGCACATCATTATCCGTCTCTTCAGTTTGTCTCTTGACGTGGCTGTGCAGTCTATTATTATTATCATTATTATTATTATAGTTCTGGCGAGTTTTTCACAACAGCATGAGCTGGTGGTCTTTCACAGGAATCTAGCTGGAAGCAAGTCTCCTCAGATCTTCAGGATTCTTCACAGAATTCTTGCCGAGCTCAGCAATGCTGTAGTTTGCATGGCCTCGGTTCGTCCTCCGATTTCCAGCTCTTTCAGCTCCTTTTCTAAGCCTACGGGGAAGTGTAACAATTACTACTGGTATCACCGTCACTCTCACGTTTCAGCTTTTTTACTTGCTATGTCCAAGAACTTGAATCTCTTTTCACTTTCTTGGATTTGCACTCTGTGGTGTGTTGAGACGGAAAGGTTCATTATACTCGTTTTTTTTTCTTTTTCTTTCCTTTTTTTTTTATTATCACTCGCTCTAGTTTTTTAGACGGGATTAGGTGGTTTGCACCTCAACATCTAATTCTTGATTTATGCATCTAATTCTTCTTTTTTTGTTGTTTTTTTGTTTAATGGCATTTCAACCTTTGTAGGTTATTTAATGCCAAAGCCATTCTCCTAGAAGAACAGTAGTGGTACTATTTAACCCATAGCTGGGAGGATAAGGAGGTTCATACCTTTCCCAAGGGTATTTGCCCGAAAGTGAACGTGATAGTGCGACTGGAGTACGAACTCGCTTACTACGATTCCGCAGTCCATCTCTTTAACCATTTCACCACGAGGACACCCCCTCTAATTCTTCAGAATGGATTCTGGTTTGTGCATGTATCATTTGGCAGTATAATCAAATTTCAATTTTTTACACAATTCCCTGTGGATTACCTTTCCAACCAAGTCATGTTTTGTCTTAAACTTCTTTTGCGCTAGCTTGCTACATTCGCTTATTATGTGATTTATAGCTTCGTCTCTATCACTTGATTTTCTGTTGACGTATTGCTGATTATAATTAGTCCTTATAGCATTTTGTGCTGCCATTTGAAGAGATTCAGTTTCTCTCTTAAGGTTTCCTTTTCGTCCATGTTTTCTCGTCTGAGATTTCGCCAATTTGTCGCTTGAAATATCCATACAGTTGTTTTTCTTTCCATTTTTGTTTCCTAGTTATTGTTGTTCTATTGATTTTTTTGTGTTGCCTGGTCTGTTTCTGGTCGCTATAATTAGTCTTTCTTTCTTTCTTTCTTCTCTTTTTTATGCAGTCTTTGAGTCGTCTTACTGATAGATCGACGCTATCTTTAATTGTGGTCAGTCCTCTACCTCCTTCTTATCTTGACTCATTTAGTCTGTATATATCACCTCTGAGAGGCATCGTCGTTAGCTTTCTTGTCTCCTGGTCAGTTTGTAGAAGTTCTTCCCTCATCTATTTCTAGAATGGTCCCAAGTATCTTACGAGTAGGGAAGTCCAGGTGTTTATCCCTTGGATGAGATTTCTCCTGCTGAGCTTGATTTCAAGAAGTTTTCTCGTTCTTCTGAGATTCTCTTTTTTATTTTTCTTTCATCTCTACTTGTTTGATGGCGTCCGCTTCCAATATTCCCAAGCACTTGTATGTTTCCTTTCCACCAAGTTTTCTGATTCTTTCTTGATTTGGCAGTTCTGTTCCTCCTGTTATTTGTCTTTTTCCGCTTCTAATGTAGTATAGGACCAAAAAAATTAAAGTGTTGTGTCTGATAAAAAGAAATGAATTCAAAGAAAAGAAACACTCGAAACTTGAATCTCAAGGAAGAAAATAGTCGTTTTATTTTCGGGAATTACAGCGGACTGTTGTCAAAAAGTTCGTTCAATAGCGTTCTTCCACGCCTTCTCTTTCTTTTTGTCGCTATCAAACGTCTTCTTTCTTTATCACTCTTTCCCTCCGTGAACTTAAGCTAGCGTTCGTAGAAAAGGTTCACCTTCCTCTTCTTGGCGATGGCGGCGGCGTTTTTATCGTCGGCCTGTTGATGTTTATCATATCAGTCGGATTGCTATGACAGGCTGGGCTCTATATGTCATGCGTCGTGCGCCTCTGTTGAAACCTGTTCGAAAACCTGTCTTGAACTGCTAAAATCTCGCTACTTGATTTTCTTATATGGCGATTTGATGGATTCAATTCGAAGGTTCCTGAAGGTTCGATGCTCACCAGTGGAATAATAGTGCAACACGTGAAGGTTCACGCGCGATTATATTAAAATCACGCTTTTTCTCTACAGGTCACTCTGCCTACACGAGAGAGGTTTGTGACATTTTTTGATCGTCAGACCTTTGTACCCAATGACTGATGACAGCTGATGTGCTCGAATGTTCTTTAACTTTGAGAACGCTGCAATTTAATGACGGCGCCTGTCCGTAATATTACACTTATTATTTTTTGGGACGTTCTTCTATGCCAAATTCCATTCCTAAATCCTGACTGTATATTCTTAATGTTTGTATTAGAATTTCCAGTTCTTTTTCATTTTTTGCGAACAGCTTCATATAGTCCATGTACATTAGTTGGCTGATATTCCGTGCAAGTTAGGAAATTTTTAGTCCCAGCGTATTTTCTAAGGTGATTGAATGGCATCATTGATATTACAAATAGTAAAGGTGACAACGCATCTCCTTGGAAGATACTTCTCTTGATTTTCACCTCACCTAAAGTTTTTCCTCCTGCGGTTAATTCCACTTTCCAGTTTTCCATGGTTTCGATGATGAAAATTATGACTTTTTCAGATGACTTTGTCAGATGTTTTGTCCATTCCTGTCTATTATCCAGCTTTGCTGGACCATGTCATTGGACTTTTTGTTGTCAATACACGCCAGAGTTACATTATTATTATTAATATCATTATTCCTTTGGGAGTTTTTCTCATCAGCGTTAGCGGATGATTTCCCACTGGAGTCTGAGTGACAGCAAGTCGCCTCAAGTCTCCAGTATTCTTCTCAGTATTCTGGGTGGCCTTAATAATGCTGTAA
This sequence comes from Sepioteuthis lessoniana, assembly GCA_963585895.1. Classification (NCBI taxonomy): domain Eukaryota; kingdom Metazoa; phylum Mollusca; class Cephalopoda; order Myopsida; family Loliginidae; genus Sepioteuthis; species Sepioteuthis lessoniana. Next base: position 101,588,854 of record OY757915.1, read on the forward strand.
TTTGAATGGTCTCCACTCGTCCTCTTATTTCTAAGTCTTCCTGTCCCTTTACCAGTCCTTTGGGGATTGTAATGAAAGCACCTATTACAATTGGTATCCCTGTCACCTTCTTGTTCCATAGTTCTTTTAGCTCTCTAGCAAGGTCTAGGTCATTGACTCTCTTTAAACTTTCTTTTAATTTCATTCCGTCATCTGCCTGAACAGCAAAGTTCCATATTCGGCAGGTTCTCTTTCTGTTGTTGACTATCACTAGATATGGTCGTCTGGCCGAGATTTGGTGGTCTGTCCGTATCGGAAAAACCCAGAGAACTTTGTACGTCTCATTCTCCAATACATATTTTGTTTTGTGCATACGCCATTTGATAGTATGGTCAAATTTAAATTTCACAATTAAATTGCACAATTCTCAGTGGATCGTCTTCGCCCCCCAGTCATGTCTTGTCTTATACTCTTCCTGCGCTAATTTACTGCGTTCTCTCGTTATGTAATTAATTGTTTAGTCACTAGCACCACATAACCTACATTTGCTATTTTGTTGCGTCTTATTTATTTTCGCTTTCGGAGATTTCGTGTTGCTATTGGAAGGGATTCAGTTTCTCTTATAAGGTTTCACTTTCTTAGCTATGTCCCAGTCTTCTCGTGTGTGATTTCACTTGTTTGTCATTTTAAATATCCATACAATTCTTTTTTCCCCCCATTTTGCTTTCAAGTTATTGTTGTTCTATTGATCCTTGCGTTGTTTCTGTTGTTTCTGGTCGCTGGAATTAGTCTTTCTTTGCTCTTTTTTTTATCTTGGCTTCGAGTCGTTGTATCGATACATCGACGCTTATTTCTTTAAAAGAGAGTTTTGCTCTCCAGGATTCTTCTAACTGTTCTCGGTAATCTCAACAACGCTCTGATCTGGTCTGTCTCAATTCTTCTGATCTCCAATTCCCCATGGCCCTAGTCAGCTGGGGCTGTAGAATACACCGACTGCTCCTCTGCAGAGGGGTAAGACTCCTACAACGAGTGTCCTAGATATGACACAAAACAATCTGAGGGTGAGGCTCCAGTAATGCTGGAGCTCTGGGGAATGCGGAGTACCCCTTTATTACCATCGTTCCTAGGTCCACTCTGGTCCGGAGTGGTAGTACATGATAGGGTCCTATCTATGGATTAATTAGAACTAAACTGTGTACTTATGCTAAACTAAATTGTTTGAAATAGAACTGTTTATATGTATAAAATGGATTTGGTATCAAATAACCTACAAAGGTTGATGTGCCATGAAACCAAGCCAAACTAAACCATTTCCTATATTATTATTATTATTATTATTATTATTATTATTATTATTATTTATGCATCAATACACTTGTTCTTGCTTCACCATGTACCTTTGACACAATAATCACCTAACTACCTCCAGATTCATAACTGATTTTGTTGATAAATAATTTAATTCTGTATGGATGCACCACTTGGAAGCTAACAAAACGACTGAAGAAGAAGCTAGACGGCAATTACACAAGAATGTTGAGAGCAATATTGAATAACTCCTGGCGGCAACACCCCACAAAGCACCAACTATACGGCCACCTGCCTCCGATCACGAAAACGATCCAAATTAGACGAACTAGGCACGCAGCTCATAAGAGATAAACTCCTATGGACCCCCACATATGGCCGAGCAAAAGCAGGACGACCAGCTAGAACATACAAAGAACGATAGGGAAAAGTGGCGAGAGAGGGTCAGGGATATCCATGCTAGCGGTATGACATGATGATGATGATATTCGGACCATTGACTTCATCTATGAACATAACGTTTCGACCGATATGTCCTTCCGCTTTCTTCAGGTGCTTCATGTCAAACTCGGGAGTCCACATAGAATCTCAAACTGAGCCCTTTATTTGAACCTCAGGGGTAGACCCGTCAAACTGTTCCAACCATGACCAGGCACAAGGGCAAAGAAAACATTAGCTGTTTGTTCTACCTGCTGTGAATGGAGTCATCTAGTGGTTGCGGGTTCTTTCCCAACAACAGGTAGGATTAGTAGGGAATGCTTGCAATAGACTGGCACTTGTGTCCGGTCACAGTTGCCAGAGCTGGACGGGTTCAAATAAAGAGTTCAGTTCGAGATTCGGTGTAGACTTCCGAATTCGATATAAAAAAACCTAAAGAAGGCCGAAGAAGACATCGGCCAAAACGTTGTGATTATAACAATAAAGATGAGGTCAATTGTCCGAATTTTCTAAGTAATAAAAAATTTAATGTCTACTTTAAACTCTCATGTCCGAATACTCGACTTGTCACAGTCAGTACCTAACTACGAACCACTTTAAGTGTTAAAAATACGTTGTGGTAAAAACAATAAAGTGAAAAATAATTTTTTTTAAATTTTTCACATGGTTATCTTTTAATAATTTGTGAACCGAATAAGTTTTAACTTTCTTTTTCAATGTAAATGAGTTTTTCGCGAGATATCTTGTCAGCTGAATATAGTACGCGAATGCGAGTTGGTTGCAGATATTAGGATGAAATTTTTTTGGGCTTGTTGTATAGTTACTAACACTTAAACTAATGCAGTACTTTATCGTTTACATGCCAGAGTACAAATCTATGTTAACGTCCAAGGAGGATATACACCGTATTAATATGGGTTCTGAAGACCGCTCATAAACCTGGATACATATTAATCTGTATATGAGATCATTTACTTAAAGTATTCATCTTCTAGACTGGTTACATTATCAAAGCCAGAAAACTCAGTCTGACCAACTATTTACTCAGAGTTAGATTCATTCCTTTTCCAAGAGCATTGGCGCGAAATAAAGTTCGCCCGGGATTTGATCTCGGGTTACCGATTCTTTTCCTACGACAATAATCGTTAAGCTAAGCGCCTTTAATCTACTGTAACTAAGATTTATTACCTAAACATTTAATCTTGCGTAAATCCAAACACATTTTCAAGGTGTTGTAATTTTATCTTCAAACAGTGTATGACTTTTCTTTCATTAGTTTATAGAAATGCCTAAATCAGTACAAGATATTTTTTGTCTTATAAAACATGAATTAGTTCGGGGTGTTAGTCCAATTAACAAAAAATACATTGCTGAATTTTCCAATGACTCAAACAACGACACGAAAAAAAAAACTGCGTTAAATCTTTGTCAGTCCAGAAAGAGAAAAAAAAAAGTAAAAGAAAGAAAAGCGTTGCCTGTTCAGCCAGATTAGATATGTTTGTCATTATATGTGTGTAATTATGGGTAAGTTCGTATTCGTATTCACGCGCATGCGCATAAATGCGCGTGTGTGTATGTGCATTTTTGGCTATTAAAAATCTCTTTTGATGTTTTACTTGAAATCATGTCTATTTCTTGTGTACTAATCCTATTAAAAATCAAAGAAATATATTTTTCAATAGTTTTTTTTTTCTAATTTTCTAGAATTTTAGAACAAAAAAAAGATATGACTTTATTTTATTGAAGTGCATCAAATCAGTACCTTAGCATTGTGTTAGTTAATAAAATTCATGCTAAATTTTTAGATACTGCTTTAGGAAAATAAATATTATTTACCTACTTTACATACTTTTTTGACGCTACTGAATCTTGATTTGTTCAATATTTTTATACTTACTGAAGGTTGGTTGGTTGGTTGGTTGGTCGATTTTAGGGCATGTCAACTCTATTTTGGTCGTTTAATACCCAGTTCAATATTAATGATAACAATCATTTGAAAATAATTTTATCTTAATACAAAATAACTTGCACTGAATTAAATGGTTGTAAGTATTCCTATCTAAGACTAATAATTTATACACATTATATTGTTTCAAGTAACTATTTCTGATAACTATCAATTGTTTCAATATTACTCGCAGCAAAGTCCTGGAAGCAACACCCCACAAAGCACCTACCTCCCATCACGAAAACTATCCAAGTTAGACGAGCCAGACATGCAGGACACTGCTGGAGAAGCAGGGACGATCTCATAAGTGATGTACTCTTACAGACCCCCAAATATGGCCGAGCAAAAGCAGGACGACCAGCTCGAACATACATACAGCAGCTCTGTGAGGATACGGGATGTAGCCCTGAAGACCTGCCAGAGGCGATGAACGATAGAGAGAAGTGACGAGAGAGGGTCAGGGATATCCATGCTGGCGGCACGACATGATGATGATGATGATGATGATGATCAATTGTTTACCAGCAATTATATGGCTTCAAGTACTTGGCGCAATTATGTGGTTTCAAGTAACTAACTGTAATAAGTCTTTGTAGCTTTAAGTAAGCATTATTAATACAAATAACTTGCCTCACAGTTATAGAGTTTCAAGTAGTCCTATCTAATACGCATAACTTTCACACAGATCTATTTGACTCGTTGATGAGACTCTAACAGGTACTATCAATTCGGGTCAGAGTGGACCTGGAAGTAATGACAATATCTTATCTTTGTTGAAGTACATTTAATGTTTTGTTTTGTCTTCTAGGAATTTCAAACTTCAATCAGTCTTCGGGTTATTCTGTCCGAAAATGTTGGTAATTTCTGGTATTTTAGTCTTTCTTTATAGAACACTTTATTGGACTGAGTTGTAAAGATGATGTTTGTCTATATCTTTTAAGAGGAACCTCAGAATTGGTTACAATATTCAAATTGGGGTTTGACATGACTACAGTAGAATAGTTTGAATTTTTCTTTAAGGGTATGTGTAAATAATCATTTTTATAATTTATATAAAATTTACTACCACATATGACGATACAAACCCGTTTGAGAGACTAGCAATGTTTGTCTCGCAAACCTGTCATACATGTTCCCATTTTCAAGTCTCGACTTGAGAATAGATTGTGTTTACTCTTTAGGGATCTATTTCCTCCGGGCAGCACCAACACGCTTTCAACTAAAAGGGGTAGAGTCAGCATTTTTTCTTATTTATCTCTATTATTAACACACTGTTAATAAGTTCTCACTTTCTTTGGATCCCTCAAGGCTTTGGTGATAGCAGCTTAGATGCCTCAAACGATACGTTAGGAGAATCATCGATGCAAAAAGACGTCTCGAGAGGATCGAAAGTGACATGGGTGATAAGATTTTCGATTTCCCGTATAAGAATGTCGGTTGCTGTGGCTGTGCAATACTACTGTATGGGTACACATCATGGACGCTAACAAAACTCATACAGAAAAAAACTAGATGGGAACTACACAAGAATGTCATAGGCTGTTTTAAACAAATCCTAGAAGCAACACCCTACAAAACAGGAAATGTACGGCCGCCTTCCTCCTGTTTCACACGCTATCCAAGACGAAACAAACATGCTGGGCCCTATTTGACAACATATTTTAGATGAAGCTGGATAATGTTTATCATTTAGAGCATTTTTATCATTTATAGTATATTGGCTTAGCGGTTGGAGTGTTCGCCAAAGGCTCGAGAAACCGGGGTTCGACCTCCGGTCGAGTCATACCAAAGACTCAAAAAATGGTACTTGATGCCTCTTTGCTTAACACTCAGTATTATAAAACATGTATCAAGAGTTAAGGTGAGCAATCCAGGAAAAGGAGTAGCCCTCTTCTCTACTCCTCGGTGTAGTAGCTAATGAAAAAGGAGCCTTCGGGTCCCCATTGGCTTCGGTCACCAACGTTACTTACTTTACGCGTCCAGCAGGAATTCCTCTGGAGATAGTAGGTTCAATTCCAATGAGAGGCAAAATAACAAGGGATATAGACGCTACCTTAACATTTGTACGAATATATGTGATTTAATCAAATATATCTCCTCACCAAAGTGTGGGCCTTTGAAACTAGTGGACAAGTTCACCTACCTCAGAAACAGTGTCTCATCAACCGAGAAAGACATCAACACTCGACAATCAAAGGCATGAACAACTATCGATAGTCTATCGGTTATATGGAGATCAGACCTAATTGAAAAAATCAAACTCAGTTTTTTCCAAGCAACGGTTAAGTCGATACTGCTATATGGATGCACTACATGGACGCTAACAAACCGTACGGAGAAAAAGCTTGACAGCAGTTATACAAGAATGCTGCGAGCAATACTGAACAATTCCTGGAGACCACACCCCACAAAGCAGCAGCTGTATGGCCACTTATCACCCATCACGAAAACTATCAAAGTTAGACGAACCAGACATGCAAGACGCTGCTGGAGAAGTAGGGACGAACTCATAAGCGATATACTCCTGTGGACCCCTTCAAATGGACGAGCAAAGGCAGGACGACCAGCTAGAACTTATATATAACAGCTCTGTGCCTATACAGGATATAGCTCTGAAGACCTCTCGGGAGCGATGGACGATTGAGACGGGTGGCGAGAGAAGGTCAGGGAGATCTGAGCTGGTGGCGCGACATGATGATGATGATAATGATGATGATAAACAATTGTACCCTGTTATGGTTAACGGAATTAGAACAGTCTACAACCATGGATTAAACAAAGGGTTCGGTTGGAAGTTCTATGAAGTTTCCCTAGTTTGTCAAGAAACACCTGAAGAAAGCCAAAAGAAGCATCGACCAAAACGTTGTGAATATAACAATAAAGAGGAAGACAACGATTCGGAGGTGTAATGGTTAAAGTGCTCGACTACAGAATCATAGTAAGCGAGTTCGAACTCCAATCGCGCTCTTAAGTTCCCTTGCGGAAAAAAATACCCTTGGGAAAGGTATGAAACCCCTTCTCATCCCAGCAACGGGTTAAATAGTACCATTACTGTTCTTCTACAGGGATATCTTTGACATAAGATAACTTACGAAGGTTGATATGCCATTAAACAACAAAACAAACAGATAGACAATAGTTCGAATACTCTGAATGATAAAAATGCAGGGCATTGCTGAAGAAGTAAGGACGAATTCATAAGCTCATGGACTCCAACTCATGGACACACCAGTATTAGCCAACCAGCAAAGATTTACTGTTTGGACACTAGATGCTGTCTAGAAGACCTACAGAGAGCGATGGATAGAAGTGACGAATGGAGAGAAAGGGTCAGGGGAATCCGTGCAGTCAGCACAACTTGATGATGAAGATACCCAGATTTTTTAAATAATCTACATACCACGCTGTCGACACTATAACTATATCCCCTGTAGAGGGATAATACTTCATATCGCCTGTAAAGAGGGATAATACTTCATTTCTGAAAAATAGGATGTCCTGAGTATGGTTGGTTGTTTGGGTTTTATGGCATATCAACCTTTGTTGGTCATTTAACGGCAAATCCATTTTTATGCAAATAGTCAGTTCTATTTCAAACAATTCAGTTTAGCATGAGTGCACAGTTTAATAGTCAAAAACTTTTCTATTTCAAGCTATTCAGTTTATTCAAACAGTTCTAATTTAAACAATTCCGTTTAGTATATGTACAGATTTTTTTCCACACAGTTAAATATCAAAACAGTTCTGTATAAACAATTCAGTTGGGTGTAGGTACAGTTTCAATGTCAAAAACAGTTCCATTTAAAACAATTCAGTTTAGCATAAGTACGCAATTTAAATATAAGTACACAATTTAATTGTGAAAAACTTTTCTATTTCAAGCTATTCAGTTTAGTCAAACAGTTCTAATTCAAATAATTCTGTTTAGCATAAGTATGCAGTTAGTTCTATTTAACCCATAGATAGGGCCCTATCAGAGCGATGGTAATGAAAGGGTGCTCCGCATTTTCAAAAGCTCCAGCATCACTGGAACCTCACTATCAGATTCTTTAGTGTTATATTCAGGACACTCATGGTGGGGGGTCTTACCCCTCTACAGAGGTGCAATCGGTGTATTCTACAGCCCCAGCCAACTGGGCAATCCTGAATATGGTAGTAAACTGCATACGGAGGTGAGACTCTGAGAAGTGAGGAGTAAAATCTGATTGCCTAAAATCCCAGGTCCACTTTGACCTGGAGTGTTAGGATCCAATCTATAAGTCAAAAGTATATTTTTAAAAATTATCAGTACGAGATAAGAAAACTTGAAATTTTATAACTGTGTGCAAACGAATGATTTTTATTATTATATGGAATTATTAAGTTTAGATGAGAATACTTGAAACCATTCCACTATGTGCAAATTCTTCGTATTAGTTACTTGAAACTATAATTGTTTCGAAAGGATTTATATATGCAAACAAATGATTGTTATTAAATAGAAATAGTGACTTGAAACCACGTAATTATGTATGAATTATGGGGTCTGGTTTTTTTGTTTAATGGCATATCAATGTTCCTGGGTTATTTAATACCAAACCCACCCTTGTAGAAGAACACTCGTAATACTGTTTAACTCATCGCTGGCATGATAAAGGGATTTATACCTTTCCCAAGGATATTAGTCGGAAAGTGAACGTAATAGCACGATTGGAGTTCGAACTCGTTTACTTCAATGCCAAAGTTCAATGCTTTAACAACTACACCATGAGTACTCCCAATAAATCACTTGATAGCACCGCTTCAAACAATGCAACTGTTCAAATTATCGACGTTAGATAAGAATCCTTGGTTATATAACTGTGTTCAAAGCAATAATTAAACAAATAAAAAAGTTTTGTTTTTTTTAACCTATGGAGCATTAAAATTATTGCTGAGGTTGTAATTTAGAAAGGAATCAAATTCTGCCATTAAATAACCCATAATGAGTTGATATGCCATTTAAAAAGGAAACCAAACCACTATCTACATTTTTCAATTCCTTGTTTCTAGCATGTATTTTAGCCAAGAAGGTTAATATATCATTAAACGAAAAAAACAAACAAACCAAACCAAACTATACCAAGCTTGTATTTATTGTCTGGTTCATAATTCTTATTTTTTGACATTTCAAGAGAACGCGTTTTTATCTAAGGAAAAATTCCTTCCCTTTGCAATTTTTAATTACTTTCTTTAGCATCAGGTTATTTGTAAACATCTACTAGGCTTCAGTCTGTTTGGAACTGGGTCAGACGTATGAAGCATCCGGTATGATTCGAACTAGTTAACAATGGTCGGATAAACAATGGTCAGTGACAGCAAAATACTAGCAGCGATCGTCTTTTGGTGTGTAGGGAACAGAATTTTTATTTCAAGTTTCAGGAGAGACGAATGACCCTGTGATAGTGGACTTACTATTAAATAGTTATATTTGCTTGGTCTTTTCTTTCAAGACTCGGAACGTGATCTTAGTTCCAACTTTTGAGCGGGCACTGAACACGAGGTTGCTTCCTCGCAGTCTTCTCGATAATTATCTCTCAAAAAGGCCGAAGCTCTCCTTGCACGTGGTTCAACATCGTCTTCAGGAACGTCACCAATCACATCTATCCAAGCTTTCTTCTCACGGTCAAACAGACATGTGGATCATATATGCATATCTGGGGTTTCAAGTTCGATCCCAGGTATCCAGTTGTTTACAGGCAACTCACCCTGCTAGTTAATTAACTAAGTTGAATCAGTCAGTATTTAAGTACATCCCACAAGTTTAGTAAAGTATTGCTAAGTCTAGTTTAGTGAGGTATTTCTATCTAATACGAATAATTCTGTTTACTATTAATCATTTGTTTGCGCATAGTTTTCAAGTATAGCTATTTAACACTAACTATTCAATTAAAATCAATCATTTGTTTACACACAGTTGAATGATCAAACTGTTCTATTTAATAACAATTCAGTATAGTATAAGTACATTTTTTGTTTACACATAATTTAATGTAAAAACAGTTGTATTTCAAACAATTCAATTTAGCATAAGTCATTTGCTTGCTCTCAGTTTAAATGTCAAACAGTTCTATTTAACCCATTAGACGCAATCATTTGCTACCACTCCGGATCAGCGTGCACCAGGGAGCAACGGCAATGAAGAGTTGCTCCGCATTCCCCAAAGCCCCAGCATTACTGAAGTCTCACAATCAGATAGTTTAGTGTCATATTCAGGACACTCATTGCGGGAGTCTTACCCCTCTACAGAGATGCAGTCGGTGTATTCAATATGTGCCGGAATATTTACTAAGATTAACATAGTTTGGCACAAGGTCATAAGTATATCATCCAAAGAAAGAGTATTAGTGGCTTGGGAAATTGTTTTGCTAACTATTGCTCCATATCTCTTCATATACCTGTACCTATTCTCTCTCTCTCTCTCTCTCTCTCTCTCTCTCTCTCTCTCTCTCTCTCCGTCTCTCTCTTTCTTTCTCTGTATATATATATATATATAAAGTATATAAAAAATCTATCGACGACTTATCGAGACTGAAATGAGCAATGAATGAAACCTTAATTATCTTCTTGGTATTCACCATTTGATTCCAATGTTTTGTTTTGTTTTCTTTTTCTCTCTATTGGTTGAGACAATTCTGAAATGTCTCTTTTGATCTGGTGTGAAGCCGTGCTGCTACATTTTTAATGTCATTCACATACTTAAATCGTACTCTTTTCAGTTTAGAAAACAAAACAAAATGTCGGATATTGCAAGGTCTGGTATGTATGGCGGATGCTCTACTTACACTATCCTGTGTTTCGCCAAAAAAATGCTGATAAAAACTATAGAGCTTGTTGATTAAAAAATTATCAAGAATTGACACAGCTCGTCTAGACACCATCACAACAATAATTAGCCCAGCTGGAAATTCTTCATTCAACTTATAGATTTTAAAATTTTAAAAAATTAAAGATTCAATCGCGATACTTTTTATCATATATATATATATATATATATATATATAGAGAGAGAGAGAGAGAGAGAGAAGAGAGAGAGAAAGTTGGTTTGATTTAGTTATTTGTTAAAGTTATATCAATCAATGTGGGCTATTTAATACCAAACCTTTTGTTTTTTGGTTTTGTGGGGGGGTCTTTGTATATGTGATTTATAAGCGAATGGTTTGGGTTGGTTTAGTAATTTCATTTAATGACATATCCTTTGTGGGTTATTTGATGCTAAATCTTGTTTATCTATCTATCTATCTATATATATATATATATATATATATATATGAATTATAAATGTTAGAAGTGTTCGCGCTTTAACAGATAGCCTCATTATAGGGTGGGGTCTTATCTCTCTGCAGGGGTACAATCAGCATAAGCTGGCAGAGAGACAGAGACAGAGACAGAGAGACAGAGATGAACAAAAGTACTATGACAAACTTGAATATTTCTTTTGTGTTATTTATTTTTTATATTGTCAAAATGTTTTATTGTTTTGTTTTGTTTTGTTTTTGTTTGGAAAGATTTTTAGTAAGATTTTAAAGTAATTGATATACTATAAAAAAAAGTGATGAAAAATGTACTGGTGACGTAAAGTAAGTTAGCGACCATAGTCGAGGGTGACCCGAAGGCTTCCTTTTCGATAGCTACTACACCAAGGTGTAGGGGAGGGCGCTACTCCATTCCCTGGATTGCTCCACTTTACCCTTGAACCGTACCTTATAATGCTGAGTGTTAAGCAAGGTGGTATCAAGTTCCATTTTTAAAGTCTTTGGTATGACTCGACCTGGGATTGAACCCAGGTCTCCCGGGCCATTGGCGAACACTCTAACCGCTGGGCCAATATCCATTTGTTAAATGAAATTATTTCCTGGTATCGAATTGTTTTCAACTGATTTTATATATTTGTTTTTTAGTTCAACTGTTAAATGACTTTTAGGAGGTATACGTTAAGACGAAAGAGGTGTGTTTTAAGTTAGTCCTGACGGATTCAGTTATTTATTTTTTACTTAGGTGTTTATGTCACCCCAAATCTGCCCACCCCATTTTGAAGCAGCGCCACTCAGTTTTATATTAAATGTACAGTCTTTTTATTTCTGTCTCTGTTAGTGTGTTTATAAATAAGTCACACCACTTTATTTATGCAATGTTTTTTGAGGTTTTTTTTTTTTTTTTTTTTTTTTTTGCTTGCAGATCTTAAATGCTGTACAATTTGGTATTAAAAAGTACCCAATAATATCCGTTTTTATTATAAAATGTTCCAATTGAAAAGAAACTATCATATTTGCTTTAGAAGAAAATTAACATTTATTTATTTCTTCTTTTATTTTTCATTTATTTTTTAGAGAGCAAAAGTACTTATTTGGGGACGATCTATCTATCTATTTCGGTCAGTTCATTATCTATCTATCCATCTATCTATCTATCTATCTATCTATCTATCTCGGTCAGTTCATTATCTATCTATCTATCTATCTATCTCAGCCTGCCTATCTATCTATCTATCTATCTCGGTCAGTTCATTATCTATCTATCTATCTATCTATCTATCTCAGCCTGCCTATCTATCTATCTATCTATCTATCTATCTCGGTCAGTTCATAATCTATCTATCTATCTATCTCAGCCTATCTATCTATCTATCTATCTATCTATCTATCTATTTCAGCCTATCTATCTATCTATCTCGGTCAGTTCATTATCTATCTATCTATCTATCTATCTATCTTTCTATCTATCTATCTATCTCAGCCTATCTATCTATCTATCTATCTCAGCCTATCTATCTATCTATCTATCTCGGTCAGTTCATTATCTATCTATCTATCTATCTATCTCAGCCTATCTATCTATCTATCTATCTATCTCGGTCAGTTCATTATCTGTCTACCTATCTCAGCCTATCTCCCTCAGCCAATCTATCTAGCAAGCTAGCAAGCTAGCTCGCAATGCGGATATATCTATTTCCTTTCAATGTGCGAGGCATTTCTGTCATTAAAAACAACAGCAAAATAAAAACAAGTTGGAATCTTTTAAAGCTTTTTTTTAAGCATAAGTAAGATGCCTGTAAGCTTCTCGGTGAATAGACATTCGAACGTCTTCTAAGATCAAAGTCGTTGTATTTGCCATCACTTCTTGGTGATGCCAAAAATTTCTCGTTTCATCACTGATCTAGTTTCTCTTGTTATCAGTGTCAGGTGTTGGTCTGTTCATTTCCTGTTTCTATCTCCATTGTATCTGGATGAATGAAACTCTTTTCAAGTAAAATTATTCACTTTTGTGTCTTTTTACAGTAATAAACACACTTTGATGACATCGGTATAGAATTGCAACGAGTGGTGCTTTCGTTAAACAGGTTTTATTGTGGGTGTGTTTTTATTTCATTCCCAGTTCCATTAAACCCGCCTAAAAAAAGGCGTGATGTTTGTTTTGTGTAAATGTCTCGAGTTGAATTTTTGCCTTCTTTTAAGAAGGCGGTGATGTATGAGTCGATTGTCAGTTGCTCCAATTCTCTTTATATTAAATACGAGTTTGCTAACGAGAATGTGTTTCGGAATCACTTTCATCTTATGACGTATGAGGGTCCGAGATCCGTATAATCTGTTTGTATTATTTCTACTAACACTTGTCTTCGTCATCCACTCAATTTCTTCTCTCTCTCTCTCTCTCTCTCTCTCTCTCTCTCTCTCTCTCTCTCTCTCTCTCTCTCTCTCTATTTCAGTCTGTCCAGAAATTAGACATTGTTTTTAAAAGGGTGTGCATAATGAAATATTTTAAGAACGATCAAAATATTTCAAAATCCTAAAAAAGGAGATACTTTGTTAAAAAGTAGTGATGTGTAAAATTGTTTTTGGATACACAATTCCTGTTTATGTTTCGTTATAAGCAAGGCTTCCAGTATTGACACCTGAAGTTCATTATTTGAATTCGCTTGGATGGTAAACATAGTAGGCCTATATGAAGCTGCGTAAACTGGATTGTCCAATACGTAACGAGCAATGGTGAAAGATTGGTTTTAATTACTCGGCGCTGCAATATAGCCGGATGTATTAGTGCAGATATTGGAGGGAATATGCTGGTTCATTTGTATATCTAATCTCTGAGTGGTGTGACTGATGTAGCAAACATCGTATCTGTAAATAAGAGAACTTTAAAAAAAAAAAAAAAAAAAAACAGTCATACTCTCAATTTTATCAAGATGACTTTGTTGAAGAATGGATATCCCGAAGATATAATTACTTCCACCATTAAACATAAATGCGAACAGTTCTTCACCAAGCCAAAATTTAGAACAGAGAGATGTGCTGTATATCTAAGATTACCGTAGATCGGCAATGGTTCCATGTAACTACTTGAGCAAATTAAAAGATCCATTAGTCGTTGTTTTAATTCTGTAAAGTTTCGAGTCGTTCTTAAATTCGATGTGTTATTTCCCCCAATATCAAAGACATTATCATGCACATGCTTCTAAAACAATATATATATAGTCATCTACAGGCAGACTGTTTCATTGTATCACAACTCTTCTGTGTGGCCAGACAACCTGGACGCTTTAAGCTGGTATCGAAACCCGCCTACGTTAGACTGATAACTAACCGCTCATCCACTTCGATGGTTTCCGTCAGCTCTGGAATTAAACGCATTTTGTATTAACTTCCGTTTGTTTACATTTTACGCTATCGGATACCGGAATGCTCAATTCGTTAGAAGAGCTTTTGCATTACACGAACTATTTTTTCTTTTAGACATGTTTGATTAAATAGAATTGAATGAGTGGCTTAACTTTCGAGTACAATGAATTTAGAAAGACGCCGTAGGTTTTCCCATTACTTTTGGCCCCTAACTGAACCGTCTTCAAAGAAGCGAACAGTGAAATGACCCGCAATATTATGAGTCATATGCATTTATATAAAAATTAGGAGCAAGAAAAAGTGGAAAAGAAATTTAGAGAAGAAACGAAATTTACATGAGAATTTTTCTTCCTTCAACTCTTTATATGAATGCATAGAACTCGTTCTGGTGTTTGTCGCTTCATTATTCACTCCTCAGAATATGGCTCCAATTGGGGCCAAAATTACTTGAAAAATATACCGGGTCTTTCTAAATTAATTCTATCCAAAAGCCAAACGTGTCATACGAAGAGTTGAATGGATCAAATATAGACTAGTTAGACATAAACTGTCTGTCAAATATAATTAGCATGTTTGATATAAGGTGAGTAAAGTTGGCGACCATAGTCGAGGGTGACCAGAAGGCTCCCTTTTCAATAGCTACTACAGTGAGGTGTAGGGGAGGGCGCTACTCCTTTCCCTGGATTGCAACACTTTACCCTTTATACGTACCTTATATTGCTGAGTATTAAGCAAGGAGGTATCAAGTACAATTGTTAAATGACCATTTATATATGTATATATATATATATATATATATTGAAAAAAATGACTGCTCGGGAAAAGAAAAGAAAAAAAAACGAACGAGCACTATACTGTCTTCGTCAGATAAATGAAAAAAAAAACCGAGTGAGTCGTAATAAAATACTTATTGAAAAACTGCTCAATACGTACGTAGAGCTGGTTCAGATTACTGAATAATTGAAACAAGTTTCACAATCCTCGTCCGTATTTTTCTCGGCTGACCACATCTCACTTTATACTTGGTGAAAATTGACAATCTCAAATTTATGCTTGTTTTAGGTGCAATGCACTCTTATACGTGCACGCACAGGTGCATTCGCGTACATGCATGTGTAAATTCAGCAGAATAAAAAGATTTGCATATTCTTGGACCTATCAATTCTTCTTTCACAGTCCTCTTCTATATATACATTAAGTATGCATGTACGTATATCTGTGTATACTAATACACTCACTACTATATATATATATATAAAGTTCGAGAGAGAAAGGATGATATAGTTATACAGAGAGGGGTCTAGATAAAATATTGTGCGTCTGTTCTTGTGGGGCAGGTGCTTTTGGTTTAACATTTCAGTGATTGATGTAATATTAAAAACATTGTTTTTAGCCACGCCCTCTAATGTTCTGGTGCTCAGTTTTATTTCTTTTGTGGCTTCGTTAATCAATTAACTTAGATTCTTTTTTACTGTTTGTCCCTGTTTCAATTGCACAAGGCAATTTTCAAGACGTGTGATTTGGTGCCTTTGTTCATGTAACGTATTGATTGCTGAAAACAGAATACTGCAATAACTCAAGGCTTACAACTGGAAAATACAACATCATTTCACAAGAAATAGTGAATAGAAATAGTGAAAACGATAATCACACACACACACACAAACACACACACACACACACACACACACACACACACACACACACACACACACAAAGTACTACGTGGGTGTAAACCGATATATTATCTGTCAACATTATTTCTGGTTTTGAAAACTTTTGTAACAGATATACTTTTCGGAATCACCTTCTCTTGTTTTCAGTATGTTAATACATATCCTTTTCCTATATATATATATATATATATATATATATATATATATATATCATCCAGTAAAGTTTGCTTGTACGGTTTTCCCTGACTCTCTCTCGTAATTCGTCCAAATCATCCATCGCATCCAGCGGGTCTTCTAAACTACATCCTGTATCCGTACAGAACTATATATATATATATATATATAGAGAGAGAGAGAGAGATAGATATATAAGTAGTTGGCCGACTGTTGTTGAAGGCAACCCGAAGGCTCCCTTTTTTCTCTTGTTATTAGTAAGATGTTGGGGAGGATGCTACTTCTTTTCCTAGATTGTTCCATTTACTCTTAATCCAAACCTTATAATGCTAATTATAGTGATAAGCAAAGAGGCGTCAAGTAACATTTTTTGAGAGTTTGGGATTGAACCCCGGTCTGCTCAACCGGTAATGTAGAGAAATATATATATATATATATATAGAGAGAGAGAGAGAGAGAGAGAGAGCAATTTACTAAGTTTAGTTTAATTGTGGCACAAGGGCAGAAGTAAGAGGCACTTAATGAAAATCAAACTCACTTGTATATTAACATGATATTCTTTGTCATGTTCCATTTCTGTTTCTTTTTTTTTTTCTTCTCAAATCTCATCCTTATTTCTGTTCTTAATTGTTTATCTCTCTTTTTCTCAAACATCTTTCTTTCTTTCTTTCTTTCTTTCTTTTTCCGTTGCACATTTTCTTTCTTTCACACACACCCCTGTCGGCTGAGGGTATCGAATACACGGACTGCACATCGACGGAAGGAAGTGGGGGCAATGGACTAACTGTTGGCTGTAGGTGGTGACCTCGTAATGCCTAAAGACGGGATCTAAGTGGCCGAGGGGTCCGCGACCGAGTACCAAGAGGTCACGTGACCTGCAATACTAATTCGGTTCTTACTTAGGCTGGATTGGCGGTCGGAGAAGCCCGATCCAATTAATCGGACGATCATGTTAAGTTCTAGCATCTATATGATTAAATCCCGACTATATTCTTCAAATTGCTCTTTTGACAAACAAAAATCCCGACTCTTTCTTTTCTTAAAAGTGCTTGAGGCGATGGCTGAGGGTCAACCCATTTGAGAGGAGTTCATGAAAACTATTACGACTAAAAATATATAGTCAATGAAAATCAAACATTAAAATTATTTTGACAATTTATTAATGCACATAAAATCGTATATGACAAAACAAAACAGAACAAAAAACAATAGCAAAAATAAAAACATGATTTT
>OY757915.1:101611243-101674600 GCA_963585895.1 Sepioteuthis lessoniana
AATAGTGTGTATTATCAATAAAAGTGCCCATACGAAAAAAGTCTGGAAACTTATTTAATGATCCTCGTGTATATATATATATATATATATATATATATATATATATATATATATATATATATATATATATATACTAACGAGTCATAAGATAGGGCATCAAGCTTGTTATTTTAAAATCTTTTTTCGACAGTTAAATGTTTGTATTAAGCAGTTATAACTCGGAAATGTTACAATAAGAGAAAAACGCACAAAGCAGAAAAAAGTTTCTTCAGTTTTGATATCCTTTTATGAATTAATCTTTTCATTATTAAAAATTCAGTGGGATATAATTTTTTTAATTTAAGTGAATGTTATTGATTTAAAAAATCTTTTGATGTCCAAATGCCTAGTCGTAGCTCAACAATAATTCAATGTAATTATCTCCAAAGTAATCATAAACCTAATCAGACATTTTTAATTAAACTCGAGAAATTATTTTAGGAGGACAATAATTACATTCATTTTTTTTTTTTTTGAAGTTTTGAAATTTAAATTCTGTGTTATTAGTTACGTCTTGTAACAACTAAGCTTCTCGTAGATTTTTTTAAATTGTTAGATCCCAATTCTCCGCCTATTTGAGAAATAAAATTGATTGTTCACACGGTCACACAAACATCTCAGAATGAATAATCATTACTACACATACACAGATTCCCGTTTGATGATCGTGGTGACTTATAAAACTCTGATAGAGTGCCCTGTACATGACACAAAACTGCACCCGGTGGTGAGGCTCCTCTTCTGTGAGTGAACTCTAGAAGTGTGAAGTTACCTCTTTGTTGCCAGCAATGACAGGTCCACTCGAACCCGAAGTGGTAGAACTTATTCGGGTCCTATTTATGGTTAAAATGGATCTGATTAGAAATTGTTGATATTGGGGAGGGAAGACTCGAAACCATGTAGCTCTGAGCAAATCATTTCTATTAAGAAGTTATAATTATTTACAAATGTTTATTATTATTATTATTATTATTATTATTATTATTATTATTATTACGTTAAAACCTTACAGGAGCCCGCGAAGCACGATGGCAAAAGTGCTGGACTGCGGCCTCGATGTAAGCAAGTTCGAACTCCAGTCGCGCTATTACGTCCACTTTCGGACATACCCCAAGGAAAGTTATTGAACCCCACCATCCGCATATCCATGGGTTAAATAGTATCTCTACCGTTCTTCTACAAGAATTGATTTGGCATTGAATAACCCACTAAGTCTGATGTGCCTTTTAAAAAAGAAAAAGAAAGAAAGCTAAAACATTTACATGGGTCCTATAAATATGCAAAAATTATTTGGTAATTCTATCTCAACAGTTTTTCAGTCTGCTGAAAACAGAAGCACATTTTCCAATAACAATGGTTGACAATCCCTGAAAGTTTCAATCTAATTACGTCTTCATTTCGCTGATATCCATGTCTTGAAATAGAAATGTTTCTTAGGCGTTTTGTAAAAATGGTCATTTAAAAATCAACTTAAACGTTTTCAGTGAAAATTGAAGAAAACGACGAATCTTTTCTGTTGCTAAGTGAAGTTTAAGAGGAAGAATGTATGTACTGTGTTCGTGTGTTCGAGTAGCATAAGATTTTTTTTAATGTCGGGAGGATGTCAGAACTAATGTTGGTTGTAGGCGCCCATTCACGTCAAGAATTAGTGAGAATGTTTAAAAAAAAAATCGAAAAAATCGTTCAAAATGATCGATGAGACAGTAGCAGAATGATTGTTAGAAATGGCTTTATCGATAAAAGAGACTGTCAGGAAAGTTTTCCACGAAATTCCCAACATTCATCGTAAATCTTTAATATACATTCGACTTTCATAAAATTTATTGTGTCAAAATATTTTTGGATTTCAATTACATTTTCAAATAGCCAGGACCACTTCAATACAAATTTTAGAGGTTCATTGGCATTATTCATAATAAGCCCAATATTCACTTAAAGAAAGCAGACACACGTGGTGTTATGGTTATCGTTTTGGAAATAGGTGAATATGGGTAGAGTGGGCTCTTTAAACTTAGTTTAGTAACTGGTCAGGAAAGAGGAAAACTCTACATTCAAACTTATCAAACTCTCCTTAAAAACTAACCTTGTGTCAGATACTACCAGTGCAGCAAGGTTAGGTAAATATACGAAAAAGGAAAGATCCATCAGTCTGTCTAGAATGTTAGCAAGTTAATATTGCAGACTGTTTTTGTAGTATAGTGAGTTCGATTCACCAGTGTCCGGGATAACATTTAACCATCTGATGGCGAAGCAACAGGCTTGGAGATTTGGGAATGTTAAGCACCTCTTCATTGCCATTGCTCCCAGGTCCACTCTGACCAGGAGTGGTAGTACCTGATAAGGTCCTATTTATGGGTAAAATAGAACAAACTAAATAAGCAAACAAATGAGTGATGTTAAATTGTGACTATTATATAGCAATACTTGAAACCATTTAACTCTATGCAAAGAAAAGCTCAGGCTTCTTTATCTATATGGGTTTATAAATCATATATATATATATATATATATATATATATATATTATATATATATATATATATATATATATATATATATAAACAGGATTTGGCATTAAAAACCTACAATGGCTGATATGCCATAAAACCAAACAAAATCAAATCCTATATATTTAATATATATTTTTAAACAGGATTTGATATTAAATAACCTACAATGGTTGATATGCCTTAAAACCAAACCAAACCAAACCAAACCAAATCCAATATATTTAATATATATTTATAAGCAGGATTTTGCATTAAATAACCAACAATAGTTGATATACCATAAAACCAAACAAAACCAAATCCTATATATTTAATATATATTTATAAACAGGATTTGGTATAAAATAACCTACAATGGTTGATATCCCATAAAACCAAACCAAACTAAATCCAATATATTTAATATATATCTATAAATAGGATTTAGTATTAGATAACCTACAATGGTTGATATGCCATAAAACTAAGCCAAACCAAATGCAATATATTTGATATATATTTTTAAGCAGAATTTGGTATTAAATAACTTACAATGGTTGATATGCCATAAAACTAAACCAAACTAAATCCTATATATTTAATATATATTTATAAATAGGATTTGGTATTAAATAACCTACAATGGTTGATATGCCATAAAACCAAACCAAACCAAATCCAATATATTTAATATATATTTATAAGCAGGATTTGGCATTGAATAACCTACAATGGTTGATATGTCATAAAACACAACCAAAATAAACTAGGGTTACACTACATTAACTTTCTGCAAGTGTAATCAACAACAATAGTAAGCTAGTCTCACTTTTCGCTGAGCATCTTGTACGACCTTATGTCAGGTGATTTTGAGGTGATGATATATATATATATATATATATATATATATATATATATATATATATAATCAAGCCATAGTGTTTGCACGATTCCCTTGACTCACTATCGCCATCTATCCCAATTGGCCATCGCTCGTGACTGTATACAATGTCCACACTGACATGATAAATGTAAATCCTTGTTGGCCAGTAAACACTGGTGTGTCCATATGAAGGGAGCCACAGGAGAGCTTCACTCATGAATTTGTCTCTATTTCTACAGAAGTGCCCAGCATGTCTTGTTCGTCGAACTTGGTTGGCAAGTGACAGTTCAGCTACTGTTTTACTGGGTTCTGCTTCCAGGATTTGTTTAAAACAGCATCTTTGTGCAGCCATTTTTTTTTCTCCTGAAAAGACATGCGCACTATTACTCTCAATCTTCTCCTCCTCTCGTACATTTAAACTCTCTCTCTTTTTACTCAATGTTATTCGCATGTGCATTATCTCTCTTATTCTCCCTCTTTTTTTCTATCTATTATTTACTAATCTTTTCTTTTTCTCTGATTTAACCACATATTCTCTTTTTCTTTTTATATTTTCCTTCTTACGTGTTTTCTCTTACACTCACACAAAACTATCACTCTATCAATCTATTTCAGTCAATATCTATCTATCAATCTATCTATGTCTATTTATATCTATCGATCTATCTATCTATCTATCTCACATAGCTTTTCTAATTTGTTCTTTTGGGCTCACTCAAACGTTCTCTCACGTGAATTCTCTTTCCTTCCTAACCTCCTTCGTTCTCTCTCTGTTTTCCCTCGTGAATTTTATTTCTCTTTCATTTGCATTCTCTGGCATAAACTCTCTCTCTCTCTCTCTCTCTCTCTCTCTCTCTCTCTCTCTCTCAGACATCTTCTTTTATTGACCTATATTTCTCTCTCTCTCTCTCTCTCTCTCACACACACACACACACACACACGTACGCGCGTGCGCACTCATGTGCGTACGCTCTCTCCCACATACGCTCACATAAACGTAGGGAATATGCATGCTCTTATTCATTGGCGCAAATAATATTATTTCAGATAAAATTAAATCTGAAATTTACTTGGCGCTATAATGGCTTACTTGGAGTGAATCAAAATCTCATAACAAACTTTAATTAGTAAATTAAATTTAGTTAATTTCTCATTTACAAACGTATTTAATTAAACTTTAAACAGGAATAAACTAACTAAATACACCTACACAGCGATTAGACAGCTAACAATACGTTTGGTCCATGTCACCTTTAACAAATGCATGCATTCCCTTCCCCCTTACACAGAGCGATCATTTTCCTCTCAAGGTGAACAGGTGCGTGCACGTATCTATCTGTCTACTTGTTCTTTACCTACTTAAAAAGGAGAGTCCTCTTGGCAAAGAGTCAAATGTACTGGACTGCGATATGGTAGTAAGTGAGTTCGAATTGATGTCGGGCTATTACGTTCACTTACGGAATAATACCCTAGTTAAGGCATGAACACTTTTCTTCCTCTAGCTATGGGTTGAATAGTACAATTACCATTCTTCTATAAGGATGGCTTTGGCATTAAATAACTTACAAAGGTTGATCTGTCATTAAACAAAGAGACCAAAACTGAACTAAACGAATCTTCTTAACAATATCTATTTGCCACCATATATCATATTTATCCAACCCCTCCGCTCAGGCAGGATATGACAGAGGGTCAATTTTTAAGCAGAGTTTAACAGGTTTGAATTCAGAGTTTTCCTTCTCCTAGACTAGTTGCCTCCGCAAGGCTGAAGAACCCAGTCTGTCCTACTATTTACCCATAGCTGGAGGGAGAATAATTGGATTCATACCTTTCCCACTATATATACACTAGCATAATATTGCATACTGTGTATCCGAGTCTGTAAGACAATCTCATATATAGGTCGACATTTGATTTAGGGTACATAAAATTAACAGTTAATAAGACGACTCTATCCCTGCAGAAATATAAGACATTACTTCGTAAAAAGAGGTTGTCCTGTTTATGACACCAAAATGGATCTGATGGTGATGTTCCTGATCTGGAGATCTAGATTACACATTTCTTTGACATTACTCCCAGGTTCATTCTGACCCGAAGTGGTAGTACCTATTAGGGTTTAATCGATGGGCCAAACTGATTTGTTTAAAAATTATTCGTACGTGATAGGCAGAAAGACAAAAAATTCTTAAGAACTCTTAAGAAACACCTACACGCGATAGATGTAAATATGAACGTACAATGAACGCGATTCCCTAACCTCTAAGCATGAAATAACCTCAACAAGTTGACATACAACTAAAATCAATCAATCAATAATATTAAATCATCAATAAATTATATACAAAGTTTCTACATTGACCAATTTTTATTTTTTATTTTGGAAGTCTTACAATAATACAAAGTTCCTTTTTTGATGCTTAAAATCACACTAGGTGAACCAAAGAACCGCTCTTATCGTAACGGTTTCACTTCGCGCTATTGCTCTTATGAAAGGTGTGAATCCATCTCTTCTCCTCTTCCCCGTTATGGGTAAAATAATTAGGTAGGCTGGGATCTCTAACCTTGGTAAGGAATCCTAAAAACTCTTAATTCAAACTAACAGTACGCAACTCAAACAATTGAGCTTATGTCATATTCTGTTCGTGCCGGAGGATTTGGGTAAATCCATATATATCCAAATTATATATACAATACTTATTTACATTTATACATTGCAGACAATTGTTTTTAACTTCATGATAAACAATTTTCCGTAAAAGTAAACCCTCTTGTGATTCCCTTATTTATGTGAATTGCATAATTTGCGCATTTCAACCTTATGGCGTGCACGAAGCTTTAAAGGGAGAAAGTCGAAAGGCAAATGTGTTGATTTTTCTTTCGTTCTGCCTTTTTCCAAAACAAAGTGCTCTCCCAGTTCCCTGTAATA
The DNA here is from genome assembly GCA_963585895.1 of Sepioteuthis lessoniana. Taxonomy (NCBI): domain Eukaryota; kingdom Metazoa; phylum Mollusca; class Cephalopoda; order Myopsida; family Loliginidae; genus Sepioteuthis; species Sepioteuthis lessoniana. The sequence continues at coordinate 101,617,583 of OY757915.1, forward strand.
CAAAATTTGCGCACTTAGTTGTGTAGGCAACACAAACACAAAATTAAAAGTTCGCTCACCAGATGAAGACACAGACTTCTTTGACACTGTCGCATTAGCCCCATACCAGTTCATAATCTGCTTTGACTACCTGCTTCGAACGTCGATAGATTTAATGAAAGGAAATGGCTTTACACTAGAAAAAGCAAGAAGCAGACGATACCCCGAACAAACTATTACGCTGATGCATTTGATAAGTTTCCAGACATTTTTGTACAGGCATTTAAAATTGTCGTAGATTCTTGAAAATTCAGTATGTTATTGCTATACATCTTATGAGATGACTGACCAATTTTATGATATCAGGTTTAAATGAATAGCTACAGCAGGAATTGGAATACACCCTACTAAAGCATGATTGTCACAGCTGGTGAACTTCAAAAATGCAATCTGGACGTGAGGACACGTTAGAAGAAACGATATGCAATAAAATTCTGTTTTAAACTTGGAAAAAATGCCACAGAAACGTATGGAATGCTTTAGACTGCTTTTCGACCATCTTGCATGAGTCGGGCATCAGTTTGGCATAAGAGATTCAAGGAAGGCAGGAAGTCTGTGAGGGATGATGAGAGGTTTGGGTGGTGTAAGGAAGTCAATACACCAGAGTTGATTGGCCAAACGGTTAGGGTTAGGGTTAGTATGTTGAGGTTTTAAGGGAGTTCAGGAAGACATTCCGTCGGAAGACGCCAGCACTCTTCAAATCGGGTCATTGGCATTTCCAGCAAGACAATGCACCAGTCCACAACTCCACCCTTGTCACAAAACTATTTGACTAAGATGGGCATCAAGACAGTTCCTCACCCTCTCTATAGTCCAGACCTTGCTCCCTGTAACTTTTGGTTATTCTCTAAGCTCAGAGGCTGTCGTTATGAGAGAATTGAGGAGCTGAAAGATGCTGTGACGAAGGTCATTGACACGCTCACACAAGAGGACTCCCATGGGGCCTTCAAGAAGTTGTTGGAACGGTACAACAAGTGCATTGCAGCCGGAGGAGATTACTTCGAAGGGAACTAGAGTTTCATGTGTGCTCGATTAATAAAAGTGCCCATACGAAAAAAGTTTGGAAATTTATTTAATGATCCTCGTAACGCTTCTGGCAAATATATCCGCCCGAGCAGAATCCCTGCTGCACAGTCTGGAGTCGACAGCAGACGGTATAGGTCTCTATGTCAATGCAGACAAAACAGAGTGCATTTGCTTTAATCAAGATCAAAGAGGAGACATCTCTACCCTAACAGGTGGTTATGCATGTGTATATGAGCACATAAAACTTTGTTACCTGAATATTGATGGAGTGAGTTTTAATCCAAAGCTAACTTCCAAAAGCTTGCTGCAAAGATTTCCTTCAAAATATTATAAAGCTTTCTACAATAGATAGTTGACCTCGACGTGATTTGAACACGTAACCTTCTGATCTGGAGTCAGACGCGCTGCCGTTGCGCCACAAGGCCATTTACACGTTCGGTTATGATATTCAGAGCATAGATTTACTTCTGTCGGAACGATCAACGGAAAGTAAAGCAATTCTTGGATTACTAAATATTGATGTTATGAATTTCGGTCAAAATAACTCTTCTAAATTTATATGGCAAACTTTGGCACTAATTCTTACGACTCCTTAAAACTAGTGGACAACTTTACCTACCTCGGAAGCAGCTTCTCGTCCATGGAAAATGACATTAATATCCAACTAGCGAAGGCATAGTCAGCCATCGATTGGTTATATGGAAGTCAGAACTATCCGATAAAATAAGACGCAATTTTTTCCAAGCAGATATGGATGCACCACATGGACGCTGACAAAGCGTATAGAGAAAAAGATTGACGGTAATTGCACAAGAATGCTACGAGCTGTATTGAAAAAAATCCTGTAACATCTCACAAAACATCCGTTGTACGGCTACCTACCTCTCATCTCGAAAACCATTAATATCAGAACAAGACATGCAGGACACTACTGGAGAAGTAAGGACGAACTCATAAGCGACGTTCTCCTCTGGACCCCTTCACATGGACAAGGAGGTATTGTATTACCAGCTAGAACTTATCTACCACAGCTCTGTACGGACACAAGAGGTAGTCTTGAGGACCTTCCATATGCGATAGACGATAGAAAATAATGGCGAAGGAGAGTCAAGGAAATCCGTGCTAGTGGTACGACATGATGATGATAATGATGATGATGATGACTTATGCGAAAGCAAGAGAATTTAGTGAAAAGCAATTGATTGGGACAGGTGTTCTGCTATTAATTACTTCCGCAGCAAAGTTCGCTCGCTGACCTGTGTTATGAAGATATACGTGTGTGGATATAGGAAGCATTAGGTTTCATTAGGTTTCTCTTCTTTTATCTCATGAGATAGATAGATAGATTTTTGAATTTGAAGAACGTTGGAATTTATAGAGATGATGGATAAATTTCTATCCCTAATAGCAATGGACTCCTAACATCAAAAATACAAAAGAAAGTCATTAGGGGATTTAAATATATGGGGCTAAATACAGAGATTAGTTCTAACTCGAATATAGTTAAATTTTTTTAGATGTAATTCTCAATTTAAGTAACAATTCTTAAAAACCATTGAGTAAGTCTGTTAGTTCTAACCACTCTGCATCCATAGCTAAACAAATTCCTAATGCGATTAATATTAGAATTAACAAGTTATTATCTTCTAAAAATATTTGATAATCATAAGGAATTTTATAATGAAGCATTATATAATAGCGATTATAAAAATGAACTTAAATATTAAGAAGCCAATAGAAATCACATAATAGGCAATAATATAGGAAATAGTAAGTAAAGCTGGTGACCGTAATCGAGGGTGACCAGAAGGCCCCCTTTTCAATAGCTACTACACCGAAGTGTAGGGGAAGGCGCAACTCCTTTCCCTTGATTGCTCCATTTTACCCATGATACGTACCTTTTGTCGCTGAGTGTTAAGCAAGAAGGTATCAAGTACAATTTTAAAGTCTTTGGTATGACGCGACCTGGGATTGAAACAAGGTCTCTCGGACCATTGGTGAACACTCTATCCAATAGACCAATGAGCCGGGTCTATATAGGAAATAATGGTCACAAAAATAGGGGAATCACTGAAACTGATAATAATATAAATAAGGATGATAAAATAAGTAAAACATTTATAAAATTAGACATAGAAATATCTGGTTTAACCCTCTTTTTTGCAAACTCTCTAATATCAATATTGGCAAATAATTTCTTGGTTTAATAAGCAAAAAAATTTAAGATGATAACCCCCTTAGAAAAATAATTATTAAGAATTATGTAAAAATTAGTTATTCTTGTACTTACAATATATCTAAAATATTTGACAATCACAACAAGAAATTAGTAAATAAACTGAACTGGAATAATAACAACTTAAAACATTCATATAATTGTAAAATAAAAAATGAATGTCCACTAAGAAACATGTAACCTTGATAATATTGTGTATCAAGCCAACATTTCAGCAAAAGAGAATAATGATAATAGATATACGTAGGTATGTAAAGTTTAAACTGGAAATTACATCTAAAAAATTAACTATTTTCGAGTTAGAACTAATCTCTATATTTAACCCCATATATTTAAATGCCCTAATGACTTTTTTTTTGTATTTTTGATGTTAGGAGTCCATTGCTATTAGGGATAGAAAATTTTCCGTCATCTCTATAAATTCTATCTACAATTATTTAGAAATCCAACATTAAATAGTTAAACTGCCCTATCGAGGTATTTCTGTGATCTATTAGAACTAGGACTAACACCTGTTATAAATTGGAAAATAATAAAAAGATCCTCCTCGACAAACAGTTTACATGGTAAGTGTAATTTATGCTTAGAAGAGAAAATATGTATATTAAAATATTTACATAGAAATTTGCTTAATATTATAAAAGAAATGATTTCGGCATGTAGACATAGAACAAATTTCTTAGTATAACTTAACTTGATATATTATTAATATTGAATATATTTAACTACCATTAGTTAAGTTATTTATATATTTCTAATTCTATATAATGATATATTAGCCCATAATTTTTACAAAATAGACTAATTAATTAATTGATTTAATATTTTTCTTATAAAGAATACAATTAATTTTAATAGATAGTGTATAAATATATGTTTTTATAATAAGGTGATAAAATAAAAAATTTTAAAATAATATTAAATAAAAAAATAAGATTGACAGACTTATAACGAGTCGGAATTATCCCAGTACTACACCGTTTCTCTATTATACCGTTTTTGCTATTGGTAAAAATAAGTTTAAGAAACGAATATTTATTTTATTCATACTGAAGATTATTAGTTACATTAATAAAATGTATATTACATATTAATTCTTTACTTATTACGACTACTTTACTTTTGATAATGTGATTTACATATTAATTCTTTGTTTATTACGATTGACTTAACATTCTATAAATCAATTTCTTCCTAATATGAATAACATGAATTTTTTACGATAATCTTAATTGTTAGATTTATTTTTTGTAAATTAAGATCAGCGTTTAATTATTATTTCCTGATTACACGAATTATATTATCTAATATTGATAAAACATAATAGTTTCAATGAAAGTAGAATGCAAATTCTATCTAGAGATTTAAATAAGTCGCGTGCCACTATTTACTTTTCTGAAATAAGGTTTTTTATTTTCAGTAATATTCAAATTAGTGGTAACGGTTTGTTTTTTGTTTTTTATAGGTTCGTATAAACATTGTATCAGTGAAAAATAACGATATAATATAAATTTGTTTCTTGATTAAAATAAATGATAAGATATATTTAAAAATTATTTTAACTAAAGAATTATTTTAATTTAAAAAATAAAGATAAGAAATCTTTTTAAATGCCATTCTCGCCGGAAGCAATATAAGAACACCAAAATAAAGATTTTGGTTATACACCTGATGATGGTTTTAACAACCAGAAATAAATTTATAATGACACCAAGGAAGTGAATTTTTTTCTTTTTGCTTTTATATAAAAAGGTTTTTTAGCTATGCACGTTGAGTGTTGATGTATTTTTAATCCCAAATTAATTATATATCAATAGCCGTTGACATTGAGCACTCAAATTGGATACTCCTACCCCTTGGATTTCCTCCTCGGATTACACACACACACATACATACATACATACACACACACACACACACACACACACACACACACACACACATATATATATATATATATATATATATATATATATATATACATTACAAAGGAAATAGAATCATGTTTTTAGTAATAGACTTTCAACCAACACTTTTTTTTAGAAGGTTTGGTTTGGTTTGGTTTAGTTTTATGGCATATCAACCATTTTCCATTTTTATACATATAAACCGTTTTATTTCAAACTAATCAGTTTAGCATAAGTATGCAGTTTAAATGTAAAAACATTTCTATTTCAACCAGTTCAGTTTAGCATACGCGCACAGTTTGGTTCTGTTAGACTCATAGATCATTAGCCTTGTGGGTAGAGTGTTCGCCAATGGTCTGGGAGACCCGGGTTCAATCCCAGGTCGTGTCATACCAAAGACTTTAAAAATGGTACTTGATACCTCCTTGCTTAACACTCAGCAATATAAGGTTCGTATCAAGGGTTAAGTGGAGCAATCTGGGGTAGCGCCCTCCCTTACACCTTGGTGCAGTAAAAGAAAAGGGAGCCTTCTGGTCGCCCTCGACTACGGTCACCAACTACTTTAGACCCTTCAGGTGCTACCACTCCGCACCAGGGTAGACCTGGGAGGGATAGCAATAAAGGGATACTCCGCATTCCCCAAAACTGCAGCATTAATGGAGCGTCACCATCAGATTGTTTAGTGTCATATCCAGGACACTCGTTGAGGGAGATGCAGTCGGTGTATTCATCAGCCCCAACCAACTAGGCCCCACGTTGGAGAAGTCTTAACTTCTGCAGAGGAGCAGTCTGTATATTCATCAGCCCCAGCCGAATGGGTAATCTTTCAGAAGAGGATAATCGTCGGTAAATAAGAACTGATGATAAAAACACCAAGAAAAAATTATGAAGTTAGAGAGACCATTACCTAGGTAATTCCAACTAATGAGTTTTCTCTGCTTACACAAGGTCAGCCACTGCATACAGATTGTAACATCTTCGAGGATGTTGAAATGATTCTTAGACCGAGACTTGTGCAACGAAACACTCATGGGAATAATGGCGAAATCCTAAACGTGTGAATGCCAGGATTGACTCATTCGTATGTAGAACGAGGGACGTTGTGCAATTCAAACCTTCAAGCGTTGAATGATTTGATCCACATTCACCTTCACACAACTTTTCTTCGTTCGTTTTCAGTTCAGTGAACGTCAATTCGTCCAACATTACATCACTAAGCTACGTCACTTACGCCATAATAAAAAGGTATGAAATCAATAACTTTTTCTTAAAAGTATATCTAAAATAGATAAAAATTAACCATAAGAGATCAAAGAAGCGAAAAATTATTTAAGATGAATAAAATACATAAAAATTAACAATAAAAGATAAAAGAAGGTAAAAATTATTAGGAATAAAAAATACATAAAATTAGCAATAAACGATAAAAGAGGCTAAAAAAATGAAAATGAACAAAATAAACAAAACCGAACAATAAAAGAGGCTAAAAAAATTCAAAATGAATAAAAAATTAGTTATAAAAGATAAAAGAAACTAAAAATTATTCAAAATAAATAGAATATATAAAAATTAGCAATAAAAGATAAAAAGCAAAAAATTATTCAAAATAAAGAAAATACTTAAAAATTAACAATGAAAAATAAAAAGTAAAAATTATTCAGAATAGATAAAATTAGTAATAAAAGATGAATGAAACTAAGAATTATTCAAAATAAATAAGATACATAAATTTAGCAATAAAAGATAAAAAGCAAAAAATTATTTAAAATAAAGAAGATACAAAAAAATCAACAATAAAACATTAAAAAAAAAACTAAAAATTATTCAAAATAAATAAAATGCATAAAAATTAGCAATAAAAGATAAAAAGCAAAAATTAGTCAAAATACTATAAAAACCTTTATTAAAGATATTCACATCGACAAATTGCGAACATTAGTTGTTCATCCGTTTGTTAATTTACTAATTTTTTTATTATCCTTCACATATTGAGACTAAATTATACTTTAAATTCTTTAACAGCAAATTGAGTGTTTTATTCTTCCGCGTGTTGTAAAGTGTTCGTCGTCACACCACAAGATCAAACCACAAGATAATTAAAATAACTTTATAGTGATCATTATCCTTTAAAAATATGATCAAAAATTTTTTAATGTATTTTAAGGATTAGTGATAGTTATAATCTTTCATGGGTTATAATCTTTCATGGGTTATTAATGTTAGTTTTATTGTGTTCACCAGGTTTACGTAAAAAAAACAGGTTACGTCAGGGCTTTTGGAATTAGTTAATGACGTAGGACTGTGTATAACTGTATATACTCACGCGCACACACACGCAAATATATACCTATATATATATATATATATATATATATATATATATATATATATATGTATCATCAGCTTTGGTCAGCTGATGATTGTTGCTATTTTCGTAATTATATGAAACTTAATGTGGCAGCCGAGGAGGAGATAAGTGGGCCGTAATAATTTTGGATTTTACCTAGTGGTGCCGGCCGATGTTGAACAAGTTTTCTAATTCATTTTTAATTGTTTTTTTTAAATAAAGACTTGTTCACTATATATATATATATATATATATATATATATATATATATATATATATATATATATATATATATATCATTAACTGGTTCCAAAACCCCTGACGTGACCTGGAGACATTCCTAGCAAGCTAAGATCCTTTCAAGTTTCCTGATAAATATCTTGGTTTCAGGTTGGAATCCAATTTTTTGGTGTACTAATAGACGCAAATAATATTGACCGATTTACAACCTCCACATATTAAAAAAACCCTACAAATATTAATCCCAGCACCCTCAATTTCCATAGTGAATGCCCCTTCCGTTATAAAAGAACAATCATAAAAACACTGATTTCCAGAGCAAAACTACTATCTTCCTTTTGAGCTATCTTCCTTAATGAACTTAAAATATAAAACAAACCCTTATTAATAATAGGTGTCCTAACTACAATGTTGATTAAGAAATTAAAAATTTCCTTAATAAAACTGAACATAACATAGACGATACCCTAAGCCATAAATAATCAATAAACCTTTACTACAAAAAACAATTTGATAATAATTATTAGATGAACATACATTAAAAAACCTCATCCCAAAAAATGTTCTCTTTACTGATCCAACCAAAAAAAATAAGACATCATTTCCTACAACAAATTCTAAAACGTCCAACTTAATTATTTCCAATAACTCTTCCCCCTCCACTGAACTTCTTCAAAGGACAAACGTCGTATATAAGTTCAAATGTCCCTTGAGAGACTGTGTCCCACGAATATAATACGAATGTTGATGTTACCACTGCAACTCTTTCAAGACAGCTTACAATGCACCTTAATGATTCTAGATCCATAGCCTTACATCTTAAAACCTATTCTATTCCCAAATCAAAATTTCGAAAATTTCTTGTTGAAATTACCCCTATAATATCACACAAAATTTATCAGTCACGACTACAAATCCTAGAAGCCCTATATATATATATATATATATAAAAATTTTAAAAAAAGAATCAATAGAATTAATTTTGATATAGCGACAATGTTTTGAAATGCTTTTTGTCTTTTTGTTTTTAATATTCTATATTCCTAGATAATATTCTATTTCTGTTGATAGCGTTCTGTATTTTAAATTCATCATCTCAATTTTATCCAACTCTGCGTTTACGTCAACCTAAAAACTGTTTCAAACATTTCTTTAAAAAAAAAAGACTCCTTATACATGCAAGTAACCCCTGATGATGGCCTATGAAAATTCCGAAAGCGCTTGGGAGAATTTTGGAAAATCCATACACCAATTCCAACCTGAAAGCAAGACACTTCCCAGGAAACTTGAAAGGATCTTAATAAGATTATATAGACAAAATGTGTCTTTATTATTTAATCAAAGATGTTTAAATAAAAGACTCATTCCCAACCACACACACACACACACACACATATATATATATATATATATATATATATATATATATATATATATATGCAGACAAAAAGCCGTTAATATTTCGGCTTTTTATCTGTATTTTGTCGCATTTTCGATTTTCAATTTCATTCCATCTTCTTAACTGCCTGATGAATGTTGTTATAAACTTCATGAAACCTTAGATTGCAGATCAATATTTTCCATGGATTAAATATATATATATAATATATTTATTTATTATCATTATTATTATTATAGCTCTATCATAGATATTGAGCACTCTCCATATTATATTGCACTTGGTTCTACACATAACCACATAGTAATTTACTGACGACCAACACTCTCATGATATAATATATATATATATAGTAGAGGTTTATGGTTGTTACTCGCTCACTTGGTGAGTTAATATGCACCATTTTTCCTTATTACTGCACCATGAGCAATTTATACCACTTACAACTAGTATAAACATCGCTTTCATGTTCCACAGTTTTTTCAGTTCCCTAGTAAAGTCGAAATATTTTTCCTTCTTTTCACTTTCTTTTAATTTTACCCTGTGGTCAGCCGGGACAGCAAAGTCCACAATTTTGCAAGTTCTCTTTTTTTTATTGTTGATTATTATAAGGTCTGGTCGTCTGGCAGAGATGAAGTGATCCGCTTGCTTGTCAAAATCCCCTAGGAGTTTGTGTGTGTTATTCTCTAGGTCAAATGTTGGGTTGTGCATATACCATTAGTTCGTATGGTTAAATTGAAATTTCTTGCATAATTCCCCGTGGATCACTTTACCCACCCAGTCGTGTCTAGTCTTTTACTCATTCTTTGCTAATTTGCTACATTCGCTTATTATGTGATTGATGGTTTCGTCTCTATCACCACATAACCCACATTTGCAGTTTTGTTACGTCTTATCTATTCTTGCTTTGATATGATTGGTCCTGATAGCGTTGTTTAGTGGTGTTATCAGGAGGGATTACTTTTCTCTCCTTTCTTAGTCATGTCTATGTTTTCTCGTGTGAGATGTCGCTAATTATTATTATTATTATTAGTAGTAGTAGTAGTTGTAGTAGTAGTATAAAAGCTACCCGAAACATTTCTACTACCTGCCCATAAATACTTCACCACATAAACATTGACAACACAATCATTATCATTATAAAAATAAATAAAAAATTATTTTTAAAAAAAGTAACGTGATGATGATTTTAATTTTAATCACCATAATCATCATCATCATCATCAGTTAATAAGATTCACCACCAAACAGACATTTCTTATTCACATCAAATAAACCTTTAGTTATCAGAAACTTAAAAAGGACTAAGAGAAAAAGAAATCTTTCTGATTGTAACAAACCTGTCCCCCACTTTCTCCTCATCCACTCTCTTCCTTTTCACACTCTCTTCCCTATAAGGCGGTGTCCTCGTGGTGTAATCGTTAAAGCGATGGGCTACGGAATCATAGTACGCGAGTTCGTACTCCAGTCGCGCTATTACGTTCACTTTCGGGCAAATATCCCTTATCCTCCCAGCTATGGGTTGAATAGTACCACCACTGTTCTTCTAGGAGAATGGCTTTGGCATTAAATAACCTACAAAGGTTGATATGCCATTAAACAAAGAAACCATCTTCCCAACAACTGACTGCGGAAATATGTGTTTATATGTAAAGAACCATCCCACTAAATGCACAAATATATATATCTATCCGTGAGCGACAGCACATACACAAACATACTAACATTCACAAACAAACAAACTTAGACAAACATATACACAAAGAAAATCCCCTTTCAAACAAAAAATTAACCCTTAATTTAAAAAATTATCGACCTTTTTGGAAAACTTTTCACACTGATGAGTCTTTGGGTCACCCTCGACTAAGGTCGCCAACTTTACTTACTTATATATATATATATACAAGTAAGTAAAATTGGCGACCTTAACGAAACAGATCTGTCTGTGGATGACAATATATATATATGCTCCACTACCCCTGTAGGGTTGAGCTCTCTAGCGAATGAAGTAATTGTGTTGCCATTAGCGTATATGCAAGGCTCTTCATATGAATCGAGCTCTCGGTAGCCAATAAGCGGATGTATGTAAACAATAACAATTGTGATTCATAACCGTTTAAATTTACTTCGCAGTCGCTGGCTTCCTCGTGGCTGAGTGGTAGAATCTTGGATTGGCGTTTGAGTCAAACGGGTTTCGATCCCGGCTTCGAACATCCAGTCTGTCTAGCCACACTGATGAGTTCTGATTAAACGAAACAGATCTGTTTGTCGATGACTATATATATATATATCTCCAGTGAAGATGAGTTGGGAATAATTCAGTTTGGGAATGTATAAGAGGTTTCTTATAAATCTCCAGGAGTGCACAATGTATGATTATAAATTTTATACGGAGCAAATCCAGGGCGCCTCGGGTAGTGTAATGGTTAGCAAGCTTGACTAGCAAAACCTGCAAGAATGAGTTCGAGTCACATTGGGTGCCCCATTTATTCGGCCTTGTGCCTCATCTAAGCAAAAATTTAGTAAATTAATACTGAGCAAATTCATATAATTGGAAGAATGTTTCACTCCATTATGTGATGGCACTCTGAAGAGGTTGGTTTCTCATATGAAGTGACCAGCTGAAATGAGTTTATTATAGCTGTCGGTCTTCTGAGATGTTCTTCCTGTTATATATATATATATAATGTATTTAAGTTTTGCCATATTTATGTCTAATGAGTACTCAATATTAGAGTGTGTGTAAAATTAAACAGTGTGAATACTGAAATCAACGATGCATGTTGACTGTCAGTTTCACGCCTTATACGATCTTCCAACTATCTTATTTATCCAACCCCACCGCCACAAGAAGAGTATGATGCAAGGTCAAATTTTGGGCGGGGGCCTTCAAACACACGAATGCTCAGCTAATGGCAGTGCTACAAATTGCTTGATCTCCGTCGGCATTCCGCCCCCACCACACTCATTGGGCGATGTGCTAATCCTGGTAGTGCGTTCTCTATATATAGACTACAGGGGGATTATTGGAATGGGGAAGCGGTTTGTGCGGATTTTAGTTTAGGGCTTCACTTAGATTATTTATATTTCTGATTTTGAGTTTGTTTTGGGTAGTGTTTTCTTACACGGCATTTTTCAATATAAATCCCCTTTTCAATGCACTTGAGTGATGGATATTAATCTCATAGATTGAATATTATGAAATTTTCAGAATTCAGCTAATAACTTTATGTTAGAAGACTGACTGCTTTATCTATTCTAGAATGTATGTGGGTGTGTATGTGAAAGAGAGAGTATGTATTTACTCAAGCCCTTTGCTACGAGCAGGCTGCAACACAAGGTCATTCTTTGAGCGGAGTACAAGATTCAATTCAGAATTTTCCTTCTCCTAGACTGGTTGTCTTACTAGGACTAAAAAATCTATTCTGACCTCGTGTGAAAGAGAGAGTATGTTCTTGTGTATCCTTGAATGCATCGATCTAGCTACTTCCCTCTGCTATTCTATCCGAAGCATCAGCCATAAAGACGATTGATTCACACATATCTATCTATCTATCTATCTATCTCAGTCTGTTTCTATCTCTCAACCAATTGTTTAAGTATAACTATCCATATCACTCTCTCTTTCTCTCTCTCTCTCTCTCTCTCTCTCTCTATATATATATATATATATATATATATATATATATATATATATATATATGGGGGGGTTCATTATATCTATCTATCCATATCAGTCTGAATATATATATGTATATATATATATCTGTTTGTCCATCTGCTTCTCACTCTTCATACCATCTTTTTATGTATCAATTTGCATGTACGTACACATGTGTGTATGCGTATACATGATCGTATACGCTTTTGCACACGCGCGTGTGCATATAAAAATCGGACGTATGCCAAAAATTTAAAAAAAAAGGTTATCACCATTACCAGTGCAATAAATCTTTTCCCTCCAAACGGGCACGGCAATCTACAAACGAACATTGATACATATTAGAACATAGATACACATCCACGAACACACACACACGTACTATATATTAAACAAAAACAACATTTAATGGCATATAAGGCCCACGGGCATATAAGTACCTCCCCTGTTTTTGCATAACATATCAAGAAAAAAGATTTTTTTTTTTGACTGGTACATCAAATGTTACTGGAACTTCATCTATTTCCCCTTCTTCTTTTTCTGCATTTCTTTTTGTGCATTTCTTTTTGTACATTTCTTTTTATGTATTTCTTTTTATGCATTTCTTTTTGTGATTAGCTTCGTGCAACGTAAGAAACAACATACATAAAATATACCCATTATATAGTCATACTTGCATAAATGTACACACACACACATACACACACACACTCTATATATATCTATATGAAGTATAACAGAGAAATTATAGCCATATACCGCAACAAATAGTTCCACGTATTCGCGTTTATCAGGCAATACTAAATTCTGAATGATCAAGGGTGGTTCATGGAACGCAGAATAATAAATCGAATCGAATTTGTGCAACAGATCGAGGAGTCTCTGTGGCGTAGTGGTTAACATACTGGACGTCGACATCGTAGTGAGCGAGTTCAAACTCCAATCTCGTCATTACGTGAACTTTTTTGACCATGGGAAAGTCATCGACCTTCTTATTCCCCAGCTATTGATTTTAATAGTACCACAACCATTTTTCCACAAGGATATCTTTGTCATTAAATAACCCACGAGGGTTAACAAAGAAACCAAACCAAATATTACGAAGGGCACGAGAAGTCAAAGGAGTTATAGATTTAAAGATATTGTAGAAAATCTTTTTAAAAATATTGTCACGACAAGCTTCATATGAATTTATATATATATATATAGAGAGAGAGAATTAATTTTGAAAATACCAACAATGTTTTGAAATGCATTTAGAATTTTTTTTAATATTCCGTATTTCTTGATAATATTCTATTTCCGTTGATAGCGTTCTGTTTTTTTTAATTCATCAACAACTCAGTTTTATTCAACTCTGCGTTTGCATAGTTTTGTTATGTTATAAAAACCAAAAGACTTTCAGAAATCATTAAAAAAAACTCTCTTTACATATGCAAGCAACCCCTGATGATGGCCTATGAAGGGTCCGAAAGCGCTCGGGACAATTTTGGTAAATTCATCCATCAATTCCAACCTAAAAGCAAGATACTTATCAGGAATCTTCAAAAGGATCTTAATTGAATTATACAGATATGTCTCTAGTATTTAATCAAACATATACATATTGATGAATAGACAAATTGTTTAGAAATGTTTTGTAAATCAAAAAACTGCTCAAATACTAGCCAGCAGAACAGGATAAAACTAATAATAAATTAAGATCGGACTTCTTTTTAAGTCGGTTTAAAAAAGAGTTTTATGTATCATCTACGATACAATCATCAGATAAAACTGACACATTATAATGATTGTATCTTAGCTGATATCTGAAACTTTTAAAAACGTTAAAACTTCATTGGGTAATATTCTAATTTGAAAGATTCTCCTCCTCTTTACCATCCAGCAACACATTCTTGAAATATTCTGCAGATGATTAAAAATGTTAATATATATATATATATATATATATATATATATATATATATAAGCAGAATTGACATTTTGGAGACCACCTGTGGAAGATTACAAAAATGAGTTGACAGTAATGGCGAACTGCTGGAGACTGAAATCATAATATCGTAATATCATTGAAGTGTTAACATTATTTTGAATCACTACGCACACACACACACACACACATTTTTCTATTACACTCTTTAAGACATCTCCATGACCACACACACACACACACACACACACACACACACACACACACACATATATATATATATATATATATGAAAAATCAATTGATTTCCCCCACAAAACAGAATTATTTTTCTTCAAAAAAAGATTCACAGAAGTTTTAAAATATGAATCTGTGTTTCTATATATTTGGACCAATCAGTGCTTTCATTCGTAAAAATTTGAACTCAAAATAATTTAAGATTATCAGATTCTTAGATTATTTAAAATACTCTGTTTAACCAATTGGAATCATAAATAGATTAATCCATTTCTGGTCTGATTTGGGGCCAATCTAAATCTTATAAATAAAACGATGAAATAGACTAAATTTATTACACAACAGGGATTCGTTCTCTATCGCTGCCTACATTCATATTTATTTCTAGTGGGTGAATTTTCAACATTCACTTCCTTCAGAATATACCTTATTTCAACATCGCTTAACTCTTTCAACAAGAGAAAATATATCTTTATTAATTATTTTTTAACTGAGCTGCTTGTACTGATATAACTTTCCTTACTGCTGATTATTAAGCCTTGCATTATACATCCATATTAGCGTATCAATATACTTTGCGTCAACTTACAAATACAATTAAACCTGGTCAAGAGAAGCTAATACTATTGGACTTTATTAGAAACTGAAAACCAAAGTTAGAGTAAGGTTAGAATAATTTGGGGAATTTCGTGTTAATGACGAAATATTAAGAGAAATAGAAAAACGTGTTAAATATACTTCGAAAATACTAAGCAAATCCACTCCAAGTCGGGCAGAGTTTTTAAAAAATGGTTAGTAATTTATTACCTTTTACTATATTATCATTTAAAAATGCATAAATGATATTTTTTATTTGCAAAATCACTGCTGTATACTATTTGTGCTTTAAATGCAAAGACACTTTCTGTAATTCCAAGTTTGGGAATTTCGTGTTAATGACGAAATATTAAGAGAAAAAGAAAAGAAAAAGAGAGGGAAAAGAATAACTGAATGACCTTCCCCACCCCAAGCACTAGAAACACGTATATGTGTATAAAAGTAAAGAAGCCTAGACGACATGGACCATGTTAAACATACTTCGAAAATACTAAGCAAATCCATTCCAAGTCGGGCAGAGTTTTAAAAAAAATGATTACTAATTTATTCTTTTACGATAGTATTATTTAAAAATGCACGTATGATTTTATTTTTTATTTGTAAAATCACTGCTTTATTCTATTTTTGCTTTAAATGCAAAGACACTGTAATTCCAAGTAACAATTGAACCTGGTCAAGAGAAACTCATACTATTGGACTTTATTAGAAACTGAAAACCTAAGTTAGGGTAAAATAAAATGCCTATAAGGGTGCAAAGAACCATAAATAAGGACTTCGATGATATTTAGAATGAAAGTAATAGTGGACTTTAACTAAGTCAAAACTTAATGACAGAAGGGGGAAGAAAGAGGGGAGAAAAGAAGAAAAAAAATTTTTTTACGAAAGCTATGGAAAACAGAAAGGCCAGTTGATAAACCCACTGACGGTTTAACGTAATGCCTAACCAGATCCAGGGCGTATGAATCCAACAATTCAACGGTCAGGATCAAATAGTTCAATCGGGAAACTACTGCTGCTCATCTATAAGGGTGGCTTCTGTAGATGAAAATAAAATAGCCATCGATAGATTACCATGACCAACACTCAAACCACCTGTCCAAACCGCATCGCTCTTCGTGCGGGTAAAAAAGGGTGCGTCCTGCTGAGGTTGGAGGCTTGGCCTCTGTTCGAAGAATCAGCTACAGAGCTTAAACTAAAACAAAAATTACTAAAATGCAAACGCACAATACAAATAGCGACATTCAAAGTTAGAACTTTAAATAGAATAGGACAACTACCGAAGCTGACTGCATCGGCGATAGATCATAATATACACACAAGAACACAGATACACTCATAGCGAGGATATCAAATATCACAATACAGGCAATTGATGGACGCTAGCCACTGAATCTGCATGGAGAAACTCTATCAATGCCACGATAGGAGGAGTAGGTGTGCTTATAGGACTGTATCATATTGACCTTCGACCCAGCCGTCAACCAAGGAACAGGTGCATCCGGTCGAAGATGTCAGGGTATAACCTTGACTGTGGACGGGTTGAATTGGGTGCAGATGCGACGCTCACAGGAAGCAGGTGTATGTCAAACAATGATATAACCCGGTGCGACAGGAACTTCACTTAGTTTAGAGTCAGTTAGTTGGAGATAAGATGCAGTAGAGAGAACCAGCACCCAGCAGAGGGCCAAGGACCCTCAGGACCCCCGATTGAGCAGCAACTGAGGGTCAATATGTTGCAGTTTGTTCAGTCTCCAACTCACCTCTCACACATAACCCTTTCGCAACCCTTTCGCAACCCTTTCGCAACCATTTCGAATAAAGCGTAAGAGGTATATTTTTCTAAAAAACTATTTGTTCGTCATTATTGTGTTGACTATGCTTCCGCATGTATATGTGTATGGTTATATATGTATCATGGTTGTGACTATACAACAGGACCTTGAGCCCTAAAGTCCCTAAATAGCATAGAGAAAATACAAACTAGGATGATGGTAGCTACTTTTAATGGTAACCCCAGTGCAACAATCATCTCCTGCTACAGCCCTACCAATGTTAGTGAAGAAACTGACCTCATCGTCTTCTATAATGAGCTATCCTCCGATAGATTAACATACCTCAATTTTAGAAAATTTTAGAAAAAGGGGGGAATGTAATATAATAGCCGAGGGATTTCGTTTTATATATCTTGCCTTTCGGTTTAGTTAGGCTGATAACCTTTCGCTTAGCGCATGGGTTAGTTAGGGGCAACATGAACAAGGTGTTCACGCGCGCGCGGAGAGGACGCGTCATTCACAGATGTCAAAATAAAGCCCCAGATGGGAGGTGTGAATGACGTCACGCACTGGAAGCGTGGGCTGAGATTTGAGAAAAGTCAGTTAGTTGAGTTCCTGCCTGGGAAGAAGGTTGATTTTCGGGGCTCGTCGTGGCCAGACGAATTTGTGCGCTACGGGCGCCGCGCGTTAGTTGGGTTGAGAGCTGACGATGTAAAAGCAGTCAGCATAGAAAGATGGTATCTCTCTCCTTATGTCGAAAAACCTTTAAGCTCAAAGGTAATAAAATGTTTCGTACCTGAGCTAAGAAGTCGTAAGTATTTTCGTGTTTCGGGATTCCTATGTTATATATATATATATGTTTATGAACATTATGAACGTTTTACGTACCAGTATGGGTATGTATATTTCACATATTCATATCTTGCTATGTAACAGGAAAACTATGGACCTACACCTACGCAAATAGTACTTAAGCACAGATAGACTACGTCTTTATAAATAAGGAATGAAATAATTGCGCATTGAATCGCTGCGTCCTCTGATCACCGAATTGTCACGGCAAAAATACGACTGAGCCTTCGTAGGAATACGATCCGAACAACTACTGTACAATGTGAGTAGTTCCTGCTTGATAACAGGAATATTAGATATCATCATCATCATCATGTCGTGCTGGTAGCACGGATATCCCTGACCCTCTCTCGCCACTTTTCCCTATCGTTCATCGCCTCAGGCAGGTCTTCTGGACAACATCCTGTATCCTCACATAGTTGCTGAATGTATGTTCGTGCTGGTCGTCCTGCTTTTGCGCGGCCATGTGTGGGGGTCCATAAGAGTACATCACTTATGAGTTCGTCCCTGCTTCTCCAGCAGTGTCCTGCATGTCTGGTTCGTCTAACTTGAATAGTTTTCGTGATAGGAGGCAGGTGGCCCTACAGTTGGTGTCTTGTGGGGTGTTGCCGCCAGGACTTGTTCAAGATTGCTCGCAGCATTCTTGTGTAATTGCCGTCTAGCTTCTTCTCCAGTCGTTTTGTTAGAGTCCATGTAGTGCATCCATATAGCAGTATCGATGCGACCGCTGCCTGGAAGAAACTGCGTTTCATTTTATCGGTTAGGTCTGATTTCCATATAATCGATAGCCTATTGATAGCTGTCCATACTTTCGTTAACCTCGTGTCGATGTCCTTTTCGGTTGATGCGACGCTGCTTCCTAGGTAAGTGAATTTGTCTACTAGTTTAAGAGGGGTTCCGTCTAGAGTGGAGATGTACCCCGTTTGATTATAGCACATATATTCCGTTTTGTGTGCATTGACATAGAGGCCTATGCCTGCGGCTGCTCTGCCAAAATTATATACAATTATTAACAAAAAAAATGTGTTTTTGGATACCTCACATGCACACATCCATACATCTATCCATACATACTGCTCCGACACTCTAATGCCATATATAATCAAAACACAAAAGGCAGATGGACAAAGGGATACATCAGCTGAGAGGGGATATATATATATATATATATATGGGTTAAATAGCATCACTGCTGTTCTTCTAGAACGATAGCTTTGGCATTAAATAACCCACCAAGTTTAATATGCCATTAAACAAAGAAACCAAATCAATGCAAAGGAGCCGTCTCCACGTTAAGTAGCTAGCCTGTATAGTTAATAGACCACTTCACATAGTTCTACAACAATGAATATACATATATAAACTTATTATACATACGTATATATTATATAACCGAATAGACACACACACACATATATATAAACAAAAGCGATATCAACAAAGACATGGCCAAAGCATGGAACATTATTAAGTTACTTACCATGTAAAAATCTAATCTCTCTGATAAATATAAAAGGGAAATTCTTCCAACCCCTAGCCTTATCTGTAGATAGATAGATAGATAGATAGATAAGAACAGACATAGATAGATAGATAGATAGATAGATAGATAGATATAGTTGTCAGAAGGATATAATATATATGCAGATATAAATACTTATGTAAATGTGTCTCTTCGATCAAGTTCATTTCACTAGTGGACGGATACTGATACCTTAAGCTCAAAAATATCGTATGGGTACTTTTTAATTGTTGCGTTAATATGGCAAACGAAAGTTGAACAAAAGTAGCGTCAATGGATTCTGATTCATTCTGATGTTGTTTATACCAAACATTAATAAATAACATTAGAGCAAATGCATTATGCAATAAATCGATTAATTCTTGGTTTCGCGTACGAATACACTTATCAACATCTGCATATGTTGTCATTCATAACTGACGATGGACGAACATCGCCTGATATGTAAATGAATAAAGATTCATGAAAGCAGACATTTCGGAATTAGTCGGAGCTCAGAAACAAAAGTAATTAAGAAAAGACTTAGTCAGATCTTTAAGGAAAGAACAAATACATTGATGTATATATGGCTAGACTGAGATAGATAGATAGATAGATAGATAGATATGAATAGAAAGACATATATATATATATATATATATATATATATATATATATATATATGATGGCTTGTTGGTTGGTTTCATGGCATATCAATCCTTGTAGGTTATTTAATGGCAAATCCTGTTTATACATATATACATTAAATATATATGATTTGTAAACGTATAATTTGTGGGCAACATTTTAAACGCGCTAGAGCTTATTTGTTTACACACAGTTCAATTGTTACAAGTATTGCTCACTAATCATCGTAGTCAATATTAATCATTTGGTTTAAATATTTTTATCTAATATTAATAATTCTATTCAACATTATTCATTCGTTTGCGCACAGTTAAATGGTTTTAAGTATTATTGTGTAAAACTAACAATTTAATTTACCATTTGTTTGCACACAGTTAGATAGCTTAGCAGTTCTATTTAACCCATAGTTGGGACCCTAATTACCACTCCGAGTCAGAGTAGACCTAGGTACAATGGCAATGAAGGAGTACTCCATTCTCCTCAGACCTTCGGATCTAAAACCTCACCATCAGATGCAGTTTATTGTCATATCCAAGACACATTTTTTTGGGGGGAAGGAGTTTTCCCCTTCCGCTGTTTATACATACAATAAATGAATAGTCGTTTTTTTTAGGGGGGTAGGTAAAAAACGAACACTTTTTTTATTCTCGTTGAGAATAACGTACTTGATAGTTTTATTAGCACAGATTTTTCAATTTCAAAAATAATTTCCCATTTTTTCAACAAAAAACGTTGCTAAAATATACCCCATCCCCCTACAGCTTCAAGACTGGAGTCTCACCAACAGATGGGTTAGTGACACTCATTGAGGAGAGGGTCCTTACATATCTACTGTGATGCTGTCGGCGTATTTTACAGTCGATTTTATTTAATCCATAGCTGGGAGGATAAGGGAGTTCATACCTTTCCCAAGAGTATTTGTCCGAAAGTGAACTTATTAGCGCAACTGATGTTCGAACTCGCTTACTACAATTCTGCAGTCCAATGCTTTAACCATTACACCTCGAAGACACCCCTAAAAGCTTACATACATACGTACATACATACATATGAGTTGAATGAGACAGATGAGAAACAGCCAAGTCGGCGCGGCTGTAGAATACACCGACTGCATCTCTGCAGATGAGTAAGGATCCACCCTGCAACGAGTGTCCTGGTAATGACATTAAACAATCTAACGGGAAGGCTCCGGCCTTGGAGATTTAGGAAATGTGGAGTACCCCTTCATTGCCATTGCTTCCAGGTCCACTCTGATGCGGAGTGATAGCACTTGATATCTATAGATCAAATAGAACAAACTATGTGCGCAAATGGTTGATGTTAAATTGTGACTTTTATATAGCAATACTTGAAACCATTAAACTGTGTGCAGAAAAGAGCTTAGGTTCATTTAAAAAGGTTATCCATTGAATGTTTGCAAATCATATATACATTTGATATATATATATATATATATATATATATATATATATATATTTACCAACCCCTCCGCTCGGGCAGGATATGACACAAGGTCAATTTTTAAGCGGAGTTTAACAGGTTTGAATTCAGAGTTTTCCTTCTCCTAGACTAGTTACCTCACCAAGGCTGAAGAACCTAGTCTGTCCTACTACTTCCCTATAGCTTGAGGGAGAATAATTGGATTCATACCTTTCTCAAGGGTATTAGTGCGATGTGTAATGCAATCAGTCTCGTCCAAGATTTGAACTCGTGTCACCGTGTCCATTTCCTACGACGATAACCATTGCACCACGGGCACCTCCAGAAATACATTTGATATATATGTATAAAGAGGATTGGGCATTAAATAACCTACAATGTTTGATGTACCATAAAACCCAACCCTACCAAATCAATAGATGGGAATAGATTGGGAAAGAAAGAAAGACTTTGAGCAATGCTTTCGTTGAAAACAATTATTTACTTTTGAAGCTGAATAATATTTACTAATAAAACCAGTGATTGCTTTTTTACGGTTGTTTATTAGTTTCTAAGAATAACTTTACTTGAGCATAAATGTGGGATAGTTGATGCTGACCTCTGAGATCACTGTAGGTCAATTTACGGTCGAAATTTCTATTTCCTACTTCGTGGAAATTTGATTTCTCAGAAGTATAAACCAGCAAAAGCAAATTTAAGATGACTGGCCTTTAAAATAATGATGTGAATGAGGTAAAATATATTTAAGCAGTGTTTGGAAAAAAATGGAAATTGTTTTTGGTGTTGAAAAATCTAAGCTTATAAAACTAAGAGAATTGATTATCGAATACGTTGTTCAAGACTAGGATAAAAAAAAATCGTTCGTTTTACCCGATAAAGAAAGACTATTCATATTGTCGACGGGGTTTAGAATAAATTGATTGAATCCCTAATCTCACAAAAAACGTGTCTAGAGTATGACTCTCATCTGCATCTGATGATGAGGCTCCAATTTTGAAGATCTTGGGAGTGTGGAGTACCCCTTCATTGCCATTACTCCCAGGTCCACACTAACCTTGAGTGGTAGTACCTGCTACGATTCCATCTATGGACCAAATAGATCTATATGAAAATTTTTCATATTGGATTGGAATACTTTCTACTCTATGATTGTAATTTAGATTAAGAAAAGTTACTTAGGGTTAATATTGTTTATTAAGGATTATTGTTAATTATTTGAAATTATACAACTGGATGCAAACAAATGACTATTATTAAGAAGAAATAAAGTGCTTATTAGGATTAGATCGGAATACTTGAAACATACACTATGTGCAGGTTGTTTGCATCAGACAGAAATATTTAAAATCACATAACTGCTTATAAAAAACCTCTTAAGAAACAACAACACAAAGAACGTAAATGTAAATTTACAATGAAAGCGATTCCCAAACCCCTAAGTATAAAATAATTCATGATGGGTTTGTTATATACTGACCCTCGACCGAACCGTCAATCAAGAGATGCACCTGTGTAAATAAGCGGAAGAACAGAGGAAGCATGTGGACGTAAGACAATAATATAACCAGGTGCCCGGGGCGGTTTGAGTCAGTTGGAGATAGGATGCCAGCGTGAGAATCAGCTTGCAGCCCTCAGTAACCCACGGTTGAGCAACCCAGCCAAGATGAGGCGAAAGAAGTGCTGCTCTGGTCAGAAGATCTTTGGCTCAATATAGCAGTCGGTCCCTATCTCCAACTTATCTCACACACAACAACCATCACCCTTTCAAGAATAAAGTGTGAGAGATTATATTTTTATAAAAAAGTGTGTTCGTTCGTTCGTTCATTGAAGTTCGTCATTATTGTTGACTATGTTTCAGCATATATTTGTATATGTATACATGCAGTTGTATTATGAATATACAACAGGTTGACATGCCATTAAGGTCAATTAATCAATCATATTGTCAATCCAAAAATTTTATCAAAAACTTTGCATTTTGCTTTTAATCCAAATACAGTTTCTTATGGCATCCTTTGTTTTGTTTTTTTGCTATCGTTTTAACACGAAGTGGCACTGAAAATTTTTCAGCACAACCAAGAAGGAATTTACCGTATTTGACGGCATATAAGACGCACGGGTGTATAAGACACACCCCAATTTTAAGAAAAAAAACAAAATACTAAGATAAATCTGCATAATAACCTTTTAAATAATGACAATAGGTATATAAAAGTTACTCCAAATGTAAGCTAATAGGAATTGCCAGATAGCTAATTTCGGCAGACTTACGCGAATTTTAAACCCACGAATAGTATATAAGTCGCAGGAGTATTCTAAAAGGTATTTTTATTTTTAAAAAATGTGCCTTATATGCTGTCAAATACGGCACTTTTTTTCAATTAATTTCTTAATAACACTTTCATTTGTATTTAACTGTTACTTATTTATTTTTTCTTAAATAAATTTTGAGAAACATTTTTCCTAGCGTGTTGAACTGCGTGAGGAATATATAAAATTGCAAGTACGTCTCCTGTGATTTATCAAGGTTGACACGTAAAGTTAACCTAAAGCTGATCGCCTGGTCCCTGGAGGCTTTTCCCAAGGCAGTACCTGTTAATCATGGCTGAGTTTATTGCTTGGCGCCTGAGGCACTCCCTAAAAAGAACACCGAGGAGAACATGCATGTTTTAAAATGGCTACACATGAGTCTTAGTTAGTGAGTGCCTAATCTGACTTAATGGCAAGTCGGATAAATCAATGCCAAGTGATCACCCATTCCAGAAGTGAATACGCTCATCTTTGCTTAACTTCAGTGATCATGTGGGAACCAGTACTTTCTGTGTGACTTGACTGTAAGTCAGTTGACTCTAAATCATTGCCTTTTTTGTCTGATCTAGAACTTTTTAGCGCCTCAACCTTTTCGTTTTAATTACTCTTTTGTAAACAACGCCGGGTATTGCAACTACTATTTATTACTACACTTTTTTTTTAAACTTGGAACTTATTACACATAATGTAACACCATTTTAACGAGAACGATTAAGTGGGTTTCATGAGTTTGTTTTTGTTTCTTTTAATTTTTGTATTTAATCACCTTAGATGAAAGCCCCACATTTCGTTTACGTGTAAATCATCGCGCCGTCCTTGTTTTCAAATTTCTGTGTTCCGCCATTGCGTCTCGAGTCAGCGTCTCTCTGCACACCCGCTGACACCGTGTGACTGAATGTCGTTTCATTACGCCATTATACCGCTGGACCAGCTGTATCACTTTGGAGGTAGAAAAGTGTACAGCAATAAACAGCTTCTGACTTCCTTTCGAAGTGAACTAATTCTGCAGTCGATTTTTCCACGCCACTCAAAAAGTTCTGAAGGTTTTCAAAATGTTCAGCGTTCTTAGTGCGAATAACTCGGGCCATTTGTCTTTGGATTGCTTGCATGTTTATTGTGGTTCTAGATCAAGGTCTGGATGGGGGCTTGTCAGATTAAAGACAAAAAATAAATCTGGGGGAACAAAAAATTAAGCCTGGGGCTGAAGAGACGGGTAAAGGTAGGGGGTACTCTTATCCTTCTAAAAACAAAAAAAAAATTCCAATGCTTTTACAAAGAGAGGGGCGTAGGCTGGAGAGACAGTACCTTTTTTAAGTAAATATATGAAGTAAAAAAAAGTAGCTAACGAAAGAAAAACTAAAACGAGGCTGGAGTTGTTCCCACCCCTCTTAAAAGCCTGCAAAACAGAAAGATGGTGGCGGGAAGTGGAATACAGAAATTATAGGGAGTAAAAAAAAATCAGAGAGACAGAGAGATAGAGGGGATAAGTAATAGTCGGAGGAGAAGAATTTAAGAAAAAAATGCCTTGGGATGTTTTCTGGCAGCAGACATCTTTGTTTCTGCTTATTTATATAGGATCCCCGCCAGGAAGACTTAGGCAAAGAATTTTTTTCTTCTCGGCTAATGTTCTGATTTGTTTAACCTGTGTTAACAAGCCAATGATTCCAACAAAACATGACCCCCTGCTTCGTGGGAGTCTCCGGTGTCACTTGAAGTGGCTTGCTCTAGTTTTACCAAGGGCGCTCCGCTTACCTTTCGGGGACGGAACTTGCTGCTGGCAGCGGTCATATCTTCTCCAGCCGCGACCAAATGGCAACACTCGCCTCAGACGAGAAAACTGAAGCTAAATAAATACATTTTAATGGAAATTTTTCCTGATCTATGTTGATAATGATATAGGATAAAGCATCGTTGGCACGAATGAATGAATGACTTTATCCTCCTTTCTCTCTCTCTCTCTCTCTCTCTCTCTCTCTCTCTCTCTCTCTATCTATCTCTCTCTCTCTCCCTCTCTCTCTCTCTCTCTAAAGGTCAATGAAGCTAGTCTTCTGGCATTTAACGAGTTAAAGATACGAATTATTTCCCAGAGACCTAAGGGTTCCTCAGGAATTTTTGAACAGTGTTGTGGTCTGTCTACCATAGTAATATATTATATAACGGGTTTGATTGAGTGACTGATTTTAATGGCATGTTAAAAAACCTGGGGTTATTGTATGCCTAGACTTTAGAGAATCACATTCATTGAACGTTCATATTATTACTTTTTGAGTAGTTTTTTCCTAACCATTTGTTTTTGTTTTTGCACTAGTACCAAGTAGAAGGAATTTCTCTGGCATGATGGCTAACGCGCTGAACTACGACATCATAGTAAGTATTAAGTATTCCAATCTAATACAAATAACTTATACACTGTTGTATGGTTTCAAGTGTTCATATATACTAATATATAAGAGGTGCCCGTGGTGTAATGGTTATCGACGTAAGAAATGGACATGACGACACGAGTTTAAATCCTGGATGAGACTGACTGCATTTCACATAGCACTAATACCCTTGGGAAAGGTATGAATCCAATTATTCTCCCTCCAGCTTATAGGTAAATAGTAGGACAGACTAGGTTCTTCAGCTTTGGCGAGGTAACTAGTCTAGGAGAAGGAAAACTCTGAATTCAAACCTGTTAAACTACGCTTAAAAATTGACCTTGTGTCATATCCTGTCCGAGCGGAGGGGTTGGTAAATAAATATATACTAGTAATTTTTATATGGTTTCAAGTAATTTCATTGGATGTTCTATTCACTCAACCTTGTGCCACATCTAAGCAAAATGTTTAGTAAATTACTATATGGTTTGAAGCAACTATTTTTACTTAATAATAATCATTTCTTTGCATAGTCATATATTTTCTAGACACTAATAATGATAATAATCCTTAATAAACGATTACACTTCAGTTAACTATTCTTATAACAAATAATTTGCAGTTATATAGTATCTAGAGTGTTCGTCAATGGTCCGGCAGACCGGGGTTCAATCCCAAGTCGAGTCATACCAAAGACTTTTTAAAAAAATGGTACTTGATACCTCCTTGCTCAGCACTCAGCAAAGTGGGGCAATCCATCGAAAGGAGTAGTGCCCTCTCCTACAACTCGGTGTAGTAGCTTTTAAAAAGGGAGCCTTTGGGTCTCCTACGACTACTGTCGCCAACTTTATCCTAAAATCAATAATGTTCAAACATATATATTTGACCCATACATAGGTTTGGTTTGGCTTGGTTTCTTTGTTTAATGGCATATCAACCTTTGTGGTTTATCTAATGCCGAAGCACCCCTTGTAGAAGAACAGTAAGGATACTATTCAACGCATATCAGTTGGAATAAAAGGGTTCAGGCCTTTTCCGAAGATATTAATCCGAAAGTGAACGTCGTGGCGTAAAAGAATTTTGAACTCTCTTACTATGATGTCGCAGTCCAACACTTTACCGACTATGCCACGTAGATTCTTTCCCATATATAGGACCCTAACTGGTAATACTACTCCGGGTTAGAATGGACCTGAGAATAATGGCCATAAAATCGCTGTCAAAACTGGAACCTCACCACCAGATGCAGTTTAGTGTCATACCATTAAACTGAGTAACCACAGCTGTTGAAACTCTTCCATATGTGATAACACTTTGCCATAATACAGATAACAGAAGAAAGTTTTAAAATTTGTTGTGAGCAGTCAATATTTGATTAACGAACAGTTGATTACTTTTTTTAATACGCTTTCAAAAAGACTACGGAAATATTTAATTCTTCCTATAGAGTCTTCATTGAACATCTGTCGTAGAACATGCTCAACTCAGGGACTCTTTTTGTAAGTTGTGAATTTAATTTTCACTTTGAACACGACTGCGCAAGCAATTTTTCTTTTGAAAACCTATGGTCTGCTCCAAATAATCAAGAATTGAATCCCATCCTTATATATTACTACCTTTGTCCTACAAAACTTGTAACATTTGCATGTAAATTTCATACAATAAATATAACAACTATTATGAGACAGGAGGCGTATCGATTGGTGCTGTGGTTTTCGGAACTTGTCTTGAAGACCATTGCTTGTAAATTTAATTCTCATTGTGTAACCCTTCGTTCCGACTGAATCATATCATGTTGTGCCACAAAGTTCTGAAAGAATCGCATCGTGCTGGCTAGTCTTGAAGATTAAATGCTACTGAGAAGTGAGTTCATTGATCACTGGGTGCTACATACTTGCAGCCTCTTGTTGTTATGGTTTTCATAGGAAATGGGCGCAGCGATTTTGATTCTAATCTTGGACGAGACTGTTTTCATTTCCCATCCAGCTAATACCTTTGGTCAAATCCTAAATCCAACTACTCTGTCCCCCATCTATGTGTAAATACAAGACTTTTTAGCCTAGAATAAAAACTCTTAATTTAAACCTGTTACGCATCGCTTTAAAAAAGAATGACCTTGTGTCATATCCGGATCCCGGCGGAGGGATTGAGTAAATAGATTATTGCGGTCTTGTGCCATATCTAGCTTTGCTTAGTTATAAAAGGGGTGCCTCGTGTGATGTCATGGTAAGGGACCTAGGCTTGATAGCAACTGTCAATGTTAGATTCTCACTAGCTGCCCCATACTTCTATCCTTGTAATAAACTAAATTAACCTCTGTAAATGACAACTATTGTGAAACAGATATTGTAAATATCAATGTTTATTCGTACATTTCTTGCGCAACAGTCAAGTTTTTAATAATTACCTTATCATTTTCTGGCCCAGTCAGGTGGGGCTTCAAAATACACTAACTGCTTCTTTGCAGACAGATAAGACTTTTCCAACGAGAGCCCTGTATAAAAAAATAAACAATCTGATGGTGAGGTTTATGTAATGCTGGAGTTTTGGGGAATATGGAGTATCCCTTCGTTGCCATCGCTCCAAGGTTCACTCTGGCCCGGAGTGGTAGCACTTGATAGGGTCCTATCTATGGGTCAAATAGAACTGTTTGACATTTAAAACTGTGTACTTATGCTAAACTGAATTGTTGGAAATTAAGAGAAACCATTTAACTTGCGTAAAAAAAAATGTTTAAAAATGTTATCTTCAAAATGTACGTGGGGCATTCAATAAGTTTCTAGACTTTTTTGTACATGCATTTAAAATTGTCATCGAGTCTTGAAATTTCAGTATGTTATTGCTATACAACTTTTGAGGTGACTGACCAATTATTATGATTTCAGGTTCAAAGGAACAGCTACAGCAGGAATTGGAATACACCCTACTAAAGTCTGATTGTCAGAGCTGGTGAATTTCAAAAATGCAAAGAGGACACTTAGATAAAACGATATGCTATAGAATTAGTTTTATACTTGGAAAAATGCCACAGAAAAGTATGGAATGCTTCAGGCTGCTTTTGGAGCATCTTGCATGAATCGAGCATCAGTTTTTGAGTGGCATAAGAGATTCAAGGAAGGCAGGGATGATGAGAGGTGTGGGAGGAGTAAGGAAGTCAGAACACCAGAGTTTATTCGCCCAAAGGGTTAGGGTTAAGGTTAGGGTTACTATGGTGAGGTTTTAAGGGATTCCAGGAAGAAATTTCGTTGCTATAACCTAATTCCAAACCATGCAGAGTTTACATCTATAGAACAAAATTCTGAATGAAATATTATTTTGCTTTTTTAAATTAAAAATCTCCTCATTTGTTGAATGATCCTCGTATATATATATATATATATATATATATATATATATATATATATATATACATGGTGCATTCAATAAGTTTCCAGACTTTTTTGTAGAGATATCTAATATTGTCGTAGACTCTTGAAAATTCACTATGTTATTGCTATGCATCTTATGAGATGACTGACCAATTTTTATGATTTAACGTTCAAATGAACAGCTACAGCAGCAATTGGAATACACCCTACTAAAGCCACATTGTCACAGCTGGTGAATTGCAAAAATGCAATCTGGACTTTAGAAGAACGATATACAATAAAATTCTGTTTTAAACTTGGAAAAAATGCCATGCAATGAAAGCTTTATCTACTGCGATGACACATGACACAGAGACCAAGAGACAGAGTTCCCAGTGGAAGCATGCTGGCTCTCCCAGACCCAAGAAGGCCAGACAGAGCAAATCCACCCACAAACTTTTGATGATCCCGACAGGATCTACATTTACTGGGTTCCTACTGGACAGACGGTCAACAAGGAATACTATGTTGAGGTTTTAAGAAAGTTTAGGAAGAGATTCCGTCAGAAGCGGCCAGCACTCTTCAAATCGGGTCAGTGGCGTTTCCACGAGTACAATGCACCAGTCCACAACTCCATCCTTGTCACAGACTATTCGACCAAGATTGGCATCAAGACAGTTCCTCACCCTCCCTATAGTCCAGACCTTTCTCCTTGCGACTTTTGGTTATTCCCTAAGCTCACAGGCTGTCACCATGAGACAATTAAGGAGATGAAAGAGGCTGTGACGAAGATCATTGACACGCTCACACAAGGGAACTTCCATGGGGCCTTCAAGAAGTTGTTGGAACGGTAAAACAAGTGTATTGCAGCCGGAGAAGATTACTTCGAAGGAGACTAGAGTTTCATATGTGTACTATCAATAAAAGTGACCGTACGAAAAAAAAAGTCTGGAAACTTATCTAATGATCCTCTTATTTAGAAATCATACATTTAATATATCTTTAAAAATTATTTGGCATTAAATGACTGTCGATGATCGATATGAAATAAAACTAAACCAAACCAAACTTATTATTTTCACTGTAAAGAAACTTTAAATAATAAATATTTTCTTAATCGATGAATAGAGAATAGATTCACTAGTGAGACAAGTACATTAACCTCTGCTTTAGAGCAGTTGCTTCAACATTCGTAAAGTTTTATGAATTGGGAAAGGTTTGAGTGTCTCTATAAATATTCAAAGAGTTTGATGTGGAGCCAACAAATTTTCTATGCATATTTAAAGTAAAAATCCTTTGCAAAGCATCTTTATAGTAAAATTCATTGGCTAAGAATTTTTATAGCAAAAGGCCTTTGCAGTACATTTTTATAGTAAAATTTCTTTGCAATGCTTATTTATAGGAAAACAATTGTCAATGCATTTTTATAGTAAAAATTCATTTGCAAAGCATTTTTATTGTAAAAGACTTTCACAATACGTTTTTATTGTAAAAATCCATTGCAATGCTTTTTTTATAGGAAAAATGATTTTCAATGCATTTTTATAGTAAAAATTTATTTGCGATGCATTTAACGGTAAAAATATATTTGGAATGCATTTTTATTGCAAAAAATTCATTTGCAATGCATTTTTATCTTTAAAAAATTATTTCCAATGCCTTTTCACAGTAAAATCATTTCCAGTGCATTTTTATAGGACTGATTGATTTTATGCAATTGTCTCAGTTAACAAGCTAGCTAGGCTAAGTAATAAATCTCAAAGTAAGCTTTTTAAAAGAGGCAATCCAGAGTTCTGTTTGCTTTTAGATTCTTTGTTTTTATTTGTTACCCAGGAATAAAGTGATTGAAAAGAGAAAGAAAAGAAAGGAAACTCCCATGGGAGTCTTCTGTAACACAATGTCTTTCTGCTTTTTGATAAGTTCAAAAACGGAATATTCATGTAAATTTTCATTGATTGGTACTTTGATTGACCTCGAATAATTGTAGTTGGAGAGTATATATATATATATATATATATATATATTCCTATCAGTGATAGAAATGGGACTTGGGAACTAAGTAAATAATAAGAGTGTATCTAGAATTTTTTCTTACGTTTCAGAGGAGATAAGATAAATAAACTCGAACAGTTGGAGAAGGACTGTCCGTACCCCACTGTAAGTAATTAAAAAAAAAAAAAGATATATCCAATTTTTTGAGACCATATAAACTACACTGTATGTTGATTCCCCCACATGCATGTACACGGTGACTAACATGATGGACTACGACATCGAGGTAAACGAGTTCGAACTCCACTCGCACTATTACGCTCACTTTCGGACTAATGCCCCTTGCGTAAGGTATGAACCCCTTCATTCCCCCCCCCCAGCTATGAATTAAATATTATTACTACTGTCTTCTACAAGGATGGCTTTGTCATAAAATAACCCCCGAAGGTTGATATGCCATTATAAATTCAGTTTTTCTTCCTGAACCATTCTTTGAGTATGCGAACCTATGAAAAGATCTCAGTCTAACCTAGAATAAAATTGCCCACCTTTTTAAAAAAAATACTAATTTTTATTGTAAAGAAACTTCTAAAAAACGATGGAAAAGTTGGTTGCGCTTCAGGAATAACATGAACTTGCTCAGTTATTACATGTTTATTAATTAACAAATAAGATAAAGTATTTAGAGGCACATCAATCTTTTCGGATTATTTAATATCAACGCCATTCTTAGAGAAGAACAGTTGTGGTACTATTGAACATATAGCTGGTTGGATAAGGGGTTTCATACTTTTGCCAAGGTTGTTAATCTGAAAGTGAACGCAGTAGTGCGACCGGGGTTCGAATTTACTTACGATGATATAGAAGTCCAACACGTTAGCCACTAGACCACGGAGACTCTCGGGCTCACAATCTCTAATAAAATAATAGATTAATGTATGATTGATGGCTCTCAGTCATTGCCGACTAAGAAATAGTATGTACTTACCTAAACCCGAGGCAACGAACAGGATGTAGAATAAAGATGTTTTTTAAGCAGAGTAGAGCTGGTTTGAAGTCAGAGTTTTCCATTTCTTAGGCCAGTCACCGTTTCAAGGCTAAAGAACTCAATCTGATCTACTAATCTATGAATGGATATGGGAAATATGATTTCATGCCTTTCAAAAGTGAATTAGCACAAAAAAAAAACGCGAATAGCTACGTCAGGATTTGAATACGGTTTTTCCGGTGTTATTAGTATCTAGTCATTGGATTACGTGAGATTGCCCATTCGGTTGGGGCTTTAGAATACACCGACTGCACCTCTGCAAAGGGGTAAGACCCCCCCCCCCCCGAGTGTCCCGGATTTGACATTAAACAATCTGATGGTGAGGTTCTAGTGATGCTGTAACTTCGGGGAATGTGGACTACTCCTTCATTGCCATCGCTCCCAGGTACCTTCTGGCTCGAAATGGTAGCTCCTGATAGGGTCCTATCTATGAATTAAATAGAACTAACTGCATACTCATGCTAAACTGAATTGTTTCAATTAAAACTATTTGACTAAACTGAATAGCTTGAAATAGAAACATTTTTTACAATTAAAACGTACTTACATTTAAACTGCGTGCTTATGCTAAACTGAATTGTTTGAAATGGAACTGTTTTTGACATTGAAAATGTACTTACACTAAACTGATTTGTTTGATATAGAACTGTTTTTACATTTAAATGTGTGTAAACAAAATCTGTACTTATACTAAACTGAATTAGCTGAATTAGAACTGCTTGACTAAACTGAATAGCTTGAAATAGAGATGTCTTTCCCAATTAAAAGGTACTTATATTTAAACTGCATACTAATGCTAAACTGAGTTGTTTGAAATAGATCTATTTTCATAAAATAGATTTGGCGTTAAATAACTTACAAAGGTTGATATGCCATAAAACCAACCAACCAACCAACAAAGAAGAATTAGATATTTGTAGTATAAAATAAATGCTTTTTGACTCGCCGAAGTATATCCAAGCGTTATTATATAAATAACGCTGTAAGGCAAGGCCACCAAGATGAATACATGTGTATTCAACATGTGTTTGTATAATCACTCGCTTTCTCTCTCTCTCTCTCTCTCTCTATATATATATATATATATATATATATATATATATATATGAATATATATACCAGTCTGTCAATTTCATACTTATCTATCTATCTATCTGTAAGTCTATTGATCTCTCTCTCTCTCTCTCTCTCTCTCTCTCTCTCTCTCTCTCTCTCTCTCTCTCTCTCTCTTTCTCTTTGCCTAGTCGATTGGGGCAGTAGAATACACCGACTGCACCTCTGCAGATGGGTAAGACCCCATCCCCAATGAATGACCTGTTATGACACTAAACAATCTGATGGTAAGGTTCCAGTGATGCTGGAGCTTTGGGGAATGAGGAGTTGTAGCACCTGATAGGGCCCTATCTATGGGTTAAATAGAACAAACTTATGCTAAACTAAATTGTTTGAAATGGAACTGTTTTGATATTGAAACTGTACTTACGCTAAATTGAATTGTTTAATATAGAACTGTTTTGACATTTAACTGTGTGTAAACAAAATCTTTACTTATTTTAAACTGAATTAGCTCTGTTTGAATAAATCCATTAGCTTAAAATAGAAATGTTTTTGACAATTAAACTGTGTACTCGTGCTAAATTGATTTGTTTGAAATAGAACTATTTGGATTTGGTGTTAAATAACCTACAAAGGTCGATATGCTATAAAACCCAAACAACTAACCAACCAACCTCTCTCTCTCTCTCTCTCTCTCTCTCTCTCTCTCTCTCTTTCTATATCTCTCTCTACATATGTACCTAATTTTCCCTATCTTTGTGTTTATATATATATATATATATATATATATATATATATATATATTTCTCTCTCTCTCTTACTCTCTCTCTCTCTCTGTATATATATAAACCTATCTTTCTCTGTTTGTATCTCTCTCTCACTCTCTCTCTCTCTATATATATAAACCTATCTTTCTCTGTCTCAGTGCTTGTATCTCTCTCTCTATCTCTCTCTCTCTCTCTCAATCTCTCTCTCTCTCTCTCTATCTCTCTCTCTCTCGCTCTCTAACACCAAAACTTATACAGGCGTATATACAGAGAGTCTAAAAAGGAAACTGTTTCAAAAGCTTATCTAAAAAACATAACTATTTAAGATATCAACACTTAAACACTTAAAGTTTATTACTGCGACTTAAGATTGACTCATCGCTGAAAATCAGACTTATATAAACCTATACTATGTATGCTTAGTATAAGAAATGGAATTGGTGACTGGTTGTTTATGTTTCATTTTTTATTAATGCCCTTCAGAAAGGTACGTGGTGCATTCAATAAGTTTCCAGACTTTTTTGTACAGGCATTAAAATTAGTTGTAGACTCTTGAAAATTCACTTTGTTATTGCTATACATCTTATGTGATGACTGACCAATTTTTATGATTTCAGGTTCAAAGGACAGCTACAGTAGGAATTGGAATACACTTTACTAAAGCCTGATTGTCACAGCTGGTGAATTTCAAAAATGCAATCTGGTCGTGAGGACAATTTAGAAGAACGATATGCAATAAACTTCTGTTTTAAACTTGGAAAAAATGCCACAGTAACGTATGGAATGCTTCAGACAGGAGTAAGGAAGTCAATACACCTGAGTTGATTGGCCATAGGGTTAGGCTCAGGCTTACTATGTTGAGGTTTTATGGGAGTTCAGGAAGAGATTCCATCGGAAGCGGCCAGCACTCTTCAAATCGGGTCAGTGGCATTTCTACCAAGACAATGCACCAGTCCACAACTCTGTCCTTGTCACAGACTATTCGACCAAGATGGGCATCAAGACAGTTCCTCACCCTCCCTATAGTCCTGGCCTTTCTCCCTGTGACATTTGGTTATTCCCTAAGCTCACAGGCTGTCATTATGAGACAATTAAGGAGATGAAATAGGCAGTGACGAAGGCCATTGACACGCTCACACAAGAGGACTTCGATGGGGCCTTACAGAAGTTTTTGGAACGGTACAACAAGTGCATTGCAGCCGGAGGAGATTACTTCGAAAGGTACAAAAGTTTCAAGTGTGTACTATCAATAAAAGTGCCCATACGAAAAATGTCTGTAAACATATTTAAGGATCCTCGTATAAATCCACACGCTCTTCTTCCAGCGATGAGAAAATAGTAGGGCAGACCGGATTCTTTAGCCTTGGTAACGTAACAAATTTAATTGAAAGAAAATTCTAAATTTAAACCGGTGGGACGATTCTTAGAAATTAACCTTGTGTCACATCTTGCTCATGACAGAAGGGTTGCGTAAATACATATATAAACCCATCTTTATATTCCCAATGCTCCAGAATTTTTGGGTCCAATCACTTTTTCTTCTGGTCATTCAGTCTTTACTACAGTTGGTAAGGCATCATTTTCAGCCGTTTCTGCAAATTTTTCCAAACTGTCTAGTGTGGAATTTAGATTTCTGTTGTCTACGTGGCTAACTAGCACAAATACATTCTTATTATTTTTCGGATAGGATTTATAAAAGAATTTATATTTTCACCATGGACAAAGCAAAAATTACCTTCACATCTTTTTGTTCATAACAAAATGGTCTAATAAACTCTGAGGTAAATGTGGATGGGCTTTTTAAATAACCTGTTTGTTCTTTTGTCACCGATAAAAAGTGACAACCTCTTTGTCTCTTTAAGATTTTCCATGCACCACTTTGTAAGATAGACCCACAACCATACAAGAACCTAAAGAATAATCTAAAATTAAATTTCAAGCAAATGATGTATTTTAAGAACCAAATATTGTACGTGAAGTTACTACAACATTTGATTTCGTAAAAGATTATTTTAAAAATGATCGAAAAGCTGACCATTGAATATCATTCAATTTGCCAAACTTTGCAATTCAGCTAAGTTACGTGAATCAAAAGCAACAACTTGCGAAATTCTAAACACACACACACACACAGACACACACACACACACACACACACACACACACACACACACAATATATATATATATATATATATATATATATATATATATATATATATATATGACAAGCAAATCTGGAAATAAATGATAACAAAAAGGAAACAAAGGCATTGAAAGAAATCCTTTGGATCCCTTGCCTTACATTTCAATGTTCCAGCAATAGTTGGCTAGTTTGGTTTTATGGCATATCAACCCTTGTAGTTCATTTAATGCCTAATCCTGCTTATACATATATGTTTGATAAACATGAGTTGTAAACACATAGCTTGTAGGTGACAAAATTCTAACAAATCATAGCTCATTTCTTTGCACATAATGAAATGATTTCAAGTATTGCCATCAAACACTAATAATTCTATTCAACATTATTCATTTATTTGCTCACAGTTAAATGGCTTCAAGTATTGAAAATGATTAGATATTTGTATTTGACCAATAGAAGAGACCCTAACAGGCAATTCCACTCCGTGCAAGAGAGGGCCTAGGAATAATGGCAATGAAAGAGTACTTCACATTCCCCAAAACTCTAGAATTGCTTAGTCTCATAAACGGGACACTCGTTTGCGGGGTGGCAGGATTCTTATCCTTCTGCAGAGATGTAGTCAGCGTATTCAACAACTTCAATCAACTGAGTTTCGGCAATGGTTTCCAATCCTTGATACCAGAGTGTTGGATGCAATGTAATACAGTAATTCCTAAACTCATGTCATTAATTGCTGTGGCACAAAACTGATGCAAATAAAGACGACTTTCCACATTTATATCAATGTTGTTTTAAAAAATCAATTCTTTGGTTGTCTTGCCCGGTCGGCTAGGGCTGTAGAATACACCGACTGCTTCTCTGCAGAGGGGTAAGACCCCCGCCAACGAGTAACACTAAACAATCTGATGGTGAGGTTCCAGTAATGCTAGAGTTTTGGGGAATGTGGAGTACTACTTCACTGCTATCGCTCCCAGGTCCACTCTGGCTAAGAGTGGTAGCACCTGATAGGATCCTATCAATGGATCAAATAGAACTAAACTGTGTACTTATGCTAAACTGAATTGTTTGAAATAGAACTGATTTGACATTTAACTGAACTGCTTTGATATTTAACTGTGTGTAAAGAAAAACTATACTTATACTAAACTTAATTGTTCGAAATTTACTTTGGCATTGAATGACCAGAAAAGGGTTCATATGCAGTAAAAAAAAAAAAAAAAAAAAAAAAAAAAAACAACCATCCAACCTGGTTTGTTCAGTTAGAAAAAAAATTAAAATAATCTATGATAATAATTTTAAAAATGCTTCGACGATGGCAACCTAACTTGAAAATGTTGATAGTCGGACATGACGAAAGTCGAGCTTGAAAAATTTACCTTGTGTCAAATTCTGATCGTCCCACGACGTCAGGGGCGGATATTGGTAATATGGCAGTAAAGGAAGAAGCTACTCTCAAATAATTCACTTTTTGTCTGGTTAGAAATATTAGCTGAATGTCAGTCTGGCAAAATTTATTAGAAGATGGCGCTCTTAGAGTAATGGATATCGTTGTAGAAAATCGAATTGGCAACTCGAGTTTGATGGGACTGCATGCGTTTCACTTGGGAAATGTATGAATCCACCTGTTTTTCCTTCAGCCATGGGCAAATAGTCGGTTAGACTGACTCTTTAGCTTTGGATAGATAATCACTCTGGGTGAAGGAAAACCAGCTGAAATCCGCTTCGATACTGCTATATGGATGCACCACATGGACGCTTACGAAGCGGCTGGAGAGGAGGCTGGACGGAAATTATACAAGAATGTTGAGACCAGTATTAAACAAGTCCTGGCGACAACACCCCACGAGACTCCAACTATACGGACACTTGCCCCCCATCACAAAAACTATACAAGTTCGACGAACCAGACACGCAGGACACTGCTGGAGAAGCAAGGACGAGCTCATAAGCGATGTACTCCTGTGGACCCCCACACATGGATGTGCAAGAGTGGGACGACCAGCAGGAACTTACATACAGCAGCTATGTGAGGACACGGGATGTAACCCTGAAGACCTGCCGGAGGCGATGAATGATAGGGAGAAATGGCGAGAGACGGTCAGGGATATCCGCGCAGGCGGCGCGACATGATGATGATGATGATGTCACGCAGTTTCTTCCAGGCAGCGGTCGCATCGATACTGCTATATGGATGCACTACATGGACTCTAACAAAACGGCTGGAGAAGAAGCTAGACGGCAATTACACAAGAATGCTGCGAGCAATCTTGAACAAGTCCTGGCGGCAACACCCCACAAGACACCAACTGTAGGGCCACCTGCCTCCTATCACGAAAACTATTCAAGTTAGACGAACCAGACATGGAGGACACTGCTGGAGAAGCAGGGAAAACTCATAAGTAAAGTCCCGTGGTGTAATGGTTATCGTCGCAGGAATTGGACACAAGTTCAAATCCTGGACTGATTGCATTTCACTTAGCACTAAAACCATTGGGAAAGTTATGAATCCAATTATTCTCCCTCCAGCTATGGGTAAATAGTAGGACAGACTAGGTTCTTCAGCCTTGGTGAGGCAACTAGTCTAGGAGAAGGAAAACTCTGAATTCAAACCTGTTAAACTCCGCTTAAAAAATTGACCTTGTGTCATATCCTGCCCGAGCGGAGGGGTTGGGTAAATATGAAGAACTCATAAGTGATGTACTCTTATGGGCCCGCACACATGGCCATGAAAAAGCGGGACGACCAGCACGAACATACATTCAGCAACTATGTGAGGATACGGGATGTTGTCCAGAAGACCTGCCTGAGGCGATGAACGATAAGGAAAAGTGGCGAGAGAGGGTCAGGGATATCCGTGCTACCAGCACGGCATGATGATGATGATGATGATGATGTCACATCCTGTCTATGCGGAGAAGTTGGCAACATATATACTACTACATTTAGATTTATTTTGCTTTCTAGGCAGCAGCTGAATAGGAAAGCAATCCTATAAGGGTTTGCATCCTGGGCTCAGTTGAAAATAAGCATGTGTCACTCTGTATTCTTTCATACTACCAATCCAATCTCCCTCTCTCGTAAAAGAATTCGAAATACTCGGTTATAGATATAGGCTCTTGATTATACTTTCTTATAAAAATCAAGGCGTACTTTTTCATCATCAACAACCTCCAGGAAGTTTCCATATATGTTACCATAGATTTCAACTTTTTTTTTCTTTAAAAAAAGATTGGTACCTTACTAAAATATAAAAATATCTTTCATTAATACTTTACAGTACTAAGATATCAGCTTTCTCCATCAATACCACTAATTTTACCTTTTCAGATTTGATGACGCGCATGCGTACCTGTGTATTAGTATTTCTTTGTTCATAGTTTTAATACCGTGTTATACAAGAGCCGGAAGTCGTTGATTTCGTCGACAAAACGCTCGTATGATTTCTAAAGACTATAAGCTGAAACTTGCGTGAATATATATATATATATATATATATATATATATATATATATATATATATATATATTATCTTGAGATAATTTGGCATAGGCACTTCGTAGACAGACCGGAAAGGCAGGAAGAAAGACCCCCGGAAATTATTGCCATTGAATCAATAAGCAAAATGAACGAGGAACTTTTTCTTTTTCCTTTTTCTTTTTTATTTCTTTCCTTTTATTTTTTTCTCC
Organism: Sepioteuthis lessoniana; assembly: GCA_963585895.1. Taxonomy (NCBI): domain Eukaryota; kingdom Metazoa; phylum Mollusca; class Cephalopoda; order Myopsida; family Loliginidae; genus Sepioteuthis; species Sepioteuthis lessoniana. The sequence continues at coordinate 101,658,126 of OY757915.1, forward strand.
TTTTTTTTTCTCTCTCTTGAGCTGGCTGATATCCTGAAATAAGAAGTCGACTATTGTCTTTGATCAAAGGCATCAACAATTCCCAAGTTGCTGTCAATCAACTTTTGGTACTGACGTCATTGTTGGCACGAGGAAGCTTTAATGTCTTTATCGAATATAGGTTATAATGAACATTGCTCGAAATCAAGCCTTTTGCAAAGCACAGTAGAATTCATGGCATAACTGCAAGTGCGATTTCTTTTTCAAAAGAAAGTAAGAATAAAAAATGCCCGTATGTACAGGGTATGCTTCGAAAGTAAAATCTCCAGCTCATTTCCATGGAAACTACAATAGACACAATATGAATGATAATACTATTGGATAGAACAAGATTTCTGCTCCAAAAATATTTTTCCTTATATGGCATAAGCCAAACCCTTCTCAAAAGTAGGATGTGATACAAAGTCAAGTTTTTACCAGAGTTTAACTGGTTTAAATTTAGAGTTTTCCTTCTCTTAAATCGGTTGCCATTCTAAGCTTAATAAGCTCAGTCTGTCCTACTACTTCCCAATCGTTGGAGGGGGAACTGTTGGATTTATACCTTTTTCAAAGCTATGAGAAATACGAACAGCCTCGTCCGGGTTTGATGTCGGGTCATCGTGTCTATTTTCTCCTCCGATAACTATTACACAATGAGTTCCTCAAATTCACCAACACTGGTAATTCAATTTCGTTAATGATGAAGAGCCTGCTAGCTTCACTCGTAAGACCTTCAGTTTGAAAATAATGAATCCTATGTTATCATGTTGCCCCACGACATCAGAAGCGGAGTTGTTAATACGACAGTAAAGGAAGAAGCTACTCTTAAATACCTCATTTTTTTTTTTTGTCTAGTTAGAAATTGCAGCTGAATGGCAGTCTAGCAAAATGGCGCCTGAGATTAAAGCTGAGGTAAATTATTTAATCCATCGACGCGTTTCGCAGGCTGCAGTAATATGAGGGATAAGCTAAATCCAACAGACCAGTCAACCCAAAAAATAAAGTACCTTGATCTGTACATTTAAACAAATATTACGATGCCAACAAATATCCAACTTAAATGTATACGAAGCGGAGAATACAATCTTTTTTTGGTTTGATTTATTTTGCTTCGTTTTGTTTTAGTTTTTTATTTATTTAATTATTTATTACGATTACCACATATTATTATTCATTGCGGACTTTTTGTCCTCATCTTGGTAGTTTTTTGGGTTTTTTTTTTTTTTTTTTGTTGTTTCTTCTTTCACTACGTTTTACCTCTGGCTTTCTTCAGGTGATTTTACCGCGACCTCGGACAGGAATGATGAGTCTTATAACCGTATCCCCAGTAATTATTGTCTTCCATAGTTGCTGTCTATCGCACTACGTTTTTTGACCAAGTAAACCTCTGGCCGGCTTGGGTAGGATTTGGAACCGCTATCTTCTGACAATTCTCACCTGGAACCGTAGAAACTCAACGCCTCTATCCGCTGCGCCACGGGCCCCGAAGGGGCAATCAAGGATGGATTTTTTGGTCTTATAAATCCTTATCTGGTCTTCCATAGTCGGGTCCGTACCGAATTTTTGTAATTGTCTTTAATTGGAATCATTTTGAGATGAGGCTTCTTATCTCAAAATCCCAGAGAATTATTATTATTATTATTATTATTATTATTATTATTATTATTATTATTATTATTCCTTGAGAGATTTTCAAATCAGCGTTAGCAGATGGTCTTTCACAGGAGTTTGAGTGATTGCAAGTCTCCTCAAGTCTCCAGGACTCTTCTCAGTATTCTGGCCGATCTCTATTATGCAGTAGTTTGCATGGTTACCACTCGTCCTCATATTTCCAAGTCCTCCAGTCCCTTTATTAATCCTTTGGTGGTTGTAGCAAGAGCACCAAGTACAATTGGTGTAAACGCCACTTTCATGTTCAACAGTTTCTTCAATTCCCTTGCAAGGTCAAGATGTTTATCCTTCTTTTCACTTTCTTTCAATTTTACCCTGTGGTCAGCCGGGACGGAAAAATCCACTATTTTGCAATTTCCCTTTTTTTTTCTTTTTCTTTTTATTAATTTTTATAAGGTCTGGTCGTCTGGCCGAGATTAAGTGATCCGTTTGCATGTCAAAATACCAGAGTAGTTTGTGTGTGTCATTCTCCTGGACAGGTGTTGGGTTGTGCATATACCATTGTTCGTATTAATGTCAAAACTTTATATATATATATATATATATACACACACACACACACACACACACACACACATATATATATATATATATATAATGTGTCAACGAAACAAAACCATCTGAAAAGCAAATGCCTAAGATGCAGAATTGTCTCTTAATTTTTATATCTGTCTCTAACAGTTTATTTAATGATAAAAATATTTTCTAACTATTCACTATATATATATATATATATATATATATATATATATATATATATATATATATATGGGGGGGTGATTTACTAAGTAAATATTTTTATCATTAAATAAACTGTTAGAGCCAGAGATAAAGATTAAGAGACAATTCTGCATCTTAGGCACTTGCTTTTTAGATAGTTTTGTTTCGTTGACACAATATATATATATATATATATATATATATATATATATATATGCGTAGGGGTTGTGAGAGAGAGAGAGAGTGTGTGTGTGTAGGGTGTATTAGATATGTACTCATTTGAAGTTTTCATTCATAATGTCAATTTAAGTAACCATACTTTCTAAAGATACATTTTTAATTCCTTCACCTGAAATAGTTTTCATACAAAGCAAACGTTTGTGACATAAGCTTTCTGTTTACAGTTTTCAAAAAGTGTTTATTCCGCTCGATACGTGCTTATCTGTACCTTACTTTTTAAACAATCACCAAAAGTGACTGAATATTACATAATAAATTCTGAGTATACGACCGTAATTATTGGTGTATAAGATGCTCTATTTACCAGTTATCTTACCCAATAAATTAAGTGTGCGTAAGCAGCGTCTCATCAACCGAAAAAGACATCGACACGCGGCTAACGAAGGCATGGACAGCTATCGATAGGCTTTCGATTATACGGTCGTGTCGATACTACTGTATGGATGCACTACTTGGACGCTGACTAAACGGTTGGAGAAGAAGCTCGACGGCAATTATACAAGAATGTTGCGAGCAATATTGAACAGGTCCTGGCAGTAACACCCCACACGGCGCCAACTGTACGGCCACCTACCACCTATCACGAAAACTATACAAGCTAGACGAACCAGACATGCCGGACACTGTTGGAGAAGCAAAAACGAGATCGTAAGTGATGTGCTCCTGTGGACCCCCGCATATGGCCAGTCAAAAGCAGGACGACCAGCTCGAACATTCATACAGTAGCTATGTGATGATACGAGATGTAACCCTGAAGACCTGCCGAAGGCGATGAATGATAGGGAGATGTGGAGAGATAGGGTCAGGGATATCCGTGCTAGCCGCACGTCGTGATGATGATGATGATGATTGTACAAAAGAACTATGTAAATATCCTTGTGTCTGTATTTGTGCACGGATGCGTATATATGCATGTGAATGTATAAGCAAGCTTTATCATTATCACTCCAAATTAGGTGTTTGATATATATATATATATATATAATTTTTTTTATTTGATTTTTACGTGAACTCGTGACAATTTGTCAAACTGTTTCAATGTTATCTCTTCATGCGAGTAAAATAATTTTTCACCGAATGGATTTTAAAACTTAAACTTTTAGAAATTACACTTTACTTTGTTTTTCCATTATTATTTCTTATGCCTTTTATTTTTGAAAATTAAAATTAAACAAATGCAGCCTAACATATCAAATTTTGAAATTAGATTAAAATTTCTTTATTTATAGTTTGTTTTTTTTTAGTTTTTTTGTTTTCGTTTTTTTTTCTTTTGGTTTTTGTTTCATATTTGGTAAGTGTTTATTATTTCAGTCTTTAATATTTGTATCAATTTTATGTATTTTTGTGTGTATTTGCTTAGATGTCCATATTGCGATATTAGCTAGTTTCTTTTATTGAATTTTCTCGTTGTTTTTGGTAGATAATTTAAATTTTTCCTTTTTTGCAGACCATACATTTTACGAGATATTATTATCATATGGGTGTGTTTTTAAATACACACACACACACACACACACACACACACACACACACACACACACACACACACACACACACATATATATATATATATATATACATATATATATATAAAGATGTATATATATGATTATTATATAATATATATGTATATATGCTTATAATCAAACAAGTTTAAAAAAGAAAATTCTGCTTATATATATATATATATATATATATATATTGATATAGATATAGATATATGAATGTGTGTGGGGGGCTGTGTTTTTGTGTTTAATATATCTTTACATATATAAATATTGTGACATATACGCATATATATGTGTGTGTTTGTGTGTGTGTGTGTATGTGTGTGTGTGTGTGTGTGTTTTTGTATTTAATATATCTTTGAATATATAAACATTGTGACATATACGCATATATATATATATATGTGTGTGTGTGTGTGTGTGTGTGTGTGTGTGTGTGAATGTCAGAGAGTGTGAGTGTGTGTAAACGTTAGGATAAAGTATGTAAATAATCTTTCTTACAAAATGAAAATACAGATTATCAAACTGTCGTGAAACTATTTATAAAATAAATTAAAGAACCTTTTTGTATCTTTTATTTAAAGATATACTCTTCTCTTTATTTGATTGAAAAAAATAAAATATTAATACCCTGTGAATGTATGTATGCCTGTGTGTTGGGAGAACAGAACTTTTCAGAAAGGATGCAGACATATTTTTGATAACTTGTATAGAAACTATTTGAATTTATTTGTAGGCTTCTGAAATAATAGTTATAATCTAACAAATCGGCAAAGATGAATTTTTATGAGATTTTTTTAAATAAAGGAGTTAAACGCTGGAAGATATTATCGGGAAGTTTGGTAGTTAACAAAGATTGCCAGCCTGAACAATTTCAATTCCCAGCATTGTAATATATTGACCCTCGACCAAGTCGTCAATCAAGAGATGCACCAGTTTAAATAAGAGGAAGAACAGCAGAAGCAGGTGAACGTAAGACAATTATATAACCTGGTGCCCGAAGCGGTGCGAGTCAGTTGGGGACAAGATGCCGAAGTGAGAGCTAGCGGCAGACAGAGGGCTTTGGGCCCTCAGTGACTCACGGTTGAGCAACTCCAGCCAGGATGAGAAAGAAGTGCTGCTATGGTCAGAAAAACTTGGGGTCAATATGTAGCAGTTTGCCCCCATGTCCAACTCACCTCTCACACACAACCAACATCAACCCTTTAGAGAATAAAGTGTGAGATATATATTTTTATAAAGAAGAGTGTTCGTTCGTTCATTGAAGTTCGTCATTATTGTTGATTATGTTTCCGCTTCGACACGAGGTTAACGAAAGCATAGACAGCTATCAATAGGCTATCGATTATATGGAAATCAGACCTAACCGATAAAATGAAACGCAGTTTCTTCCAGGCAGCAGTCACATCGATACTGCTATATGGGTGCACTACATGGACTCTAACAAAACGGCTGGAGAAGAAGCTAGACGGCAATTACACAAGAATGCTGCGAGCAATCTTGAACAAGTCCTGGTGGCAACACCCCACAAGACACCAACTGTACGGCCACCAGCCTGCTATCACGAAAACTATTCAAGTTAGACGAACCAGACACGCAGGACACTTATGGACACCCACACATGGCCGTGCGAAGGCAGAACGACCAGCACGAACATACATTCAGCAGCTATGTGAGGATACGTGATGTTGTCCTGAAGACCTGCCTAGGGCGATGAACGATAGGGAGGAGTGGCGAGAGGGGGTCAGGGATATCCGTGCTACCAGTACGACATGATGATGATGATGATGATGTGGCTATACAACAACATTAGCAGTCACATGAAATTTATCCACCAAACATTAAATTGTCGATTCTTTGCGAAGTGTATCCTGGGAAAATATAAACAGTAAATTCCTCTCTAACGATTTTTTAAAAAGATTTATACGCAAAATATATTCTTGCCGAGTCGGCTGGGGCTGTAGAATACACTGACTGCTTCTCTGCAGAGGGGTAAGACCCCCCCCCCAACGAGTGTCCTGGATATGACACTAAACAATCTGATGGTGAGGTTCCAGCAGTGCTGGAGCTTTGGGGAATGCGGAGTACCCCTTCATTGCCATCGCTCCCAGGTCCACTCTGGCCCGGAGTGGTAGCACCTGATAGGGCCCTATCTATGGGTTAAGTAGAACTAACAGCATACTTATGCTAAAATGAATTGAGTAAACTGAATAGCTTGAAATAGAAACGTTTTTGACAATTAAACTGTACTTACACTTAAACTGCATGCTTATGCTTAACTGAATTATTTCAAATAGAACTGTTTTTCATTAAAATTGTATTTACATTTAACTGAATTATTACATATAACTGCTTAAATAGTTTGAAATGGAAATGTTTTTGGCAATTAAACTGTGTACTTATGCTAAACTGAATTGTTTTAAATAGAACAGATTATTTACATAAAAATGGATTTGGCGTTAAATAACCTCCAAAGGTTGATAAGCCATAAAACCAACCAACCAACCAAACAAACAGCAAAATATATTCGTACTTGTAAAATGATATAGGAGGCACAAAACAAAGGGATGGATGAATAATGCCCTTGTCATGCTTAAAACACCAGTTCCAATCATCATCAGCGAAGTTAAGCTTCTTCAGTTCTGAAATGGGTGAACATTTAAGAACAGCAGGTATTGTAAGTAAACTGAGGATTATGTACTAGACACGTATCAGAATTTAAGTGATAACACAAATCAAAGGAGCCTCAAATGAGGCAAGCGCATGATTCACTCACATCAACAGCAAAACTGTGATCTCGGAAAATGTTGTTTCGAGACTAATATTGCTAGATATATTCTATAATTGTGCCTGCAAGTAAATTCCACTCTATCATTCTATGGTCTTTTATGAAGCTCCCCATATATATATATATATATATATATATATATATATATATATATATATATATATATATATATATATATATATTGACAGCATTTGTGCATTGGTACATATTTGATTGAACATAATAGACATTTTTGTCTACATATTTGTCAATCCTTTCGAATTGTCATATTGATCTTATGATATTCGGCGGGAATTAGTTGATAAACCTTCTATAATTAGTTATTTCCCAAGTACTTTCTGTTCAACTTTGGGCCATCATCAGGTGAGGATGTATTACATAAAAAGTAAGTACTCATAAGAAATTACTGAATTTTTCCAGCAGATAATTCTGAGGTTATCAATAGAGTCATTCAGAACTGGACGGACATATGTGGGTAGCAACCAGCTCAAACCAGAATCATATCCTAAACAATTCGGATGTTAACAAACTTTTTAAATTCTTGTGCCTTTCATTGACTCCTTGATCCCTTATTGACTTCCAGGCATGTACAATGAATGAATAAGTCAATAAATTGACGTGCTGTTTCCATATGAATTAGCGAAGGAATTTGCATACCAATCTTTGCAAAATTGTCGTTTTTACCTCCACCCCTTTAAATATCACCCATAAAATATACAGATAAAAATGAAGAAATGCTGCCAATATATATATATATATATATATATATATATATATATATATATATATATATATTCTTTAAGAAAAACAACAAAGCCGGTCACATAGGATTATAAATTTATTTCCATCCTGTTACGCATTTTTGAAATTTCCAAAAACACGAAAAAAATTAACAGGACTTCTTCAGATCTTTTAGATGAAAAAAAAGTCTATAAAAACTGTGGATGACAATATATATATATATGTGTCTGTCTGTGTGTGTGTGTGTGTGTGTGTGTGTGTGTTTGTGTGTGTGTGTGTGTGCAGAGTAAGAAAAAATCTACCAAGGTTTTACTTAATGGATCATCTGTGCATTTCCGATTAAAGGAGGATTGGACCAATCTACATTTTATTGATAAAAAAAAAACTTCAGGAAGAACAAAATGTCCAGACGGTAAGTTTAGGTGAAACCTAGGTTGATTTTTTTTCTGACTCTGAAGGCATTCATTGAGCACTCTTACGTTTGGCTAAAGGAATTCTGTCGATGGTTTTTTTCTTTTGGCTAGGTATGCGTTATTGGTTGATTATTTTCAGGTTGTACGTATGCTCTTTGTAATTTACTAAGGTTTTTGCTAAGATGTGGCACAAGGCCGAATGAATGAGGCACCCAGTGAGACTCGAACTCCCGGATATTAGTTTGTGTAATATTTTTTATTAGCAAATTGTACTATCTGGGGTTTTCACACCATCAGACTATTAGAATAGGTTATAAAAAATTAATTAATTAAATGTATATATATGCATATATATATATACGTGTGTGTGTGCGCGTATATATATATATATATATATAAGTAAGTAAAGGAGGCGACCTTAGTCGAGGGTGACCCAAAGGCTCCCTTTTCCATTGCTTCTACACCGAGGTGTAGGGGAGGGCGCTATTCCTTGTGTTTCTCCACTTTTCCCTTGATACGTACCTTTTATTGCAGAGTGTTAAGCAAGGAGGCATGAAGTACCATTTTTTGAGTCTTTGGTATGACTCGACCTGGGATTGAACCAAGGTCTCCCGGTCCATTGGCAAACACTCTAATTATCACGCCAATGAGCCGTGAATTATATCCGTTTTTTAAAAGCTAGTTGTTACTATGCATTTCATTCAAACTTCCAAATACAAACGGAAATTACCTCATTAAAGAGTGTCTTTTTCGGTAATTCTTTTGTCAATAGTGAACGAATGTGCATATATAATTGAATCTGTGATCTCCCAAAAAAGAGGAACTGAAAGTGCATATTCGTCATGTAATATTGCAGAAGTTTAAGAATGGCAAAAACGCTACAGAAACAGCTAAGAAAATTTCTAGAGTTCATGCCCAAGACGTCATTACTGACCGCCATATCTGAAATTGGTTTTCAAAATTTCCTTCTGACGCTACGTCAGTAAGAGTTGAACTTAGACAAGGACGCCCATCAAGACTTCAATCAAGATTCTTAAAGAGAATTGGCAGAATGCAATATTCGCAAAAGTACTCAAAAATTATCACTTGACCTCAACACATCCAAATCCACAATCAACCGCCACTAGAAAAAGATAGGAAAAATGACGACAAAATCAAACAAAACGCCTCGCATTTGTCAATAGTAGAAACGCTGTGCTTCTCTATGTTTACCCAAGGTCATATTCAGCAAGAATCACACAGGAAAAAATATTGGATTTAGTTTAGTCTGTTCTACCCTATCCACCATATTCAACAGACGTTATAACAAGTTATTTCCATCTTTCTCCTTCTTTAAAATAATGCTCTGAATGACAAGAAATTGTCACCATAAGATCAGGTTAAAATATCTGTGGAAAAAATCTTTAGCTCAAAACCAGCTGAATTTTACTTGAAAGGAATTTAAAAAATACCCGATAAATGGCAAGAGATTATTCAAAATAATGGCGAATATAGCATTTATCGAAATTTACTCATTGCTAAATTATTCATGAATAAATAGTATTTTAGTAAATATATATAGAGAGAGAGAGAGTGACGACAATCTGACAAAGTCTGGTGGTGTCGTGAGAAACAGCTGGGGAGCTCTGGGCTAGTGGTAATGATGCTTCGGCCCCGAAACCATGTCTGAACTAAGAGTCTTCATCTGATGAAAGCTTTGTTGGAAGCAATGGTGTTGTACAAACATCAGTTATTGTATGATACATACATACATACATACACATACTTACACACACACACACACACACACATATATATATATATATATATATAAGGGGTTAAATCAAGATATTCGTAATTTGATGATAAAAAATCATTTATTTTACAAATCTTTATTTTTCCAATATAATTTCCTTCTTGTCAATGCACTTAATTCTACTTAAGCTAATTTATTAATAGCTAATACTTCCTAGTCCAATTGCTGAGAATCGTATTCCATTATCTGATGGCCACGCTCCCTAACCCTTATATCACACTAGGCGTCTCGTTAATATATATATGTAGAGAGAGAGACAGACAGACAGAGAGAGAGAGTCAATAGATCTTCGAGCGAATTAGATTGTATTTTCAATAATTTCTATTTAAGATATAAATTTCAAACAAAAGAAATCTAAAGTAAAACATTTAGTATGACTGGAAGAAGAAAAGCCTATATTATACGCCCTCCAAATGTAATATAATAGCGGAGGGATGTTTTTATATTATCATTTTTCGTTTTCTATATCTTGCCTTCCGGTTTAATTAGGCTGAGAGCCTTTCGGCTTAGTGTATGGCTTAGTTAGGTGCACACATTGAGTGCAGGTATTCACGCGAGTGTGGGGTGGATTGTGACAATTAGAGATGTCATAATAAAACCTCCAGATAGGAAATTGGACCGGGGACGTGAATGACGAGCTGAGGATTTGGGGATTTGAAAAAAGGCAGTTAGTTGAGATTTAAACTCCGAACGAGAAAGTCGATTTTTGGAGCTCGCTGAGGCCAGACCAGTAGTTTGCGGCGGGGGTGCCGCACGTGGTGGGGTTCAGACGGAAAAGTCAGCATAGAAAGAAATTGTGTCTCTCTCTCTCCTCATGTCGAAAAACCTTAAACTCAAAAAGATAAATAAAAGTTTCGTACCTGAACCAATTTCGTGTTTTTCGGATTCCTATATGTTTATGAACATTTGTGAACGTTTTCCGTATCCGAATGAACATGTCTATTTCACGTATTCGTATCTTGGTCGTATATTTTTGGACCTATATATATATATTACCGAAAGAAGTCTAAATAATAGACATAGAGCACCGAGAGAGAATAAGAAAAATTGACAGAATCCTCGACTAGTCCACCCGCCTGCGACTTTTAATGTCGTGTGCCTTTTGTTGTTCGACAGGGACGAGATGTGGAATTCTTTTTTTAACAAAAAAGTGGATTGAGAACATTTCCACTAATCTCAAAAGTTATTGTGAGAAAGTGAATATAATTTCCTTATTGACAGACAGACAGACAGACATATATTGTAATTGTCTTTTGGAAATGCTTAATTAAGTATGACGAACACGGATTATTTATACAGTTTTCTATTGAGTCTTTCTTGTCGACGAGTACAATTTTGCAAATGTGGATCAAAATCTACTAAAAACAGTCAAAGTCTTTTTTTAAATCTATTCGTGGTTCTAGTACTTTTAAATATCGCAGATCATAATTAGTTATGACCCTCATCGAAATCTTACTCCCCTCCACACACACACACACACACACATATTTACCGACCCCTCCGCTCGGGAAGGATATGACACAAGGTCAATTTTAACAGGTTTGAATTCGGAGTTTTTCTTCTCCTAGACTAGTTGCCTTACCAAGGCTAAAGAACCTAGTCTGCCCTACTATTTTATCCATTGCTGGAGGGAGAATAATTACATTCATACCTTTCCCAAGGGTATTAGTGCAATGTGAAATGCAATCAATCTCGTCCAGGATTTGAACTCGTGTCGCCTTGTCCATTTCCTACGACGATAACCATTACACCACACACACACACACACACATAGATAGATAGATATATATTCAAATCAATGATTCATTATTGACATCTAGATTGACTTTGCATATGATTTTCACGGAAATTCTATTCTTGTTCAATATTATGACGTGACATCTCATCAGTTAATTCAAATCTTACATCAATGAATAAACGCTTTGTTGATGTGAAGTTGTGAATACAACAAAGAATTATACAAAGAGGTTGCGTCTTGACTTGGCATCCTCACGATGTAAGGGAAAAGTAAAAAATTCTTTTAAGATATTGTTGCCCCCCCTCTCTCTCTCTCTCTCTCTCTCTCTGAGTTATTGGTGATGATGTTTAAGCGCCGAAACCATAACCATGACCCCAGGCTCATCATCTGATCAAGACTTTGTTCGCTTTACTACTATTTTTTGTTCTTGCCTATGTATATGATATCATACATACATACATGCATACAAATATATATATATATATATATATATATATATATATATATATATATATATATATATATATATATATGCGTGTGTGTGAGTGTGTGTGTGTTTTTTTAATATATCTTTACATATATAAACATTGTAACATATATGCATATATATGTATGTATGTGTGTGTGAATGTATGAATGTGTGTGTGCGTGTGCAAACGTTAGGATAAAGTATGTATCTAAACTTTCTTAATAAAATATTAATACAGTTTGTCAAACTGTCATGAGACTATTCATAAAATAGTCTATGTGTGTTCGGATTATTCGTTTATGTAGAGATTTCAATTAATTTTGTCGATTTAATCATTTCCTCGGTCGAGCAGTGAGTATTACTTCTAATTTCATTGGTCATTTTCTTTTAAGCTTCTTTTTTTGTTCTTGCCTTTTTCTTTAGATGATACCGACAAAGTCTCTAAAATTCAAGGCAGAAATAACTAAATGAAAGCATATTTATTACAGCCTTTCTTTAAAGTCTTTTAAAGTGTCAATTCTGAAGAGCCTCCTTTCAATGTAAACGATATAAGCTAAAAACGCAAAATAAAGCACATTTATAGACGATGCAATATATCAAGCGGAATTTCAACTTTGAATATATCTGCTATCAACGAGAATGTACAATTTAATAAGTCTTTAAAAATTTATTGTATACAGCACTTTTTTCAAAAAATAAAATTTTGTCATTCCAAGAATATTTCAGAAAACTGGACTATATTCGTTTTGATATATAATTCGCTCTTCCAATGATACAACCGATCACTTCTACAGCTTTCTTCAGATTCGCTATCTTTTTCCTACAATGGAAACAGAAATTTTAAACGTTACCAACAGTGTTTATAATATATGTTATTCGATGTTGAATACAAGAATTCTTTGTTTCCTAATATTTAAGGAGGAGTTCCCGTCGTCAACGTGAATGGGTGTAACATTGTTGTAGGTGAATTTGAACCCCAGTCGCGTTATTATATTCACTTTCTCACAAGAAGGAAATTATATTGTAAAAATAAAGATTTGTAAAACAAATGATTTTTTTTTATCATCAAATTACGAATATGTTGATTTAACCCCTTATATATATATATATATATATATATATATATATATATGTGTGTGTGTGTGTGTGTGTGTGTGTGTGTGTGTCTGTCTGTCTGCCATTGTTATTCTATGTGTATGTATGTGTATGTGTTTACGCGATCGCTCATGCTCGTGCAAAAGTTAATCAGTGCTGTTTGAAAATGACAGTAAAATTTAGTTTCCTGATTGTATGATCAGTCTACTTTGTTTATTTGCTTTAAATGAAAATGATTTGAATAAGTTATTCCAAGTTTTAATACAGGTTGTCTCAAAATAGATGCAACCCCATTAATATGATGAAGATTTATTACTGAGACAAGTGAAATAGCGGTCATTTGGAACACGTCCAGTAAAAAAATGCATCCTTTGAGCAAGAGACATCAAATCGTTGTTGTTGTTATTATTATTATTATTATTATTATTATAACAGCTTCCAGGACATGCAATCTTTTTTAGCTTCTTGTATTAGTAATAAATCATTTTCGTATTAATAGGTTGCATCTATTTTAAGACAATTTTGAATGACTTGGTCTCCAAATAAGTAGTGAAGCAAAATATTTTTCCTCTCTTGTCCAATGCATTTTGATCAAGGATTAATAGTTGTTATGGTAAACTATTTTCAAATCTGAAACAAAAAGAACACAATATTGTTTTTAGCAGTTATTAGCAGTCCCATGGGTCCCGTTTATATTTAAACATCGTATATATGAAGAGGGATAAAAAAAAATTATCTTGAATAAAGCTTTAATTTATTTTAACGCTCTTTTTAAAATTCACTGTTACCGGCTCATTAGCCTAGCGGGTAGAGTGTTCGCCACTGGTCCAGAAGACCTGGGTTCAATCCCAGGCTGCGTCGTACCAAAGACTTTAAAAATGGTACTTGAAACCTTCTTGCTTTACACTCAGCAATATAAGGTACATATCAAGGGTAAAATAGAGCAATCCAGTGATAGGAGTAGCGCCGTCCCATACACCTTCGTGTAGTAGCTTTTGAAAATGGAGCCTCCTGGTCACCCTCGACTACGGACACCAACTTTACTTTTTACTTATGTTCCTAATAAAATTGTTTTAAAAATCTGTTACTTAAAAATTCGGAGAGTTTAGACTGATTTTCTTGTTTAATTCCATTTGCAAGAGAAAACGAATAAACACTGGAAACGATTTGTGAACTCATGAAAAGTCGAATGTTAAAATCGTTAAGTTTTAGATTTCATGTTTCATTCACACGTGAAACCAATCTTGTGAATTTTATACGCTGTTAAGTCATGAAATAAAATCCTTTTATGATGACAGAAGGGCGAAACCAATTGGAATTAACAAATTTATATAAATAATTTTTCTTTCTTAAAATGTTTATGTACATATTCTTTCGGTCATATATATATATATATATATATATATATATATATATATATATATATATATACATATATATATATATATATATATATATATATATATATATATATATATATATATATATATATATATATATATATATATATATATATATATATATATATATATATATATATATATATATATATATATATATATATATATATATATATATATATATATATATATATATATATACACACTCATATATATATATATATATATAACCGGCTCATTAGCCTAGTTGGTAGAGTGTTCGCCAATGGTCCGGGAGACCTGGGTTCAGTTCCAGGTCGCGTCATACCAAAGACTTTAAAAATGGTACTTGATTCCTCCTTGCTGAACACTCAGCAATATAAGGCACGTATCAAGGATAAAATGGAATAATCCAGGGAATGGAGTAACGCCCTCCCCTACACCTCGGTGTAGTAGCTATGGAAAAGGGAGCCTTCTGGTTGCCCTCGACTACGGTCGCCAACTTTACTTTTACTTTTATGAATATATATATATATATATATATGTGTGTGTGTGTATATCATCATCATATCGTGCTACTTGCACAGATTTCCTAGACTCTCTCTCTCTCTCTCACTCTCTCGCCATTCGTCTCTATTTTCCATCGTTTCCGGTAGGTCTTCGAGACTACATCCTGAGTCCACACGGAGCTGTTGTAGATAAGTTGTTGTTGGTCGGCCAACACTTGCATGTCCGTGTGAAGGGTCCATTGGAGAACGTCACTTATGAGTTCGTCCTTACTTCTCCAA
Organism: Sepioteuthis lessoniana; assembly: GCA_963585895.1. Lineage (NCBI taxonomy): Eukaryota > Metazoa > Mollusca > Cephalopoda > Myopsida > Loliginidae > Sepioteuthis > Sepioteuthis lessoniana. The sequence goes on from OY757915.1 coordinate 101,673,489, forward strand.
CAGTGTCCCACATGTCTTGTTCGTTTTATTTGGAGGGTTTTAAAGATGGAAGGTAAGTGTCTGCACAGCAGATATTTTATGGGATTTTGCTTCGAGAATTTGTTCGATTTACTCCAATGGAACCCCACATATGGCCGTGCAAAAGCAGGATGACCAGCTCGAACATACATACAGCAGCTCTGTGAGGATATGGGATGTAGCCCTGAAGACCTGCCAGAGGCGATGAACGATAGGGAGAAGTGGCGAGAGAGGGTCAGGGATATCCGTGCTGGCGGCACGACATGATGATGATGATGATGATGATGATGATGATGACGATATATATCAAAATGAATAGATCTGCAAATGAATTTGAATGCGATGTTTAAGGTTTTATTTCATGTAACAATGAATGATTATATAAAATAAAAACCTAAAATGCCATATTCCGATTTATTTGCGTTCCTATTCATTTTAAAATATTTATTTTTCTCTCGTTGGACCAACAATATATATATATATATATATATATATATATATATATATATATATATATATATATGGTGGGGTTCAAGTTATTATTACTGTTTGATATTAGTCACTTGTTTGCAGACAGTTATATGGTTTCAAATAACTAATAACAATCCTTACTAAACATTTATTGCTTCAAGTAAGTATTCCTAATTCAGGTAATTTACAGTATTCCAATAGGATGTTAATAGTTTTTAAACAGATCTATTTGACTCATAGATGGAACCCATTTAGGTGCTACCACTTCGAGTCAGTCTAACCCCTCTTAAGAGAATACAATCTGAGTCAATTCTTTTTTTTTTTTTTTTTTTTTGGAGAGTAATTGTCAGGCTTATCTAATCGATATCAGTGGATAAATGCTTGCTGTCTTAAACTATTAATTTCGCACATGCACCTATGTTTGTTTTATATTTTTTCAACTCTGCACCAAATTAGAATCAATTGGGCAGGTCTATGGGAAGAGCAACACTATGACGCTATTCACTCTTCCAGAAATTTGTCAACGGCATTAACCGGAAGAATCATTACGAAAATTTCACAAACATTGGGTGCCAATCTGGGTACATTGCAGGGGATTCGAAGATGTTAGATGAGTCCAATGG
>OY757915.1:101674800-101677300 GCA_963585895.1 Sepioteuthis lessoniana
GGTGCTACCACTCCGGGCCTGAGTGGACCTGGGAGCAATGGCAATAAAGGAGTACTCCGCACTCCCCAAAGCTCCAGCACTGCTGGAACCTCACCATCAGCTTGTTTAGTGTCATATTCAGGACACTCGTTGGGGGGTCTTACCCCTGTGCAGAGGTGCAGTCAGTGTATTCTACAGCCCCAGCTGACTGGGCAAATAAGCGAATGAAGCAAATTAGCACAGAAGGATTATAAGACTAAACACAATTGGGTGAGCAAGGTGATCTACTGGGAGTTGTGCAAGAAATTTAAATTTGACCACACGAACAGATGGTATTTGTACAACCCTGCATCTGTCCTGGGGAATAAGACACATAAACTCCTATGGGACTTTGACATACAAACGGATCGCCTAATCTCGTCCAGACGACTGGACTTTATAATAATCAACAACAAAAAAGAACTTGCAAAATTGTGAACTTTGCTCTTCCGGCTGACCACAGAATAAAATTGAAAGAAAGTGAAAAGAAGGATAAGTACCTCGACCTTGCTATGGAATTGAAAAAAAACTATGGAACATGAAAGTGACAATTATACCAATCGTAATTGGTGCTTTTGGTACAGTCACCAAAGGATTAATAAAGGGACTGGAGGACTTGGAAAAAAGAGGACGAGTGGAGACCATCCAAACCACAGCCTTATTGAGAACGGCCAGAATACTGAGAAGAGTCCTGGTGACTTGGGGAGACTTGCTGTCACTTAAACTCCAGTAAAAGACCATCAACTAACACTGATGTGTCAAGGAGTAAATGATAATAATACTACTAATAATGATAATATTGAACGAGTGGACACTATCCAAGCTACAGCAGTGTTGAGATCGGCCAGAATACTGAGAAGAATCCTGGAGACTAGAGGAGACTTTCTGTCACTCAAACTCCAATGGAAAACCATTAGCTCTCAAATAGAAAAAAAAAATAATTTGGGATTTTGAGATATAAAGTATCGCCAAATCCTGATCAAATGACCAGATCTAGTGTTAATAAGAAAAAAGAGAAAGAACTTTTAACTAAAAGATTTTGCCGTTCCAATGGATAACTAAGTGAAAGTGAAAGAAAGCGAAAAGATAGATAAATATTTAGATCTTACCAAAGTGTTGAAAAAGCTGATGAAGATGAGCTGACGTTGTTACCAATTCTAGAAGGTGGTCTTACAACGGTCACTAAGTCCTGGAAAAAGTTTGGACGAACAGAAGATTAGAGAAAAAATCGTGAACATCCAGACCAAAGCACTATCAAAATCAACAAGAATACTGAGAAGAGTTCTGGTAACATGAGGAAACTTCCTGTCAGTCAGACGTCAGTGAAAAACAACCAGTTAAAACTAAGGTGAAAAACTAGCATAAAATGAAAATAATCATTAATTTTTTCAGTTTTGAATATCTTCATCCTTCATAACCAGTGCAAGGTTTACAAGTTTGTGAAAAGTTCCATATTTTTTTAAAATGGATTTATAATTGTAATTATTTAGAAATGGATTAGATATCGGTATTAAATAGCCCATAAGGAATTGATTTGCCATTAAACAAGTTAACCAACCAAAAAGCATCCTTTATATCTACTAAGGTTAACTTTGTGTGGAACAGTTAGAAAGGAAATAGCAATTGGAAATGTTTACTGCGACAGTGTTTCAATCTGGGAAGAGGTTTTCTTCCTAGAAAATCAACGTCTGAAATCATGTCTTTTTGTCTGTGCTTGAACACTGACCGCAAGAAAATAAACAATTACTTCATACACGAAACAAAACACATATTCACATTAGATTCGTTAAATTTTTTTTATTTTTGATTGAGTCATCAGGTTACCCACTGTTCACACTCAGTGGCGGCGTCAAAAGATTCTTGGGAACATTAATATAGTAACGAGCAAAACGGCGGGGTGCGCCATTTTTTAAGTGTTCATTGTGCCATGAACAACAACAGCAACAATAATAATCATAATAATAGTAATACGCAGCAGAATAGTATAAGTTTTGTGGAGACAGATGCAACGCTTAATCACTTGATAAATGAATGCAGCAAACTAGCACAAAACGTGTACAAGAGTAGGCACGAATGGGTGAAAAATGTGATCAACAGGGAATTGTGCAAAAATTCAAATTTATTTTTATTTATATCTATCTTATTCTATTCATTTATTTATATGTATACTTTATTTATTTTTAATTTAGTCATTATGTTACCCACTGTTCACACTCAGTGGCGGCGTCAAAAGATTCTTGTGAACATTAATATAGTAACGAGAAAAACGATGGGGTGCGCCATTTATCAAGTGTTCATTGCACCATGAACGCAACTGAAGTTAAATGCTTCTATTTTCTTGCAAGTGTATCGGGTACCCGAATGCGTCTGGATAATTTCGCTAATATCTTTTCACAAGGGTATTAAGAAATTCTTTCTTCTTGATCCTTTTTGGATAGCCCAGTCGGTTGCGGCTGTAGTATACGCCGATTGTATCTCTGCA
>OY757915.1:101682300-101727300 GCA_963585895.1 Sepioteuthis lessoniana
GGCTATGACGAAGGTCATTGACACGCTCACACAAGAGGACTTCCATGGAGCCTTCCAGAAGTTATTGGAACGGTACAACAAGTGTATTACAACCGGAGGAGATTACTTGGAAGGGGACTAGAGTTTCATGTGTGTACTATCAATAAAAGGGCCCATACGAAAAAAGTCTGGAAACTTATTTAATGATCCTCGTATATATTTATGGTGCCTCAATTTTAAAAAGCCTGGCTTTATATAGGAAACTGACAGACTCTTTCTAATTATTTATGTAAGTGTGAAGAACAATCAGAAAGTAAAGTCTTCTTTTTTATGGGCACTAGACTATTTTGTTGTATCACAACTCTTCAATGAGAATAGACACACGGGATGCTCTAAGCCGGGATCGAAACCCAACTAACTTTACGTCAGGCTGATGATATACTCCTAGGTCAAGCCTGCCTTGGACAGCAGTCCTTTATTTAAGCATGACTGATTAAGTTATAAAGACACATTTTGTCAATATAATTTTATTAGGATCCTTTCAAGTTTCCAGACAAGTGTTTTGGTTTTACGTTAGATTTCGTAGATGAATTAACTGAAATTGTCTAGAGAACTTTCGCACTTTTCATTGGCCATCGTCGGGGTTTGTTTGCAGGTGTACAAACTGTGGGGTGTTTTTTTTTATAAGTTTTTAGGTTTTTTATAACTTTACAAAAATTTTGTAAACGTTGGATTAAACTGAGATGCTGATGATACGAACGAATTTAAAAGAGAACGCTATCAACGGAAATAGAATATTATCAAGAGAAATAGAATATGTGTTTTTATTATTTAATCAAACATTCTTGTATATATATATATATATATATATATATATATATGTGTGTGTGTGTGTGTGCGTGTGTGTGTGATATACATATGTGAGTGGAATATATATATATATATATATATATATATATATATATGTGTGTGTGTGTGTGTGAGTGGATTTGTGTTTGTGTGTGTTTGTGCGTGCGAGCGTGCGTGTGTGTGAGATGAACCAAGACCGATGGTTTAAATAACTTTTTGAACTTCTTAAAAAGGATTAAGACCCCATTTGTTCTGCGTGCAATCCTCAACTATACACAAGAATGCTGCGTGCAATCCTGAACAAGTCCTGGCAGCAACACCCCACAAGACACCAACTGTACGGCCACCTGCCCCCTATCACGAAATCTATTCAAGTTAGGCGAACCAGACATGCAGGACATTGCTGGAGAAGCAGAGATGAACTCATAAGAGATGTACTCTTATGGATCCCCACACACGGCCGCGCAAAAGCAGGACGACCAGCACGAACGTACATTCAGCAGCTATGTGAGGATACAGGTTGTTGTCCTGAAGACCTACCTAGGGCGATGAACGATAGGGAGGAGTGGCGAGAGAGGATCAGGGATATCCGTGCTGCCAGCACGATATGATGATGATGATGAAGCATAACTATCCGTTTCACTGAGTAAATCAATCTTAACATGCTTGTGCAGATAGTAATTATTTTTTGTTAATTTGTAAGAACTTATTGTGACCCTACTCATTCTTAAAGGGGAGACAGTAAGAGTCATTGTCTCGGAGGCGTTAAGAATATATATATATATATATATATATATATATATATATAAGGGTTGGCTGTGGGATCCGCGTACTGCAACATCGATGTGATCCCTTGGTCAGCCTATGAGATTTTCAGCCGAGGATCGTGTATATATATATATATATATATATATATATATATTTAGGCAGCATTTCTTCGTTAATGCAAATTTCATTAAACATAATAGACATTTTATGCCTACATATTCTCTTTTGGATCCGTTCGAATTCCCGTATTACTTTTATCGTATTCGGGGGGAATTGATTTAGGTATTGCCCATAGTTGTATGTATCCCTAGTACTTTCTGCCTGTCTTTGGGCCATCATCAGGGGAGAATCTGTTACAAAAGTGATGTAATTTTTGTTTTAGCAAATTACTACTGTGTAAGGACGTCTTTGCTGTTGGAGATTATGGCGCTTGCTTTTAAATGTAATTATGTAAATAGTGCCAGTAGCTAAAGACATTTAAGTACATTAGCACTGGTTTGAAAATTAATTCTATTAAGTGCTGGTTGCAGGTTTCGAAAAGTTACATCACTTTTGTAACAGATTCTCCCCTGATGATGGCCCAAAGTCGGGCAGAAAGTACTAAGGATACATACAACTATGGATAATACCTAAATCAATTCCCCCCGAATACGATAAAAGTAATACGGGAATTCGAACGGATCCAAAAGAGAATATGTAGGCATAAAATGTCTATTATGTTTAATGAAATTTGCATATATATATATATATATAAAGCTTGTTGTTGGTTTAATGAAAGAAAAGTAATTACTCTAAAATGAATAAGTCCACTCATGATTTTTAATTTTTTATTTTGGTTTTTATCATTTCATATACTTGTGCGCTACACGTGTTTCGGACTTAACGTCTTTTTCAGGAGATTTAAATTGCTAAGTTGAGTTCCGGCTATTCTTTTTATATAAGTATATGAAATAATAAAAGCCTAAATAGCAAATTTGAAATCATTTACGGATCTATTAATTTTGATATATATATATATATATATATATATATATATATATATATATCATCATCATCATGTCGCGCTGGTAGCACGGATATCCCTGACCCTCTCTCGTCACTCCTCTCTATCGTTCATCGGCCTAGGCAGGTCTTCAGGACAACATCCCATATCCTCACATAGCTGCTGAATGTATGTTCGTGCTGGTCGTCCTGCTTTTGCACGTCCATGTGTGGGGTACATAAGAGTACATCTTTTATGAGTTCGTCCCTGCTTCTCCAGCAGTGTCCTGCATGTCTGGTTCGTCTAACTTGAATAGTTTTCGTGATAGGAGGCAGGTGGCCGTACAGTTGGTATCTTGTGGGGTGTTGCCGCCGGGACTTGTTCAAGATTGCACGTAGCATTCTGGTGTAATTGTCGTCTAGCTTCTTCTCCAGCCGTTTTGTTAGAGTCCATGTAGTGCAGCCATATAGCAGTATCGATGGACCGCTGCCTGGAAGAAACTGCGTTTCATTTAATCGGTTAGGTCTGATTTCCATATAATCGATAGCCTATTGATAGCTGTCCATGCTTTCGTTAACCTCGTGTCGATGTCCTTTTCGGTTGATTCGACGCTGCTTCCTAGGTAAGTGAATTTGTCTACTAGTTTAAGAGGGGTTCCTTCTAGAGTGGAGATGTCCCCCGTCTGATTATAGCACATATATTCCGTTTTGTGTGCATTAACATAGAGGCCTATGCCTGCGGCTGCTCGTTCCAAACTATGGAGTAGTGTTTCGGCTTGGTTGGGTGTAAGTGGACTTATTCATTTTAAAGTAATTACTTTTCTCTCATTGAACTAACAACAGTCTTACAGTTACAACTCTCATTTTCAAGGATCTCTCTCTCTCTCTCTCTCTCTCTCTCTCTCTCACACACACACACACACATATATATATATATATACAACCCCTACGCACGAGCAGAATACAATGTCAATTTTTAAGCGGAGTTTGACAGATTCAAAGTCTTCCTTCTTCTTACTATGCCAGGGTTAAAGAGCTAGCCTGCTCTATTATTTACTCTTAGCAGGAGGGAGAATAATAGGAATTATACCCTTCCCAAGAGTATGAGCAAAGAACCTTGTCCAAGATTTGAACTCGGGCTACGGTGACCATTTCCGATGAGGATGTGGGCCGACCGTAGTCGAATGTGACTCTAAGGCTCCCTTTTCAATTGCTACTACATCGACGTGTAGGGGAGGGTGCTACTTTTCCCTGGATTGCTCCATTTGACCCTTGATCCCATCCTTATATCAATGTTGAGTGTTAAGCAAAGAGACATTAAGTACCATTTTTTGAGACTTTGGTGTGATTTGACCTGAGATTGAACCCTGGTCTCTCGGACCATTGGCGAACACTCTAACCATTATGACAATGATTCAGTTATGCACACATCTTTATTCATGAGAATCCCCATGGCCTAGTGACTAAATTGCTGGACTGTAAGCGAGTTCGAATCCCAGTCACGCTATTACGAGTACTTTCGGAAAAATTCCCTTATCCTACCATCTACAAGTTAAATAGTACCCCTACTGACTTTCTACTAGGATTTCTGTGGCATTGAATACCCCACGAAGTTTGATATGCTATAATCCAAACCAAATTAATTTCATGAATCGAAGATCTTTTTCTATTATAAAATTTTCTTTGAATACGAAGTCAAGATATTTTTTTATTTCACTCTCAGGAATTTTGCAACTTTTATTTGGCTTTTCAAGATTATCTCTACCAGAATTGTTACGCTTTCTGTCACCTGTTTTATTTCATTTCATTTTTTTTTTCTAATGAACATTACACTTTACATCCAAAATCTATAATAATTAAATGGGTTCTAAGATACTTGAGTCATTTGCCGTCCCCACATATATTCATATTCACCTATTTACACTGCCTACACTTATCAGTCATTCTTCCTCGTCATCTACCACATCTCATGAGCTAATCACCGTAAATCTTTCATCAATTTAATCTTGCTTTGGGTGAATGTTTGTCAAATAAATTCCTGCAAACTCTATTGATATCACAACCGATATTTCGCGCTGAATCCTATTATTCTATGCACTGAATCCCCACGGACATTGGCATAATGGTTAGAGTGTTCGCCAATGGCCCGGGAGGCCTGGGTTCAATCTCCAGGTCGAGTCATACCAAAGACTCAAAAATGGTACTTGATGCCTCCTTGCTTCACACTCCGCATTATAAGGTGCGGATCAAGGGTAAAGTGGAGAAATCCAGGAAAAGGAGTAGCGCCCTCCCCTACACTTTGCTGTAGTAGCTATCGAAAAGGGAGCCTTCGGGTCACCCTCAACAATGGTCGCCAACTTTACTTACTTTAGTGAGTAAAGTTGGCGACCGTAGTCGAGGGCGACCACAAGGCTCCCTTTTCAATAGATACTACATCGAGGTGTAGGCGAGGGCACTACTCCTTTCCCTGGATGGCTCCACTTTAACCTTGATACGTACCTTATATTACTGAGTGTTAAGCAAGAAGGCGTCAAGTACAATTTTTAAAGTCTTTGGTATGACGCGACCTGGGATTGAACCCAGGTCTCCTGGACCTTTGGCGAACACCCTACCCACTAGCCAATGATATATATATATATATATATATATATATATATATATATATATATATATATATATGATTAAAAAATCTACAGTAAAAATGAGATTAATATAAAAAAAACAAAAGAAAAGTTTCTTCTGTCAATATACAGAATTTTTTTTTTTTTGAGTCTTCCGTTTCGAGTCTGATAACTAAAAGTTTTATAGCTTTAGGGACATGATTATATTCATTTTTTATTTTTTATATTGCAACACCTAGATAATGAAAATATTAGAGAAAACTGCAAAAACATTTATAATAAGTATATAGTTTTTTTTTGTTGTTTTTGTTTGTTTGTTTGTTTGTTTGTTTTGTTTTGTTTTTTACAACTACATATTCCTATTTTTGGATGCAGATTTTGATTACTGTAGAGTTTGTTAATAAATTATACCGATTAATATCCGTCTTTATTTTATAATATTCGATTAAAATTAAATTTCACATGGTTTGCACTTCTCAGCCAGCAAAAATTTGATAATAGACCTCAGTCCAAGAGTTGACCAATCTATTTGATTTGCCACCATTTTGAATAACTTTAGAATAAATATTTTTGCGTGATCAAAATAATTTTTCCTATAAGCCAATTCCAAACAATTCACTGTTTACATATATCGAATAAATTCTGAAAAAACATTATCTTGCTTTTTTTTTAATCCCACCATATTTATTAACTAGTTCTCGTATATTAGCAAACTTGTGGAAAATAACTTTACAGAAAATCTTGAATTCAGAAATTTCTTCGTTCAAAAGCATTCGTAACAAGATATCTTGGATAGAAGCTAAAAGTTTAAGACTTGTGATCATGTTTTTACCACTGAGCTACAGGAACAACCACGTAATTAGTTTGAAGTTATTGAAAGGGTGATGAAACAACTGTAAAACATTTTGCTAAAGACATCTTGCTTTTTCATGCGAGGATAAAATGTCTGACAACTAAACACGTGGCTTCGGCTGAGAGAAAATGTTTCACCCACTCCCTTGGCAGCATCAGTGTAAAATATCAATTGTAATCTTTCTTTCTTTCATAACTACATCTTATTCTTTTGTACGTTGGTGTTTCTTTTACTGTTTTTGTTTGTTTTGTTTTGTTTTGTTTTTGTTGCTTTTTTTTTTCATTTTTTTTTTTTTTTTTTTACTTTTTTTTGTCTGAAAACAAGGTCGAGTTCGTTAACAATGTTGATTAATGATTAGAGCCATTCAGGACACCCAGTCTAGGCCAATGGTTTACAAACTTTTGTGGCAGACTATTAAATAGTATAGTGAAATTAATACTCTTGAATGTACTGCTGTTCCGACATTGTTCCATACTTAGCTAAGCCCAGCCTTTGACCAGAATCTCACTTTCTTGTCTTCAATACCAAAGACATGCTTGTTGAAGAACCGTACTAGTATTATTTAACATGTAGATAAGGGAAAATAAGGAGGTTCTTACCTCTCCCAAGGGTAGGATTTATCTGACCTCCAACCACGTCAGATTTTACACCAGGTCATTTTAATAAATCGAGACTCGTGTGTGGCTGTAAAAAGATGCTTGATTCCCTCGGGATTCCCCTTTAGGGGCGCTCCAGGAACCAAGCGAGAAACTTAACACTACAATGCAATTAGTTCCTGGAGGAAAGGTCCCATGAAACTAAGCGATCAACTCAATAGTACCTAGCCAGCGTGAACGCCAGATGGCTTCCCGAAAATCTAGAGGGGGAAACAGCCCACGTTATCAATTTTCCATTGGTCCGAAAAAGAATGGTGCGACTTGAGTTCGAACTCGCTTACAACGATGTAACAATCCTCTGGGTTTCTGTCTCCTTGTCTACCCATCTATATGATTTTGCAATTAATCAAAAATATGAGGATATTTATTTGTACTGCCAGCCTTGTGAAGAGAAAAGATTTTGAAACAACATTTAATAACACACACACACACACACACACACACACACACACACACACACATATATATATATATATATATATATATATATATAATTTGTAAGATTTGGTTGGGTTATTTTTGTGCAAATGTACCCTTCTAGGTTATTTAATGCCAGATCATGTTTATACATTTGTACGCGAATAGTTTGTAGGCAATATTTTAAAACGTGCCAGTGCGTATTTGTTTGCGCACAGTTAAGTTGTTTCATAGTCAAGGGTGATCCGAGGGCTCCCTTTTCGATAGCTACTACACTAAGGTGTAGGGGAGAGCGCTACTCTTTTCCCTGGATTGCACCACTTTACCCTTGGTCCGTACTTTATAATGCTGAGTGTTAAGCAAGGCGGCATCAAGTACCATTTTTTGAGTCTTTGGTATGACACGACCTGGGATTGAACCCAGGTCTCCCGGGCCATTGGTGAACACTCTAGCCGCTAGGTTTTGGCTCACAGTTACAGGGTATCAAGTATTGCTATTTATTGTTTGCAAACACTTAAATGGTTTCACGTATATCAATTTAACACTAATTCAATTAAATCTTTATAATAATCCCTCGTAAAAGATTGAACAGTTCTTTTTGACCCATAGATTGGACCTTAACAAGTACTACTACTCCAGGTCAGAGTAGACCTAAGAGCAATGGTAATGAAAGGGTAATCCACATTCCCCAAACTTCAGCACTGGACCCACACAATCGAATGTCAGTTTAATGTCATATCCAGGAAAGGGCATGTCGGTCTAATGATTTTAATTTTAATGTATTTTTAAAAATATATATTATTGGGTATCACCCACCTTTTTCCACACAATGAACTAGTCCTTCTGCCATATATAGCAGTAGCTACTAATACCTGGGCAGACTAGAAGGTGAAGAGCAGCTTCTTATAGGAATAGTATTAGAGCGTTGGAGACGGGAGATTGCACTAGATCACCTTATTTGCTACTGTACTAACGGAAGCCAAAACTATCGTTGAACTATATCTTTATTCTGTATTCACTAATCCTATGTTCTTGTCTACTAATAGTCTCTCTATTGTATATACTTTTTCCTGAGAATATATCTCTATTTCCTCTCATATCGTTGTTTGTCCTTTATTCCATATTACTAGCGTTCACTAACCAGAACGCAACATATATGAGACGAACATTAGAAGGTGAGAAAACATTTAATATATATATATATATATATGTGTGTGTGTGTGTGTGTGTTTATATAAATACTAAAATTAACAATTTAAATGGGAATCAGAAATATAGTCTTTTAAGTGGGTCGAGTGAATTTGCCCGAAAAATTAGTATTGGTTTTACCTTGGTAAAAACTATGCTGATTTTCAAAGTCTATTGCTACACAATTCTCCTGACTGTTATTTACAGTTTTACCACTGAGACTGTAATCGATATTTGCTACTTTTCAACCTCTAATCAAACATGTAAAACCATCAGATCGGATGAAGTGTATCATGATATTCTTCACCCGTGGAGGTGCCCGTGGTGTAATGGTTATCGTAGTAAGAAATGGACACGGCGACACGAGTTCAAATCCTGGCCGAGACCGATTGCATTTCTCATAGCACTAATACCCTTGGGAAAGGTATGAATCCGATTATTCTCCTTCCAGCTATGGGTAAATAGTAGGGCAGACTGGATTCTTCAGCCTTGGTGAGGCAACTAGTTTGGGAGAATGAAAACTCTGAATTCAAACCTATTAAACTCCGCTTAAAAAATTGTCCTTGTATCATATCTTGCCCGAGTGGAGGGGTTGGGCAAATAGGATCATGATATTCTTCGCCGAAATAAATTCATAATGACAATTTAACCAGGTTTGAGTTTTCTTCTAATTGTATTGTATCCGCTCTGTATGTGAGTTTTATTATATAAGGAATATATAACAATAGCCATACATTGAGCGCTCCCATAGATTTATATGAGATTCCTTATGTATTCTATACGTGAATAATCCACAACCATTGTCTTTGGACGCTGACTGGATATATATATATATATATATATATATATATATTAAACATTTAAGTTTGACCGTTTCGATTTTAGATTCGACGTTTTTTATTGGTCCATTTATGGTGACATCAGTATATTAGACGGTCTCAAGGCTGAAGAAAATCCTATTCAGTTTTAGGGTATTTTTTTATGATAAAAGGCAGAAGAAATTTTTTTTTACATTTAGAATAGTTTAAATGTGTGTGTGTTTTTTTTGTTTTGTTTGTTTAATTCTTTTTTTGAGTAGTAGGAGTATATTATGAATTGAATTACCATGACCAGAAAATCCGGCGAACACTTGCGCGTGACACACGGTAACACTGAACAGCTATTTCGACCTTATTAGGTCTCTTCAGCAGTATATATATTGATCTCCCTCACTGGATGTCGAACCAGCGACCACAGAATGCAGAGGCGAATCTCTACCACTGAGCCACTAGTTTACATCACACACAAGTGACGCCAAATCAACTAGTCATGGTAATTATGCAGCCAGTTAACGTGAATGTATATTGCAAGTTATATCTGCGCAATTGGCGTCATTTGTGTGCGATGTGATTGGTGGGTCAGTGGTATAGTTTTGGCTCTGCATTCGTCGGATTTTCTGGTCTTGGTAATTCAATTCCCAATATAATTCCTCAACTTAAAAATGAACATGTACATCAGAAGTATATTAGTTTGTATACAATGACCCTGTGTGATGTGTTGATAAACATGTGTGCAGTTAGTTTTCGATCAGGCAAATGGTAGCTTCACCTTGTAAGTAGTTGTATGAAAAGCATAAGATTGAGATTTTTTTAAAGGAACAAGAGAATTTGTACATAACGTTTACTTGGTCTAATATAGATTTTCGAAGACTATTTTATTCGTTATAAGCTTTGATGCATTGAAGTGTTTCCAGTATATGGTTAGTTTTAGGTTTGGTTTCTTTGTTTAATGGCATATCAACTCTTTTTGGGTTATTTAATGCCAAAGCCATTCTCCTAGAAGAACAGTACTGGTACTATTTAACCCATAGCTGGGGGGATAAGGGGGTTCATACCTTTCCCAAGGGTATTTGCCCGAAAGTGAACGTAAGAGCGCGACTGGAGTACGAACTCGCGTACTACGATTCCGCAGTCCATCGCTTTAACCATTACACCACGAGGACACCCCCATGGTTAGTTTTAGTATTTCTCGTAGATGGTTAGTTTTATATATAATCATGTTAGACAGATGTGTGCCTGTTAATAAGATTTTTGATGGATGTTTCGTCCTGTTTGTAATTCAGTGTCATTTGCTAACAATACTACTTATAATTAGTCTATCGCCCATTGCAGCTGGGTTTTTTTCATCAGCCAAAATCCAAACCTTCTATAATAGAAGAATGTATTAGCAGAGAGTCAAAAATTCATAGTTGCCTGTCTCATAGACAAGTTACCGAACCTAGTAACGAGAGTACGGTCTCTCTAAGTACCTTATCCATATCTGACTTTAAGGAAGAGATAGATTAATAATGCCTTTCCCTATTGTATCTACAAAAAGTGAATAATAACCTCAGCTGGAACTTGAACGAGGCTTGCCGATTCTGTTTGTTTTTTTTTGTGGGGGGTGATAACTATTTCACCATAAGTATAGACAGGCGCATATATAAGGGCAATTCAATAAATAAAACGAATATTGAAAAAAGCATTGACAATACGAAGAACTGTTGACAGTTGAACCTTTTTCAACACATGTTTGGCCCATTTGTGAACGTGTTTTGGGGGGATGTTTTAACATGCTTTTCCGTACACATCACACATTCTTCTCTAAATTTCACATGTTTTGCACTTCTTAGCCACCAAAATTTTTATGACAGACTCCTGTTCAAGCTGAAAGTACTGTGTTTGATTTGCCACCATTTTGAATAGCCTCAAAAGAAATATTCTTGCAAAATCAAAATAATTTTTGCTATAACTTAATTCCAAACCATGCAGAGTTTACATCTATAGAACAAAATTCTGAATGAAAAATTATTTTGCTTTTTAAAAATAAATTCTCCTCATTTGTTGAATGATCCTCGTATATATATATATATATATATATATTGTCACGTGATAGCCCGCGGAGACGATAGAGGTAAGATTAATACTATCCTCCTGTTGAATTAACAGTATCTAGCCGTCAAAAAAAGTGACCGTTAAGGAAGAATGTAGGTCACAGAGGGGTATCAACAGGTGTTGGCACTTAGTAACCTCAGGTCGCCGGACACCAAGGGGGAGAAGAGAGAAGCCAAATGATTGGCTGGGACCTTAAAACGGAAGTGGGGACCCCTTCCCCTCAGCGGAAGTAGATAGTAAGTAAGTTAGTTTTTGAGCAGGGTTCGTAGCGGGCAGACGAACCATAGCCAGTATTCCGGGTTGAAGACAAAAGTATACTTGAGACACGAAGGACCCCAGGTTCTTCAAGCCAGCGTAAAAAAAATAGAATAAAGAAGAAAGATTCTCCAGTTGAACACCATCGAAAAATAAGATAAGTAACTTTGGGGACATTTCTCCTTTATACCCAAATTTTGTATACCTCTCTCTCTCTCTCTCTCAATTTGAAGAAAAACAAAAGTCAAGAAAAGACATTTATATTCGCGGACTGTCCAATTATTATATGTTTTGACACTTTGAAAGTGTATATAACTGAGGTAAAGGAATCATATATTTTTATGTTACTACGTGGTCTATGTTGTTACTTCATGCTTTCTTTTCAGCTTCTATTCGCCTTATGTTATCTTGCTTAGAATTGTCCTATTAATTCCTAAAATATCACACGGGAAACCGGAGTTGCCGACTACTACACTATAATATTATTACGACTAAAACCTATAGGTCCATATTCTTCCATTATCTAGGGGAAAGAAGTTTAGCGGCCTGGTGAGTGTGTGATAGTGTGAAATTTGGAACCCCTTGCCAGCGGCGGTCAGTCTGGCCCTAAATTAATCCCTCACGTAATATGCCAGTTCTTATATGCCTGAGAGAAAAACTCTGAACGAGGACTTATTATATAGGGGATCAAGTGCCAACCTGCCCCGTCTTCACACGTGCGAAAATAAAAGTCCCGTTTTGGGATTTTAATCAATTTGCCGTCACAGTATATATATATATATATATATGGTGGTGCATTCAATAAGTTTCCAGACTTTATTGTACAGGCATTTAAAATTTTCGTAGACTATTGAAAATTCACGATGTTATTGCTATACATCTTATTAGATGACTGACCAATCTTTATGATTTCAGATTCAAATGAACAGCTACAGCAGCAATTGGAATACACCCTACTAAATCCTGATTGTCACTGCTGGTGAATTTCAAAAATGCTATCTGACACTTTAGAAGAACGATATACAATAAAATTCTGTTTTAAACTTGGAAAAAATACCATACGATGAAAGCTGGATCTACTGCTATGACACAGAGAGCAAGAAACAGAGTTCCCAGGGGAAGCATGCTGGCTTTCCCACACCCAAGAAGGCCAGTCAGAGCAAATCCACTTACAAACTTTTGATGATCCCTTTTTTAACAGCACTGGCAGGATCTACATGCACTGGGTTCCTACTGGACAGACGGTCAACAAGGAATACTATGTTGAGGTTTTAAGGGAGTTCAGCAAGAGATTCCTTGGGAAGAGGCCAGCACTCTTCAAATCTGGTCTGTGGCATTTCCACCAGGACAATGCACCAGTCCACAACTCCATCCTTGTCACAGACTATTTGACTAAGATGGGCATCAACACAGTTCCTCGCCCTCCCTATAGTCAAGATCTTGCTCCCTGTGACTTTTGGTTATTCCCTAAGCTCACAGGCTGCCGTTATGAGACAATTGAGGAGATGAAAGAGGCTGTGACGAAGGTCATTGATACGTTCACACAAGAGGAATTCCATGGGGCCTTCCAGAAGTTGGTAAAACGGTACAACAAGTGCATTGCAGCCGGGGGAGATAACTTCGAAGGGGACTAGAGTTTCATGCGTGTACTATCAATGAGTACCCATACGAAAAAAGTCTGGAAACTTATTTAATGATCCTCGTATATATATATATATATATATATATTAAAAAATATATATGTACAACGATCATTAAATAAGTTTCCAGACTTTTTTCGTATGGGCACTTTTATTGATAGTATATAAATATATAATTCTGTCCCCACCTCCTCACGCACACTTCCCTTTTCACACTCTCGTCCCTTTTCTCTTCCCTTCCTAACAACAGACTGTAGAAATATGTGTATATTTGTAAAGATCCATGCTACTAAATGCACAGATATACGTATATATGTATGTGCGAGCGACAACATATACATAAACATACTAACATTCAAAAGTACACAAACTTAGACACATATACACAAACAAACCCTGTTTCAAACAAAAAATTAACTGTTCTTTTTTTGAAAACCCTTCACTCTTGACGAATTTGTCAAAGTTACCTCCTTGTAATATATATATATATATATGTGTGTGTGTGTGTGTGTGTGCGCGCGCGCGCGTGCATATTAGCGAAAGAGATTGTGTTTATATGATTTTGTATGTATGAATAGTAACTGTGTTATATATATGTGCATGTGTCTACCGTAGCGTTTTGGACTTCAAGCCTGCCTCGCAGACCAATTCACTAATGTAGTGAGTTCGAACCCCACCGGCTGAATCTGGTTGTTTAATTGTACTAGACAAAGTGAAACTCACAAAATAATTTTTCATGGGCCAGTTTCGAAGTTTTGATTTTCCTACCTGTGCAAAGACTGGCATTCTAGCCAATCTAAAATCGTATATTTTGGATGCTGATTTTCAACGTAATCCTTTTAATTTGGAAGATTATCGCTTGGATAACCCGAGGACTCTTTTTTTCGATAGCTACTACACCAAGGTGTAAAGGAGGGCGCAACTCTTTTCCCTGGATTGCTTGGGCCATTGGTCTAATGAGTAGAGTGTTCTATGGTCCGGGAGACCAGGGTTCAATCCCAGCTTGTGTCATACCAAAGACTCAAAAATGGTACTTGGTTTGGCCTTGCTTAACACTCGGCATAATTAGGTTTGGATCAAGGGTAAAGTGGAGCAATCCAGGGAATGGAGTAGTGCTCGTCCCTACGCCTCGATGTTGTAGCGATTGATAAGGGAGCCTTCTGGTCACCCTCGACTAAGGTCGCCAAAAACTGCTACGATAATATCATTCATCATCATCATCATCATATCGTGCTGGCAGCACGGATATCCCTGATCCTCTCTCGCCACTCCTCCCTATCGTTCATCGCCCTAGGTAGATCTTCAGGACAACAACCTGTATCCTCACATAGCTGCTGAATGTACGTTCGTGCTGGTCGTCCTGCTTTTGCGCGGCCATGTGTGGGGATCCATAAGAGTACATCTCTTATGAGTTCATCTCTGCTTCTCCAGCAATGTCCTGCATGTCTGGTTCGCCTAACTTGAATAGTTTTCGTGATAGGGGGCAGGTGGCCGTACAGTTGGTGTCTTGTGGGGTGTTGCTGCCAGGACTTGTTCAGGATTGCACGCAGCATTCTTGTGTAATTGCCATCTAGTTTCTTCTCCAGCCGTTTTGTTAGCGTCCATGTAGTGCATCCATATAGCAGTATCGATGTGACCGCTGCCTGGAAGAAACTGCGTTTCATTTTATCGGTTAGGTCTGATTTCCATATAGTCGATAGTCTATTGATAGCTGTCCATGCTTTCGTTAACCTCGTGTCGATGTCCTTTTCGGTTGATTCGACGCTGCTTCCTAGGTACGTGAATTTGTCTACTGGTTCAAGAGGGGTTCCTTTTAGAGTGGAGATGTCCCCCGTTTGGTTATAGCACATATATTCCGTTTTGTGTGCATTAACATGGAGGCCTATGCTTGCTGCTGCTCGTTCCAAACTATGCAGAAGTGTTTCGGCTTGGTCAGGTGTATTTGCCAGTATCGCTATGTCATCGGCGTAGTCGGCGTCGGTAATTGTTGTTGCGGGGTATCTTCTGCTTCTTTTCTTCGTCAGTTCGAAGCCATTCTCTTTGATTTTGTCAATCGATGTTCTAAGTACGTAGTCTAGACAAATGATAAAGAGATACGGAGCCAGCGTGTCCCCTTGTAGTACTCCTGCTACAATGTCGAAGTATTCTGTGTCTCCATCTGGTGATCGTACTTTTACTTTAGTGTTTCTATAGAGAATCGTTATTGCCGCTACGGTTTCTTTAGGTATGCCGTACGCTAGTAGGATTTGTTCCATCTTTCCTCTGTGAATGGAGTCGAAAGCCTTGGTAAAGTCGACAAATATTAATGTCGCTTGTAGGTTCTTTGCCCGTACACCTTCAAGGATTCTGCGGATGGTTAATATTTGTGAGGTCGTGGATCTATTTCTTCGGAAGCCATTTTGGTTTTTTCTAAGTATGTTGTCGATTTTGGGTTCTATTCGGTTTCGCAGTAGGGCATTGTAGATTTTGGCAGCTATGGATGTAAGTGTTATGCCTCGGTAGTTTTTGGCTAATCCGAGGTCCCCCTTTTTAGGGAAGGGGGGTATGCAACCCTTCGTCCATCTATCTATCGGATTTTGATTGTATACTGCGTTGCAGTGTCGGAGCAGTATGTCGTCGAATTGTCTGGTCTTCCATACTTCGGGGGGAATTTCGTCCAGCCCTGCAGCTTTCCTATTTTTAATTTTTCTGAGAACCGAGTCGAGTTCTTCTTGTGTGAACGGTTAAGTTTAATGTCTAATTGTTTGCTAATTATTCTGGTGATTGGTTCATGTGTTATTTTTGGTGGGTTTCCAAGTAAGTTTTCGAAGTGCTGTTTAAAAAAAAAATAAAAAAATAAAAAAAAAATAATATCAATATTCAAGTGATATTTGTGGGGTTTCCAATGAGTGGTTGTTCGTATTCTCGGACCGCCTAGAAATAAAGATAATTATATTGGCTAACAAATGACTGAGTGATTAATTTTAACGGCATATCACTCTGTCAAGAGTTATGTTATGCTAAGATGTTAGGAAATTGCGTTCATTGTATGTTCTGGTCCAGTCGGATGCGACTGCAAAACACACTGACTGCATATATGTACACGAGTAAGATTCCCCCAACGAGTATCCTGATATGACACTAAACAATCTGATGCTGAGGCTTCAGTAATGCTGGAGCTTTGGGAAATGCGGAGTACCCTTTCATTGCCTTCGCTCCCAGATCCACTCTGGTCCGGTATGGTTGCATCTGATAGAGTCCTATTTTGGGGTCAAATAGAACTAAACTGCGTACTTATGCTAACCTAAATTGCTTGAAATAGAACTGTTTTGACATTTAACTGTGTCGACTTATACTGTACTTATACTAAACTAAGTAAAAGTAAAGTTGAGGGCGACCAGAAGGCTCCCTTTTCTATAGCTACTACACTGAGGTGTAGAGGAAGGCGCTACTCCTTTTCCTGGATTTCTCCTCTTTACCCTTGATCCGTACCTTATATTGCTGAGTGTTAAGCAAGGAGGCATCAAGTACAATTTATTGTCTTTGGTATGACGCGACCTGGGATTGCACCCTAGTCTCCTGAATCATTGGCGAACACTCTGCCCTCTAGGCTAATGAGCCGGTAAACTAAATTGTTTTAAACATTTATCAAAATGACTTCATTCAGTATTAATTGACAAAAAAAAAGGTTGATACGCCGTAAAACCAACCAACCAACCAACCAATCATTGTACGTTCATATTTTATTTATTTTTTGTGTAGTTGTTTCTTAAGGGATTTTCCCACAGTTATATCGGAGATGAATGATTTTTAAAAAGATCTTTTCGACCCGTAGATGGGACCCTAAAAGGTTCTCTCATCAGTCACAGTGTTCCTAGGAGTATTGGCAATGAATGGGTTCTTCACACAGGTCAGATCTTCAAAACTGGATTCTTCACATCAGATGTAGTTTAGTGTCATGCCCAGGGCACCCCCTTTTTAAGGGAGTCTTACTCCTCTGTTAGGGATACAGTCAACGTATCTTAAGCCCGACTGACAGGAGGAATTGGATGACTAGAAAAAATTTACAAATCAAGTTGCTAAGCGACTAAAATTAGCATTCATGATATTTAAATGTTTTATTTTCGAAATGCATCGTGGAGATTTTTTTATATAAAGGCCTCTTATCTTCAATGCCTCTTTCTTCCGTTTATATTTGTTTATTTATTTTTGTTATTATATGAATTCTATCTGCAAGTATTTCAGGTAAAAATAACCTTCAAATGTTTAAAAAGTTGATATATTTCCGATTTTTTTTAAAACGCTTTTTCTTGAGTCGATCTCAGAAATTAAAAAGCGAACAAAAACACTTTCATTCATCTCTTAATCGATTTTCATTATTTCTTTGAGATGTTCATCACAGACAAAAATTCATAAAATCAATTGATACTAGAGGCGTAAATGACCTCGCAGTTAATATTACGGAAATGTATCAATATGAGATTATTAATTGGGAAATATTGGTATATACAAAGAACTCTGAAAGCGAAAGTACGGAACGGTTAGTCCGTAGTTATACAGTTGTATGAGCGACGAAAAGTTAGCAATCATTGACAATGGGAATTTTGACACCTTCTGAGGTTGGATGCTGACCACTAGTTGAACCAAAAGCCACAAAATAGAACATAAAGTACAAACGGCAGGAAATGTAAGTGCTTAAAAGCCAAGTGACGTCATGAAATATTGGATAGTGAAAACAGGCATTAAAGAACGCACGGAAGACTAAAAAAGGCAGAATGATGGTGACCTGTGTCGGATCGCGTCCTACTGTCGACCTCCTTGTCTCCCACACACATTCTCTCTCTCTGTCTCTGTCTCACTTTCTCTTCACTCTGACCGTATTTTTCCGTCTCTCAGTTATGTTATTGGCGTTAACGTGATATATATATATATATATATATATATATATATATATATATATATATTTATTTAGATTCGCATATATATATATATATATATAGAGAGAGAGAGAGAGAGAGTGAGACAGACAGACAGACAGACAGACAGATTGATAACAAGGTAATCCAAGCAGAAGGAGAAACAAGATCGACATTAAAGCATTTCGGTTCGAATGAACCATCATTAGGACTGTGAGGGATGATATTAGTGATGTTAAAAATATAAGAATACAAAAACCTTGGGAAAATTTATGTATCAGGGTTTTGTATTCTTAAACATCCATCGTTAATTTAACATCCCTAATATCATCCCTCATAGCCCTGATGATGATTCATTAGAACCGAAACACTGTAGTGTCGACTTTGTTTCTCAATAATTCTCTCCTTCTACTTGGAATATCTTATCAATTTTTCTCAATATTGTTGGATTATACACCATTATTTACTTTCATATACATACATGCATATATATATATGTGTGTGTGTGTGTGATAGAGAGAGAGAGAGAGAGTATATATTTGGAAAAAGCGAATAAAGAAACACCTTATCCTTAGAAATCTGTCTTTGTCTATCTTTTCCTGACCACTGACTAAAACTACTTCTAAAATTTCATTGATTTATTTTAACTGCATGCCAACCCGTCAAGGGTTATTTTTTCCTAGAGGTTAGAGAATCGTATTCCTTGTATGTTCATGTTTACAATTTTGTGTTGTTGTTTAATAACAGTTTTTTTCCCCACACGATCCTATCGAATACGAATAATTTTAAACCGATCTATTTGATCCATAGATTGGACTATTAACAGTCAGAGGCGACCTGGAAGTCAAGTGTTACTCTACACTCACCAGAGTTCCAGAACTAGTCTCACCACCAGATGAAGTTTAGTATTGCTCTCCTTAATGAAATACAGTCAGCCTCGCTGATGGAGCGGACCTTCAAAACTTGAAATATTATCTTAGCAAGGCTTTTGATTCGCACATTTCTAAAATGTTATGTACTTTGAATTAGAAAATAAACATCATCTAATCATTTTTGTTACTCTAAAAAGTAAATAATGCAAATACTAAAAAAACAAAACAAATACTAATTCCCACGGCATCACTCTCATTTTCTTTTATATCCCACAATGCCTTTCTTGTAAAATGAGTCGTTTTTATTACTGTTGCATAGCCGTAATACATATACAACTATACACATATACATGCGGAAACATAATCAATAATAATGACGAACGAACACACTTCTTTAGAAAAATATACCTCTCACACTATATTCTCAAAAGGGTTGCGAAAGGGTAATGTGTGAGAGGTGAGTTGGAGACTGAACAAACTGCAACATATTGATCCCCAGTTTCTTTGTCTTTAGAAGCACTTCTTTCTCGTTCTGCTGAGCTGCTCAATCGCAGGTCCTGAGGGCCCATAGTCCTCTGCTGGGTGCTGTTTTTCTCTACAGCATCTTATCTCCAACTCTGACTCCAACTAACTGAACATGTCTGTGGCCCCGGGTTATATAATTGTTTGACATCCTCCCGCTTCTTGTGGGCATCAAATCTGCACCCAATTCAACCCGTCCACAGTCAAGGTTATACCCTGATATCTTCGACCGGATGCACCTGTTCCTTGATTGACGGCTAGGTCGAAGGTCAGTATGTTACATTAGTATCGATGGATTTTTAGATAAATATTTACGAAGCCTAGTCTAGTCTGGCACAATCGTAGTGCACATAACGAGGATCGATTTCTCGAGCAATATCTTGGGTGATAAGGAAAATCTCCATCTTGCCTTTGTTACGCATGGGTTTCATTTGTTTCAATAATATTTTCTTGTATTATTCCATCCGTTTAGTGTTCGTTAAGGAAACATAATATTAGAAAGTTTACAACGTTTTCGCATACACGAAAACAGACAGACAGACAGACAAAACAACTGATTGACAGTGACAGCAAAACATAATCTCATCGACTGTACTCGGGTTTGTAAATAGTGCTACATTTGAATCGTTTTCAAATATTTAATTTCATTATTATTTTATATTATCTATTTTTCATCATTATTATAATTTTTCATAATTATTACTCCTTTTTTCATCATTATTATAATTTTTATATCTATTTTATATCATTATGAACACTATTATTATTATAATTTTATTATCATTATTATAATTTTCCTCATAATTATTATCTTTCATCATCATTATCATTTTATATCATTATCATCATTATCAACATTATTATCATTTTATTATCATTATTATAATTTTCATCATTATAAATATTTTTCATCATTATTACCGTTTTCATATCATTTTTATATCATTATTATCATTTTATTATTATTATAATATTCATCATTACTATTATTTTTCATCATTATTATCATTACTTTATCAAGGTAAAGTTGGCAACCATTATATATATATATATATATATATATATATATATATATATATATATATATATCATGGAGTAATGGCTATCTTCAGAGGAAATGGGCACCGCGATCCGAGTTCATGTCTTAGAAAGTCTGTTGCATTTCACAAAGTGCTATTACTCTTGGGAAAGGTAAAAATCTAACTCTTCTCCCTCCAGCTATGAGCAAATAGTTGGGCACAATTGCTGCTTGACCCTGGTATGGCAACCGATTTAGAAGAAGGAAAACTTTGTATTGAAATATGTCAAACTCTGCTTCAAAATTAACCTTATGTTGCAACCCACTGGCTTAAGCGCATACACGCACACACACACACACACACATATATATATATATATATATATATATATATATATATATATATATATATATATATATAGTGTCTGTGTCTGTGTGTGAGGGAGAGAGAGACAGAGAGAAAGCGGGATCCTTGAAAATTGGAGTAATGTGTTAGAGAAACGCGATTAAATCTTGCTGGCGTCGCCAAATATTTGCTGACAACTTTAAGGCTACCATCTTAAATATCAGCTTCAGTATCAACTCATAAGTGTATCCAGGCATTTATATATACATGTGCATGTAAGAAGTATATATTTATATATATATATATATATATATATACATATATATATACAGGAGCAAGTATCAGGATAGTAATCAAGTTGCGTGTATATGTAATTGCTCACGTATATGCGTACTCACACCGGTATATATATATATATATATATATATATATATATATATATATATATATATATGTGTGTGTGTGTGTGTGTGTGTTATTCAGTCCAGTTAAACTGGAGTCGGGAATAATTCCATCAGGACAAAAAATCATTCAGCTATGAACATTTAAATTTCAATGGAAAAGAGCTCAATGTAACTGAAATCACAGAGCAATAATTTCTTTTAGAAAAACAAAAACTGGTCACCTTAGGATTATGAATTTATTTCCATCCTTTTGTGGGTATTGATATGAATCAATAACATAAGAAATAACAGGACTTCCTCAGATCTAATGGATAAAATAATTACATTCAGAAGAGACACAGGAAGGAAGAGTGGGCGGGGGTTGAAGAGGGGTGAAACTGTATGTACAGACTTTAGCACACATATCATAATCATCATCATCATGTCGTGCCGCTAGCACGGATATCCGTGACCCTCTCTCGCCACTTCTCCCAATCGTTCATGGCCTCTTGCAGGTCTTCAGGGCTACATCCCGTATCCTCACATAGCTGCTGTATGTATGTTCGAGCCGATCGTCCTGCTTTTGCTTGGCCATATGCGGGGGTCCATAAGAGTACGTCACTTATGAGCTCGTCCTTGCTTCTTCAGCAGTGTCCTGCATGTCTGGTTCGTCTAACTTGGATAGTTTTCGTGATGGGAGGCAGGTGGCCGTATAGTTGGTGCCTTGTGGGGTGTTGCCGCCTGGACTTGTTCAATATTGCTCGCAACATTCTTGTGTAATTGCCGTCTACTGTATAATTTTATATAATAAATTGTGGTGGAGTGTAAAGCATAACTTATAGAAGGATCTTGCAAGTGAAGAAGTAAAAATTAATTAATTAAAAAACTGTAATGATAATGACATTATTTAGAATACGCTAACTGCACTCTCTGCACAAAAAGTAGCATCATGGGAATGACACTGAACTAGATTCGATGGTAAGACTCCAGTTCTGAAGATCAGAAGAATGAAAAGTAATATTTTATTGCTGCTACTCCCAGATCCACTGTGACCCCGTGTGCTAGTACCCGCTAGCGTCAAATAGACATATTCGAATTATCAAACATCCGCACAAGAAAGATATACGCATTAACATTCAATAAGAATACTTTAAATCATGTAATTGAATGAAAATTATTTGTTTGGTTTGGTTTGGTTTTGTAGCATATCAGCCATTGTACGTTAATACCAAATACTTTTTATACATATATATTAAATATATAATTTCTAAACACATTTTGTTGATAAAATCCAAAAACGACCCTATGCTCATTTTTTCACACAGTTACTTATTTCTCTCTAATACGAATAATTCTATTGACTATTAATTATTTGCTTTCACACAGCTTAATATTTTCATGTATTGCAATGTATCACTATCAATTCAATTAAGCATCAATCATTTCTTTACACACAGCACACAGTTAAATGATCAAAGTGTTCGATTTCAAACAATTCAGTTTAACATAAGTACGCAGTTTAAATGTCAAAGACTTCTACTTGATCCATAAATAGGACCCAATCAGGTGCTACCAGTGCGGGCCCGAGTAGACATGAAGGGTACACCGCACTCCCCAAAGCTCCAGTAGTACTGAAGCCCCACCATCAGATTGTTTAGTGTCATATCGTTGTTGGGGTCTTATCCCGCTGCAGTGATGTCGGTGTATTCTACAGGTGCTCGTGGTGTAATGGTTATCGTCGAAAGCTATGAATCCAATTATTCTCCCTCCAGCTATGGGTAAATAGTAGGATAGACTAGGTTCTTCAGCCTTGGTGAGGCAACTAGTCTAGGAGAAGGAAAACTCTGAATTCAGACCTGTTAAACTCCGCTTACAAAAATTGACCATGTGTCATATCCTGCCCGAGCGGAGGGGTTCGGTAAATATGGTCTTCTACAGCCCCTGCCGACTGGACCAGAAATTACTTGTAATAAATAGGAATACTTGATATCTCATATCCGTTCAAAGAAATGGTTATTATTTCACTCCTTGTGAGTTCTTCTGGCGGTTTTTCACTTGGGCTTGAGTGACAGCAAGTGTCATTGTACCAGAGCCCGATCTGGATATGCGAAATGGGCATATAATGTTCATATATATATATATATATAACACAGAAGATAGGAATCTCGAAATTCGAAAAACACGTAACGACTTCTCAGTTCAGGTACGAAACCTTTTATTACCTTTGAGTTAAAGGTTTCGACATAAGGAAGAGAGATACACATTCTTTCTATTCTTGCTTTTTCATCTGACCCCGCCCCAACACGAGTGGCACCCGCCACAAAGGTCTCCGCGAGCAGGCGAAAACTAACCGTCTTCCCGCGAGGCAGGTCTCATTTCAACTCACTGGTGTCTAGTCTCAACTCACTGACTTTTTCAAAATCTCCCAAAATCCTCCGCGCTCCTCCGGTGCGTGACGTCACCCGCACTCCGTAACCCCGCTTCCAATGTGGGCTATTGTGACATCTCTGAGTGACACGTCCGCTCTGCCCGCGCGCGGTCGAACACCTGTGTTAATGTTGCACCTAACTAACCCATGTGCTGAGCCGAAAGGTTCTTAGCCTAACTAAGCCCAAAGGCATAAACCGAAATCCCTCGGCCATTATATTACATCATCTGGTCTTCTGAGTATTCTAGCCGATTCGAACAATGTTGATTTCTGTAAGGTCTTAATTCCTCCTCTCATTTCGAATTCCTCCGGGGGGGGTTGTACCAAGCCGTCGGGGACCGTTTCAAGTGTTCCAACTACAATTGGTATTCCCGTTAACTTCATGTTTCTCGAATTTTCAGCTCTCTAACAAGATCCAAGTAATTTCTCTTTATAATCTGTTGTAACGGCACTCAATATTATTATTATTCATTTCTCATTAGAGTTTTTCCCATTAGCGTAAGATGATTGTCTTTCACTCCTCAAGTCTCCAGGAATCTTCTCAGTATTCTGGCAATTTTCAATAATGCTGTTGTTTGAATGGTCTCCACTCGGCCGCCAACTTCTAAATCTTCCAAGCTCTTTAATAATCCTTTAGTTACCATGCCAAAAGCACCAATCACAATTGGTATAATTGTCATCTTCATGTTCCATAGTTTTTTCAATTCTTTAGCAAGGTCAAGGTACTTATCTCTCTTTTCACATTCTTTCAGTTTTATTCTGTGGTGAGCCGGAACAGCAAAATCGACAATTTTGCAGATTTTCTTTCTTTTTCTTTTTTTTTTTTTTTTTTTTTGATAATTACACGGTCTGGTCTTCGGGCCGAGATTAGGTGATCCGTTTGTATATCAAAGTCCCACAGGAGTTTGTGCGTGTCATTTTCTAGGACAGATGCTGGGTTATTCATATACCATTTGTTTGTATGGTCAAATTTAAATTTCTTGCATAATTCCCAGTGGATCCCCTTGCCTACCCAGTCGTGTCTAGCCTTGTACTCCTTCTGTGCCAATTTGCTGCATTCGCTTATTATGTGATTGATGGTTTCATCTCTGTCACCGCATTGTCTGCACTTGCTATTTTGTTGCGTCTTATTTATCCTCGCTTTGATATGATTGGTTCTTATGGCGCTGTTTTGTGCTGCCATTAGAAGATATTCTGTTTCTCTCTTAAAGTTTCCTTTTCTTAGCCATGCCCAGGTTTTGTCGTGTGAGATGTTATTATTTTTATTATTATTATTATAATTTTCCACTGGAGTCTGAGTGACAGCAAGTCTCCTCAAGACTACAGGACTCTTCTTAGTATTAAAGCCGATTTCAACAATGCTGAAGTTTGGATGGTGTCCACTCATCCTCTTATTTTCAAGTCCTCCAGTCTGGGTACCAGCCATTTAGTAACTGTATCTAGCCAATTAGAATCGGCATCACAGTGTTCCATAATTTTTTCAGTTCTCTGGCAAAGTCTATGTACTTATCTCTCTGATCATTTTCCTTCAGTTTTACCCTGAGGTCAACCGGAACGGCAAAGTCCATTATTCAATAGGTTCTCTTTTTTCTTTTTTGCTATCACACAATTTAAAAATGATTGCAACATAACACAGAAAATATACTAATTATTATTATCAATTATTGAAAAATTAAACTGAATTTAGCATGAAATGTTCCATAAGGGGTTGGTATATCGTAAAATAAACCACACGATGAATTCATGTACTTATATTTGTAATGGTATCTTCGGGTTTACGTAATTAAACCCATTCACACAAACACTCTGTTAACATATATGCATTCTAACTTAATTATTCTTAAACTGAAATAAATTTACGTGTATATGATGTAAACAAACAAATACACGCACTCACACACACACACACACACACACATACACTATATATATATATATATATATATATATATATATATATATATATATATATATATTGTAAACTAATTTCGTCCGTTTAAAAAACAAAAAACTTATTCTAAAAACTAAAACGGCAGTACTAACAGTTGCGAATAAAACAATATCATGTGGTTTGATGAATTTATTCGTTTCTTTTTTAAATAATTATCATTATATATATATATATCTTACAGAAGCGATGGATGATAGAGAAGAATTGAGAGAGAGAGGGTGAGTCAGGAAAATCCGTGCCAGCAGCGTGACATTTTATATATATATATATATATATATATATATATATATATATATATATGTGTGTGTGTGTGTGTGTGTGTGTGTGTGTGTGTGTGTGTTTCTTTCTTTAGTGGCATATCAACCATCTTGGATTAGTTAATGCCAAAGCTATCCTTGCAGAAGAAAAGATGTAGTACTATTTAACCCATAACTGGTTATATATATATATATATATATATATATATATATATATATATATATAAGCTTCGTTCCGCCTCTTGGATTTGAGCACTGTAACGAAAAATACAGCGAAGTGTTTTTATCTGTCTCACTCTTTATACATATGAACATATGTGTGTATATGTGTGTGTGTCTATTATCTTCTCAGTCATCTCCGATGTCTTGCTTTTTAACTACTTCACCAAATGGAATGACCTGACCCATTTGTGCAGAAATAGATGTTTTGTCAAAACAAAACAAAAAAAACATACACACACAATGTACGTATTTCTCTGGTATCATCTGTCGTCCGTATACAAGAATTCTACATTCACAAACAAAAAGTTAATCAACTAAACTACTTGCTTATCTCATTTCTTAAATACAGTCTATTGGACATCGTCATATATGTAGACCTACGACTTTACGATGTGTTAATTCAAATAAAACGCCAGGAAACAAAATTGCCGCTCCATAAAATAGAAATGCAACAGAACAAACAAGTTTGCCGGACCAGGAAATAAAATTGCTTCATCAAAAATAAATTTTCACCACTCTAAAATAAAATTGCACCACCATGAAATAAAAATGCAACACCAAAAATAAATTTGCAGTCCAAGTGAAATAAAATAGCAATGCTATAAAATAAAATCGCAACACTAACCATATATTTGCAAGAACGCGAAATAAAATTGCAACAACAAACACTTTAATACGAAAGTGCAACACGTTAATTCGCAGCACCATACAATCGTAACACCATAAATAGAAATAAAAATAAAATAAGATCAAAAATGCGAAACAAAAATAAATTTGTAACAGCAGAAAACGAAATTGCAACATCAAAAATAAATTTACACCACCATAAAATAAATTTGCAACACGTTGTAAGTTCAAGTAGTAATTTGTTTGTATGGTGTTGCAAATTTCTTTTTGGTGCTACAATTTGATTTTATGATGTTGCGATTTTATTTCACGCCACCGCATTTTTGTTTTATAGTGTTGCAATTTATTTTTTATGTCACAATTTTGGTTTGGTTGGTTAGTTTCTTTGTTTAATGGCATATCAACTCTTTTTTGGTTATTTAATGCCAAAGCCGTTCTCCTAGAAGAACAGTAGTGGTACTATTTAACCCATAGCTGGGAGGATAAGGGGGTTCATACCTTTCCCAAGGGTATTTGTCCGAAAGGGAACGTAATAGCGTGACTGGAGTACGAACTCGGGTACTACGATTCCGCAGTTCATCGCTTTAACCATTAAACCACAAGGACACCCCACCCTGTCACAATTTTATTTCATAGTATTGCAATTTCATTTCACTGTGTACATTCATTTGATAGTGTTGCAAATGCATGTTCAGGTTTGCGATTTTTCCATAGTATTGAAATTTATTTCATAGTGCTGTATTTTTTGTGCGGGTTGCAATTTTAATTTTATGGCTTTGCAATTTTATTTCACTCAGTGGCAATTTTATTTTATGGCGTTGCAAAATTATTTTTGGTGCAGCAATTTTACTTTATTTTATTGCAATTTTATGGTGTCAAAGTGTTATTTCATGATGTTAGAGTGTTATTTCATGGTGTCGCCATTTTATTTCATGATGTTCAAGATTTATGTTTGGTGTTGCAATTTTATTTCATACTGCTGCAAACTTATGTTTGGTGTTGCAATTTGATTGTATGTTAGATTCATACCTTTCCCAAATGTATTAGCGCTAAATGAAATGCAAACACCGTGTCCTTTTCCTTCGACAGCAACCATTACCTTTCGATCGCCTACATATATATACATAATGTAAAATATTAAAACCGATTTTCTAAAATGAACTTAAAAACGGATTCTTTGAAAATAACTATTATGTTCCTTTCAGTTTCACGAATTTACTCAACTTTTTTCAGTTGTCGAGTAATGTCTATATATTTATCCAGCTTTTCAATTTCCTTCGTTTTCATTCTATCGTAAGCTGGAACAACAAAATCTGATAGCTGACAATTTTTTCATTCTTATTACTTAAAACTAGATATGGTCTCCTTGCCTGAATTGGATTCTCGCTTTTTATCTGAAAGTCTCTGAGAATTTTATGCGTTTTATTTTCTTGGGCATATTTTGGTTTGTGTATAAGTTGAATAAAATATTGTCGAAATTTATTCTTGACATGCAGGGTAAACAGTTTCAAAATCTGTTGGGTGTCACCAAGTATAACTGACGGGTGATGACTCCGAGATCATTTGAGAACTTGTTTTTATTGAGCAAGAAAGTCACGTGATCAAATGACACTAGAAATCTAGATATAAAAGATAACTTAAGTCAGTAGAGATTCGCCCAAAGCAGTTGATTATGTCCGCCTATGCTCTGATTTCGAACTCCCGGCTGGCGTGTGAAGTCGTTAAAAAGAAAATTGTCGATAAATAATGTAATATGTGTACATAAATATGTGTCTGCCTTATGCTTCCCCCACCAGCGAAGAAGAATAGGAAATAATAGGAAATGATGACAGAAGAAAACGACCAACCGAATAATGGCGGCGAGAAAAACAAAATGCAGACGCAAAAAGAGGAGGTTCGTGATGGGTGAACATAGTGTAAGAAGTAAAGAGGACGTAACTCATATATCATTTATCAGTTTGGTAAAATTTAAATCTCTTGCACAATTCCCAGTGGATCGTCTTTCCTACCCATACTTATTTAACTACGACTGACAAGTGATTGAAACATGTGATAATAATGTAACGTTTTGTTTTTTTTCAGTTTTCTGCCAAAAGCTTTTACTCTGAAAAAAAAAACAAAAAAACAATGCTCCTTTTTATATTACATGTCTAAACAACTATTCACTTGCATCTAAGCAAGTTACTAAATCAGTGTATAAGGCATTATAAGTAATATATAAAGAAAGAGACAAACAGACAAAGAGTATCTTAGTCAGCCTTGGAACTTTTCAGCGACTCTTATGTGTGTGTGTGTGTGTGTGTGTTAAATTATTCAACGCCTCTGCTACGAGCAGGATATCATACAACGTCATTCTCCCAGTTTGGTTGTCTTACGAAGGCGAAAGAACGCAGTTTTCCTTACTATTTATGCATAGCTGGGAGCTGGAAGAGCAGAGAGATTCGTGTCTTTCTGAAGGGCATTAGCACGAGGTGAAATGCAAACTTCTTCGTCCAGGATTCCATTTCTTATAACGATAACCGGTATGCTAATGCGTGTGTGTGTGTGTGTGTGTACAAAGAGTGAGTGAGTGAGTGAGTGAGTGAGTGAGAGAGGGGGAGAGAGAGAGAGAGAGAGAGAGAGAGAGAGAGAGAGAGAGAAATGAAATGAATTGTCTTCGTAGCACGAAAGAAACAAAACATCGTAACGACCATTTCTTTTTCTTTTTCTTTCTTTTTTTTTTTTTTTTTAATTTTGTTTTATTTTATCTTTTGCTTAGATCATGCGACACCCAGTTATTGAGTTATCATTTTTTTTCCACCGACTTGGTGCAAATGTCGAATAAATGTTGAATGGTTAACGTTTATTTATTTATTTATTGTTTTTGTAACAACTCAAGTTGTTTGGCGTAGGCTCGCTTAAACTCAATTGGTTATTGTCAGTCCTAGCACAAAGTCAGCAACCTTCTTTATTATCAAGGCTCCTGTTTCCGTTAAGGAATTTTTGCAAGCAATGCTGAGCTGTATGTTCGTTGATGATCCCTAGGCCAAATGTTTAGTTCATATTGTGCGCAGTTTCGACTGGTTTTTTGCCCCATTTTTAAATCATGCAATAAAATCGCTGAAATTGCCTTTTTTATATTCTTTAATTTGCAACCCTGACGGCGGGGTTTAAAATACACCGCGGCGTAATCAGTAGTCTAGCTCGGTAAACTATCCTCTCAGCTGGGCTTAGAATACGCTGACCGTATCCCCTGCTTAGGGGGTAAGAAACACCAAAAAGAAGAGTCCTTGGTATGACACAGAACTGCATCAGGTGGCGAGGCTTCAGTTCTGGAGCTCTTGTAGGCGTGGAGAATACTTCCATTGCTATAACTCTCAAGTTTACTCGGACCCCAAAAAGTTGCAAATGTTAGAGTTCGAGCAATGGGTTAAATAGATCGGAGATGATAATTTAAGTGACTTTGAAATTCTTTAATGCATTGCTCTTTAAACGTGGATATTATTACTATAATGAGGTTAGCTGTTAAAAGTGATTGTGAAATACACTAATATAATAAAGTAGTAGTGGAGGGCGACCCGAAAGCTCCCTTTTCAATTGCTACTACGCCGAAGTCTTGGGAAGAGCCCTCCTCCTTTCCCTGGATTGCGCCACTTTACCCTTGATACATACTCTAAAATGCTGAGTGTTAAGCAAGGAGGTATCAAGTACCATTTTGAATCTTTGGTATAACTCAATTGAACCCCAGCAAACACTCTACCCACTCGTCCATTGCAACTAAAAAAGAAGTGTTTGTTTGTTTGAAATAATTGTGAGCAATATTGATATACTGGCGCTTAAAATATTGATCTTATAACTAAAAATCAAATGTTTACTGATCTAAATGACTATATAAATACACTGGTTCTAATTACCTGTTAGTGTCCCATCTATAGGCCAAATAGATCTATTTGAAAACGAACTATATAATATATTGTATTCACTATATTAATATACTGTATACATTTTATGAATACACCATACACTATATCAATACATTGTATATAGTATATCAATGAACTATACGAATACACGGGCTCTTATTTGGTTGGTTGGGTTTTATGGCATATCAACCTTTGTAGGTTATTTAATGCCAAATCCATTTTATGGAAATATTCAGTTCTATTTCAAATAATTCAGTTTAGCATGAGTACACAGTTTAATTGTCAAAAACATTTCTATTTCAGGCTATTCAATTTAGTCCAATAGTTCTAATTCCAATAATTCAGTTTAGCATACGTATGCAGTTTAGTTCTATTTAACCCATAGATAGGACCCTACCAGGTGCTACTACTCCGGGCCAAAGTGGACCTGGGAGCAATGACAATGAAGAGGTGCTCCTGCATTCCCCAAAGCGTCAGCATCACTGGAACCTTACCATGAGATTGTTTAGTGTCATATCCAGGATACTTGTTGGGGGGGGTCTTATCCCTCTGCAGAGGTGCAGTCGGTGTATTCTACTGCCTCAACCGACTAAACAGGGGCTCTTAGAGCCTGATAGAGATCCACCTAAGAGCCTAATTGATTTGATTGAAAATTATTTGTATTAGATAGGAATTCTTGATGCCATATTACCGTGTGTAAATCATTTTTATAAAGAATAGTTACTTGAAGCTATAATTGTTCACGACTGATTATTTTTAGTTGTCTAAATTTCTGGGACGATGCTTGATGATTTTTTTCAGCCGGACACATAGCGTAACGATTATAGGCGTTTGTTCCCTAAGCTTCTAAGGAGACAATCGTCTGGAGGTTGTAGGTTCAATCCTGACTGCAGGCGAGAAATAATACAGGAATAATTAACACTTGTACCCGGTTATGGCTAACGGAATCAGAACAGGTTGTCCCCGTGAATCCAATAAAGGACGTAGTTCAAAGTTCCATGTTGGTTCCCGTGTTCGACAAACCCCTGAAGAAGACCGGAGGACATATCGGCCGAAACGTTGTGAAAATAACGATAAAGATGAAGACAATAGTCCGAAAACCCTTGATTATTATTAGTTACGTGAAATCATATAACTGTGTGCAAACAAATGACTATTATTAAATAGAAATAGACACTCAAAATCATGAAATTGTGAATAGATTATTCATATTAGACAGGAATACGTGACATCATACAACTGTGTGCAAATTATTTATATCAGATTTGTGATAGGTTCGGCTGAAAAGTTCTGAAGCTAGCCAAGATACTTTCATGGAATGAGAACAAATGAGGTTCATTTTTTAAAATAATCCCCATTGTGGTCCACACACTTCTTCTATTGGTATTAGAGTGCTTGGATCTCATCCGCCAAAAAGAAATCATCAAGGGAAAATATGAAATCATCATTTGAATCTTCCAGCCGATAAAATGTTCAGCTATCATCATAACTGTGTGCAAAAAAATTCTTAAGAAACAGCTAAACAAAAAAATGTACGATTCCATAACCTTAAGACGTAATAAAACCCCTGTGAAATCTATCCATCAATCATATTTAATTTTGCAATCTAAAATAAAGATAAAAACTAAAAAAAAAAAACATTAGTATTAACTAGGAGAGAAAAAATCATATTTTAAAATGCATATTGCATGAATATAGTTGAATAAAGTTTATTAAAAAATATGCATAAAACATTGTTTTTATAACATTTATGTCAAACATTCTTTTTTAACTAGGAGAGAAAAAATCATATTTGTTGGTCAAATTAGTGGTTTGGCCTTACAGTTGCCTGACAAATATCTCGTGTCATGACAGTGATATCAATATACGTAAAATTGATTGACTGATTTTTACGGCATGTTAGTCTGTGTAGTGTTATTTTATGCCTAAAGGTTAGGGAATTGCGTATATTGTACGTCAGTATTTCTTAATTTTTTTTTTTTTTCAGTTTTACTATACTGTTATATGCGTTTGTAAAATAAAATAAGATAAAACAAACACAAAGAGAGACAGACAGACACAGTGTATGTTATTGTGTATATGTGTGTATGCGCCTGTTTATGTATATATGCATGGAAGTATGAGAGTATCTATGC
Organism: Sepioteuthis lessoniana; assembly: GCA_963585895.1. NCBI lineage: Eukaryota > Metazoa > Mollusca > Cephalopoda > Myopsida > Loliginidae > Sepioteuthis > Sepioteuthis lessoniana. The sequence goes on from OY757915.1 coordinate 101,714,978, forward strand.
TAACGCGCATGCGTATAAGGGATGAGTGTTTCATTTACCCTTGGCTTTTCCCTCCCAGAATGAAAAAAAAGGCCGTTGATGGAGAATTATTGGTTGTCATCTTCTCGAATTGCATCGAACGATGAACCGAGCAAGAATTTTCAGTTGGCAACAGTTGCCATTTCAGAATGGCGCGCCAATTTGTCTTTGCGTTTGAAGAAATAGTCTTCGGTTCCGCCATGACAGCCGGGAATGTCAATTGGACAGCCGTTTACGATGAGAAAAAAGAAGGAAAAACAGAAGAAAAAGAATACCCCCTCTCTCATTATCTGTATCTTTCTCTCGCTCTCCCTTTCTCTTTTCTACAAACACTGACGCTTCAGTCTTAATTCAAAGTGAATATATTTTCATAACAGCGTCATCGTAAAGGAAAGAAACATTTTAATTACAGACTTTTACAAAGATACGTTGGCACAAACAAATTACTATACTTGTATATATATATATATATATATATATATATATATATATATGTGTGTGTGTGTGTGTGTGTGTGTGTGTGTGAGTGTGTGTGTGTGTGTGTGTGTTATAAAAATGCGAACAAATTTCCACATGAAAATCAGGATATCATGCCGGGGCTTTATTAGCGTTTCACAGACAAACAGGGGTAACTTAGCGGTTCCTCTCCCAACTCCAGCTAACATGCTCTTGGTTGCACTAAGTTACATGGCAGAAGCAGCAGGGTGTAATCTTTGACGATATACAGAGTATTTTTATTGGCACATGTCAAAACAGACTATGGGATTAACTGATTTGAAAAACTTCTGTTGGTGCAGATTAGGGGAATGTCAGTATACATAAGATTTAATCGATTGATTTTAACGGCCTGTCAACTCCTCTAAGATTATTTGACGCCCTTAGGGGTTAGGGAATCGCTTACATTGTACTTTTACATTTACATTTCTTCTGTAGTTGTTTCTTAACAGTTTATCCCAGCCGACTACATCTCTGTAGAGGTGTAATACCAGCCCCCACCAAAGGGTGTTCAGATCATGGCACTCAACAATCTGATAATGAACCTCCAGTCCTGGAGTGCTAGAGAATGGGGTGTACCCCTTCATTGCCATTACTCCCAGGTCCACTCTGACCACGAGTGATAGTTTTACCTTTTGGGGTCGCATCTATAGGTCAAATAAAACTGTTTAATCATTTACTATACTTCAAAATATTTAACTGTGTGCAAACAAATGACTGTTGAATTGAATCATTCGTATTACATAGCAAAGCTAGGAATCCTTTAACTGTGTGCAAACAAATGATGTTAAATTGAATTATTAGTATTAGATAGCGATTTTTCGAACCATTTAATTGTATGCTAACGAATAGATGATGTTGAATCAAATAACTTGTGTTAAAAAGCAATACTTGAAACCGTTTAACTGTGTGCAGACAATGTTACTATTCGTTTACAAATCACACACACACACACACACATATATATATATATATATAGGGTATCCAAAAAAGTGTATACACATTAAAAGTAATTTAAAAGTAAATGTGTATACATTTTTGGGACACCCTATATATATATATATATAGGGTGTCCCAAAAAATGTTTACGCATTAAAAGTAATTTAAAAGTAAATGTGCATACATTTTTGGGACACCTTGTATATATATATATATATATATATATATATGATTTTGCATATATATATTTAACAGGATTTTTTGTTTGTTTATGCTTTTGCTTTGTTTTTTTTTGTTTATTTTTTCGTGTGCAAACGAATAAATACTGTTGAATAGGATTACTCGTGTTAAATAGCAATAATTGAAACCATTTAACAGTGTGCAAACAAATTAGCCTTGAGAGAGAGAGAGAGAGAGAGTAGCAAGCATAAAAATAAGAAAAAGTCTAAATGTGAAATAATTTTTTCTTTTAAAGCTTCATTGAACATTTTATCATAGATAAGGATATAAAGGTAAATTATATAATTCCAAAATATGAAGCGCAACAAACCTATTTTGATAAAGCTATAAGATTAATTATATAATATTCGAAAAAATAGATGATCAAAAACATCAAAATGATTGACAAAATCGTACTATTATAATGGATACATTATATCTAGATGAAAATAGCATTCATAATTCATTTGTACTTGATGTGTAGAACACTACTTTTTGACATCTTTTGCTACACAAGCAAATTAATGTCTTGCATTTATCAACGGATATTTTCTCCCATTCTCCTTTCAAATTAGTCCGTAGTCCTTCCAGGTTTCTTGGATTCTTTTCCTTGACTCTTTCATTTAGTAACTTCCAAACAAAGCCGGTGTAATTAAGTAAAATACATTATTTTATATTATTACCCCAATAAATTTTTTAATTATGCAAAATAAATATCAAATCTTACGGATTTATTTAATCGTTCTGATGTTTTTGATCATCTATTTTTTTAGAATGTTATGTTATTATTCTCATAAATTTATCAAAATAAGTTTATTGAGTTTCCTATCTTGGAATAATATAATTTACCTTTTTTCCTTGATAAAATGTTCCGTGAAGCTTTAAAATAAAATGTTATTTCACATTTAGACTTTTTTAACCTCGTTCTGATGTTTATCATCATCATCATGTCGTGCCGCTAGCACGGATATTCCCGACCCTCTCTCGCCACTTCTCCCTATCGTTCATCGCCTCTGGCAGGTCTTCAGGGCTACATCCTGTATCCTCATGAATGTATTTTCGAGCTGGTCGTCCTGCTTTTGCCCGGCCATATGTGGGGGTCCATAAGAGTACATCACTTATGAGCTCGTCTCTGCTTCTCCAGCAGTGTCCTGCGTGTCTGGTTCGTCTAACTTGGATAGTTGAATGGGAGACAGGTGTTGCTGCTAGGACTTGTTCAATATTGCTCGCAGCATTCTTGTGTAATTGCCGTCTAGCTTCTTCTCCAGCCGTTTAGTTAGCGTCCAAGTAGTGCATCCATACAGCACTATCGACACGACTGTTGCCTGGAAGAGACTGCGTTTCATTTTATTGGTCAGGTCTGATTTCCATATGATCGATAGCCTATCGATAGCTGTCCATGCCTTCGTTAGTCGCGTGTCGATGTCCTTTTCGGTTGGTGAGACGCTGCTTCCTAGGTAGGTGAATTTGTCTACTAGTTTCAGAAGGGTTCCGTCTAGTGTGGAGATGTCGTCTGTTTGATTATAGCATATATATTCCGTTTTGTGTGCATTGACATGGAGGCCAATGCCTGCGGCGGCTCGTTCCAAACTATGCAGTAGTGTTTCGGCTTGGTTGGGTGTATTTGCCAGTATCGCTATGTCATCGGCGTAGTCGGCGTCGGTAATTGTTTTTGCGGGGTACCTTCTGCTTCTTTTCTTTGTCAGCTCGAAGCCGTTTTCTCTGATTTTATCAATCGATATTTATGCTTGCAACTAAATACACACGATTTCGCATTAAAAAGCAATGTCATTAAACGCAACGACCCAACAAATCTAATAGTTTGCTTTGTTTTATTTTTATTTTTTGTTTTATTTTTTTTTGGGGGGGGTGCACACAGTTACATGGTATCAAGTATTTCTATCTAATACAAATAGTTTGCCTGCAGTTGTATGGTTTCCAGAGTACCTGTTTAATACAGATAATTCAAACACAGTTATATGTTTTTAAGTAATTATTTCGAGTTAATAATTAACCATTTCTTTATAGGTTTTCACATATTCTTACCAAATTCTAAAAATTTTTCAGATATATCTTTTGGGTCCATAGACTAGACGCTAACAGGTACTCTCACTCCGGAGATCGAAGTTATGGAAATGAAAGAGTACTCCATACTTATCAGAACTGGAACATTATGATCAGATGCAGCCGAGTGTCTTACCAAGAACAGGATTTTGGGTGGACTTTTTACGACAGAGTGAGATATGCATAGCATTATATGTATAGCAGTAATATATATATATATATATATATATATATATATATATATATATATATATAGTGCGATGGGTGATTGTTTGGTTTGTTTGTGTTTTTTGGCATATCAACCTTTATCAGTCGGCTGGGGCTGTAGAATACACCGACTGCATCTCTGCAGAGGGGTAAGACCCCCCCCCCAACGAGTGTCCTAGATATGACACAAAACAATCTCATGGTAGGGTTCCAGTAATACTGGAGCTTTGGGGAATGCGAAGTACCCCTTCATTGCCATCGCTCCCAGGTCCACTCTGGCTCGGTAGCTCCTGATAAGGGTCCTACCAATGGGTTAAATAGGAATTACTGCATACTTGTGCTAAACTGAATTGCTTGAATTAAAACTGTTTGACTAAACTGAATAGCTTGAAATAGAAACGTTTTGACAAATAAACCGTACTTACATTTAAACTGCGTGCTTATGCTAAACTGAATTATTTGAAATGGAACTGTTTTTGACATTGAAACTGTACTTACACTAAACTGATTTTTTTTATATAGAACTGTTTTGACATTTGACTGTGTGTAAACAAAATCTGTTCTTATACTAAACTGAATTAGTTGAATTAGAACTGCTTGAGTAAACTGAATAGCTTGCAATAGAAATGTTTTTCACAATCAAACTGTACTTACATTTAAACTGCGTACTTATACTAAACTGAATAGTTTGAAATAGAACAATTTTCATAATAATGGATTTGGCGTTAAATAACCTACAAAGGTTGATATGCCATAAAACCCAAACAACCAACCAACCTTTGTAGGTTATTTAATGCCAAATCCATTTTACACAAATAAACAGTTCTATTTTTAAAGATTCAGTTTAGCATAAGTACAGAGTTTAATTATCAAATACATTTCTATTTCACGCTATTAAGTTTAGTCAAACAGTTCTAATTCAAACGATTCAGTTTAGTATAAGTACAGTTTTTGCTTACACAAAGTTAAATGTCCAAAACAGTTCTATTTCAAACAATTCAGTTTAGCATTTAAGTTCTATTTGACCCTTACATAGACCTTATCAGGTGCTACCACTCTGAGCCAGAGTGGATCAGGGAGCGATGATAATGAAGGAGTATTCCGCATTCCCCCAAAGCTCTGGCATTACTGGAACCTAACCATCAGATTGTTTAGTGTCGTATCAGAACACTCTTACCCCTCTGCAGAGAAGCAGTCGAAGTATTCTACAGCCCCAGCCCACTTGGCGACGCGATGGGTGAAATGTCGTCTGAATAATGCAAAAAATGAAAAAAACATTGATATATCACTTTATCAGATATTTTTCATCATCATCATCATGTCGTGCTGGTAGCACGGATATCCCTGACCCTCTCTCGCCACTTTTCCCTATCGTTCATCGCCCTAGGCAGGTCTTCAGGACAACATCCCGCATCCTCACATAGTTACTGAATGTATGTCCGTGCTGGTCGTCCTGCTTTTGCACGGCCATGTGTGGGGGTCCATAAGAGTACATCTCTTATGAGTTCGTCCCTGCTTCTCCATTAGTGTCCTGCATGTCTGGTTCGTCTAACTTGAATAGTTTTCGTGATAGGAGGCAGGTGACCGTACAGTTGGTGTCTTGTGGGGTGTTGCCGCCAGGACTTGTTCAAGATTTCTCGCAGCATTCTTGTGTAATTGCCGTCTAGCTTCTTCTCCAGCCGATATATTTACCCAGATTATATTTTGGAATACTCTTGATTAAATTCATTCAAAGAAATCACTATTAGCTTCAACTTCGGACTCAAAACGACTTTGGAGTCTCCTGCAAGCCTTTCCGACCGTCTCCTTCTTTAAATTGGTATATGCTGCAGTTATCCTTTTCATCCTTATCTTTGGTGTTTCGTGGAGTTTTGTTGGTCTCTGACTTAACAGTGCCCAACACGCAATAATTAAAGAGATAGCAATCTGGAGAATTAAACGACCTGGTGTTAGTGATGATGTCGTGGTACAAAATTTTACCGAGCGAAGACAGGATTATCCTGCTTGTGTGGCATGCTGCAGAGTCCTGTTGCCAGACGTTGGGTATTCCAGAAGCCTCACTCTCAATCCAAGGCAGTACTAACTCCTCCAGGTACTTAATTTAGTCCTCCATGTTGACTATGAGGCTATGTGGGAAGATGAATGGAGGTATAACGTCATCATTATTAGTGATCACACCAAATACCACGATTTAGACGGTATGTTTGGTTTTAATTAAAATCGGCACATCGTGCGGATACAGAGCAAGCCAACAGTTGTTCTGTTAATTCATCTAAGCCTGGCAGAAAATTTTCACACCGGAGAAAAGTCAAAGCATGTTTGGTTGGAGGGGTGGCCTTCTCATCTTCCATGAGAAATAGCGAATGTGTTCCTGCGCTACGTGCCTGATTTGAAACTCAAACAACCTCATTTCGTTGCCTGTGAACCTTATTGATTTATTGGGATCGTTGGCTCTCATCAACAAATTGAGGAGTTCTATTCTGATCAAAAACATCAAAGTGAGGCTCCCTAGCAACTGTACATTTGTAATGTCTACTAGATCTATCCAACTATTTTCGAATCTGGCCTCGTCGGCAGAGGTTGCAGAATACACTGACTACTTCTCTACAGAGTGGTAAGACTCCTCCAACGAGGATATGCCACTAAACAATCTGATGGTGAGTTTCCAGTAATGCTGGAGCTTTGGGGAATGTGGAGAACACTTTCATTGCCATCGCTCCCGAGTCCACTCTGGCCCGGAGTGGTAGTACTTCATTGGGTCCTGTCTATCGGTCAAATAAAACTAAACTGTGTACTTATGCAAAATAGAATTGCTTGAAATAGAACTGCTTTTGACATTTAAACTGTGTACTTATGCTAAACTGAATTGTTTGAAATAGAACAGTTTTAACATTTAACTCTGTGTAAACAAAAACTATACTTATACTAAATTATTTGAAATAGAACAGTTAATATATATAAAAATGGATTTGGCATTAAATAACCTACAAAAGAATGATGTGTCATAAACTCAAACCAAACCATATTTTTCGAATCCTCTGCATTGTACTGGGGGTGTCCTCGTGGTGTAATGGTTAAAGCGATGGACTGCGGAATCGTAGTACGCGAGTTCGTACTCCAGTCGCGCTATTACGTTCACTTTCGGGCAAATACCCTTGGGAAAGGTATGAACCCCCTTATCTATCTCAGCTATGGGTTAAATAGTACCTCTACTGTTCTTCTAGGGGAATGGCTTTGGCATTAAATAACCTAGAAAGAGTTGATATGCCATTAAACAAAGAAACCAAACCATCTGCATTGTACTCGGATTGACATCCAACACGATGAAACACAATTGGCTTCCGCATGTCTTGCAGTACAGCACGCTGTTTCCAGATTTTTTGGAGAAATGAACGGTGTCATGGTGCTCCTTTCTCACAAACATTGCCCAAATAACTCAAGTAGAAAAAACTTGAACCAAACAAAGCACATGTTCGAAATTTATAATTTAAAATGGCGATAATTTACCCATCGCACTATATATATATATATATGTGTGTGTGTGTGTGTGTGTGTGTGCGCGCGCGCGCGTTCGCACAGAGACACAAACACTTATTTACAAAGACCAGAGGTCTTCGCAGAGAATTAACTTTAATAGGACATGCACAGATACAAAATTTCGAAGTAAACAAAATCAAAACTTAATAAAAAGATTCCTTCCTATAAAATAAAAAAAAACTGTTTTTTAATTCAACCATTTAAATCTTTTGAAGAAGACGTAAAGTCTTAAATACGAATAGAACAGAAGTATATGAAATAATGAAAAACTAAATATCAATTCTGGAATCATTTGAAAATATTTACTTTTCTCTCGTTTGACTAACAACAATATATATATATATATATATATATATATATTGTCAGTCAGACAGACTGTTTTGTTGTATCGCAACTCTTCACTGTAGCTGAACTCGCGAGACCTTCAACCCGACTTTACATCAATCGGATATACTACCACAGAGCTACCGTAATTCTTAAAGTACGTGAATGAATTTTTACGTATATCTTTTTACGTATATTTTATCGGCTACTGGAGTCATCACTTCATGAGAAGAGTCATTGCATTTCAGTGTACGTGTCAGTTGGCAAATTCCCTATTTGGGGGCTCAACTCACGAGGGTGGGGCGGAACATATGTATTGACATTCATAGACTGTTTCATTGTATCCCAACTCGTCAGTGTGGCTAGACCCGCAGGATGCTTTAAGCCGATATATATATATATATATATATATTGTCATCCACAGACAGATTGTTTCGTTGTATTAAAACCCTTCAGTGTGGCTAGACACGTAGGACGCTTGAAGCTGAGATCGAAAACCACCCAACTTTACGTTAGACTTAGTATCAGACCTCTCGGCCAACAAGCGTACCACGTCAGCCAGGGAATTATAAGGTATCAAGTAGTAGCGTTTGTTTGCTTACATTTTATACCTTACCGGATACCAGAGTGCTCAATTCGTTCGAAGAGCTTTGCAATCTGTCAAGAACAATAAAATCATTGATTACCCTATTATTTCTGCCCCAAATTTATGAAGGGGGTTAAATTAGTAATTGGATAATCTTGTTAATAATAATGTTTCTTCTGATCCGAATACTTGCCTGTCTCTTATCAGCTGATAATGATGATGACTTTGTTGGCGGCAAAATCGTATCACACTTTTATTTCATGTTTTTAGTAACAGAGTTCAGTATGTGTAAAAAGTTGGTCGGATTATATAGACTTTTTGGAAAATTTCGATGGTACTGGGAAATAATCCCGACACTTGCTTAAGTAACAGCAAGTGAAACGGTAAATGTGTTCAATGTGTTAAAGCTTGAGAGCCCGGATGTGCATCCTCAAGGGATTGCGACACATATAACCATAACTATGTCACAAACAAATGGGATATGCCTCGACGATGTCCAGAAATTGTATGTTAATGTGTGCGGATGGGGTTGTGGTGTCGGAAAGGAGAATAACATCATCAGGTTGCAAAACAATGGATACATCTCATTAGAATTAGTTGATTAGTAGTGTAAATCTCGCACATATATTGTAAATCGATTGAAGAGAACAAACGTCAAGATTTTTACTGCAAAACTCGGATTTGTTCTGCTTGTTGACACGAGTAAACGGTTTAAAAGAATAGTTATTTCAGATTAATTTCTCTCATACATTGTCTGGTTTTCCAGATGAAGTTCGCAATAACATTCACATTCAGTGTATTTTGACAACTGCTAAGTTAATTAAAATCTCACATCATTGAATTACTGTTCCAATTCTGAGGTCATAGATATAGAAGAGAAAGTCGTGAATCCAAGATGAGATGTCCGACTTGGCAGCATTTTTATCTGGCATTCATTACGATAATGAAATAAAAACAACAAATATATAGTACAAGTAGATTTAAATATAAATGTATTTGAATTGAGATTTATCTAGCATTCATTACAAAAATGGAGAAAAAAAACAATATATTGTACAAAAAAAAGCAACAAATATATTGTGCCTGTAGATTTAAGTATAAATGTATTTGAATTGTGGTTTATGTAACATTCATTGCACAAACGGAAAAAACAAAAAATATATATATTGTAGAAGTAGATTTAAGTATATGTGTATTTGATTTGACGTTTACTTAGCATTCATTCCAAAAATTAAAAAAAATGCAAATATATTGTACAAATAGATTTTAGTGTATGTGTATTTGGCTTGACATTTTTCTGGCATTCATTCAAAAAACCAACAACAAATATGTTGTGCAAGTAGATTTAAGAATAAATGTATTTAACTTGACGTTTATCTAACATTCATTCCAAAAATGGAAAAAAAAGCAACAAATATATATTGTACAAGTAGATTTAAATATAAATGTATTTGACTTGACGAAAAAAAAAAAAAAAACAAATATTGTACAAGTAGATTTAAATATAAATGTATTTGACTTGACGAAAAAAAAAAACAAATATTGTACAAGTAGATTAAAATATAAATGTATTTGACTTGATGTTCACCTAGCATTCATTCCAAAAATGGAAAAAACAATAAAAATATTACGCAAGTAGATTTAAGTATAAGTGTATTTGAATTGAAGATTATCTAGCATTCATTCCAAAAATGGAAATATATTGTGCAAGTAGCAGCTATCGATAGGCTATCGGTCAAATGGAAGTCAGACCTCATCGATAAAATGAAACGCAGTTTCTTCTAAGCAGCGGTCGTGTCGATACTGCTATATGGATGCACTACATGGACGCTAACGAAACGGATGGAGAAAAAGCTTGACGGTAACTACACAAGAATGCTGCGAGCAATATTGAACAAGCCTGGAAGCAACACCTCAAAAAGCAGCAGCTGTACGGCCACCTACCACCCATCATGAAAACTATCAAAATTAGACGAACCAAACATGCAGAATTCTGCTGGAGAAGTAGGGATGAGCTCATAAGTGATGTACTCTTGTGGACCCCTTCACATGGCCAAGCAAAGGTTGGGCAACCAGCTCGAACATACATACAACAGCTCTGTAGATGCAGGATTTAGCTCTGGGGACCTACCGGAAGCGATGGACGATAGGGATGGGTGACAAGAGAAGGTCAGGGATATCCGTACTGATGGCGTGACATCATGATGATGATGATGATGATGTATTTGAATTGAAATTTATCTAGCATTCATTCCTACAATGAAAAATAGCCAATATATTGTGCAAGTAGATTTAAGTATTTGACTTGACGTTTATAGTTAAATGCACCCCACCCCTCCGTTACAGTAAGGATGCGACACAAGGTCAATTTTTAAGGGGAGTACTGATAATTTGAATTCCCTCTTTTCTTTCTCCAAGCCTGGTTGTCTTACTGGGGCTAACGTATCAACTCTGCCAAACTATTTACTATCTACCCTTAGCTTAGGGGGAGAGAGAAGAGATGAATGGCTGCTTTCCTCAAGGGCCTTAGCTACACGTGAGACGCAAATAACCTCGTCCAAGATTTGAATTTGGGTCGAAAATTCAGTTTTCTACGTCGATAACCATTACGCCAAACGGGTACATATATAAGTGTACACATATATGTACATATATATGTACATATATTTAAATACACATATATGTAAATATCCACACAAATGAGTGTTTGTATTTATAAGTATGTTTATGAATGCCTCTGAATAAGTATAAAAGTAAAGTAAAGTTGTCTCCCTTTAGTCGGGGGCGACCAGAAGGTTCCCTTTTCAATAGCTACTACACAGAGGTGTAGGGAAGAGAGCTACTCCTTTCCCTGGATTGCTCCACTTTACCCTTGTTACGTACCGTATATTGCTGAGTGTTAAGCAAGGAGGTATCAAGTACCATTTTTAAAGTCTTTGGTATGGGGAATCATGTGGTCTGTCGATTGAATAGTTGATAAATTGTTTGTTACCTAGCGCCAATTGAGACTGTGTCTATGCAATCCAAAATCATTATAATTTTATTCTTTGTGAGTTTTCACAGCAGCTTTGGCTGGTGGGCTTTCACAAGAGTCTGGGGGACAGCAAGTCTCCAGGACATCTCAGTATTTTGACCAACCTCAATAATGATGCAGCCTTATTGGTCTCGATTCGTCCTCCAAATTCCAATACTATCAGTCCCCTTTCCAAGCCTTTCGAGATCGTTCCAAGTGTACTAATTACAATTGGTATTACCGTCGACCAAATGTTCCACAGCTTTTTAGCTCTCTAGAAAGGTCTCTCTTCGTATTCTTTGATTTTCACTCTGTGGTCCACAGGGATGGTTATGTTCACAATACGGAAAGTTCTCTCTTTTTTTATTATTAGGTCTGGTTTTCTGGCCGAGATTAAGTGATCCTTTAGTGTCTCAAAATCAGGAAAATTTTATATGTCTCATTCTCCGGGACATATTTTTGTGTGTGTGTATGCATCATTTTGTAGTATGGTCAAATTTCGATCTCTTACTCACCTTTCCCACCCAGTTGTGTTTATTTTTATAAGCCTTTTGCGCTAGTTTGTTACATTCATTTATTATGTGATTAATGGTTTCGTCTCTATCATCACATCATCTACACTACTGCGTATTATCTATTTTTGCTTTAATCTAATCAGTCCTCAGGGCGTTGTTTTGTGCTGCAATTAGAAAAGATTTAATTGCTCTCTTAAGATTTCCCTTTCCTAGGCATATCCAGATTTTTCGTGTAAGATTTCACCAGTTCGTCGTTTGAAATATCTATACAGTTGTTTTTCTTCATGTTTCTGTTTCCTAGTTTTTTATTGTTCTATTTGTCCTTACGTTATCTGTGTTGCTACTGGCAGCTGTAATTAGTCTTTCTTTGCTCTTTTTAATGGGATTTTTGATTCTTTATATTGAT
>OY757915.1:101732300-101827300 GCA_963585895.1 Sepioteuthis lessoniana
AATTGTTTGAAATATAACTATTTATGTGTACAAAAATGGATTTGGCATTGAATAATCTTTAATGGTTGATATGCCATAAAACCAAACCAAACCTACCGATAGGAATTTTTGCGTGGTAGTCCGACTAATCCCATATAACCTCCTCTTTCTTTCTCGACCATTTTAAATATTGCAACCAATTTGATGTGGATGCTGTCAAATCTGCCAGAAACAATTTCTAAAAAATCTTCATGAAACAATTCTGAAAACATATCTATCTAATAGATAAAATGATATTTACAGGTTAAACAGGAAGTGAGAGTGATGAACGGATATAAGCAAACGAATTGCGCATATACAATCAAAAGTGTAAAGCAGACCTAGCTATTTAACTTTGGAACGGCAAGCAATTAATGAGAAGGGAAACTCTGAATTGCAACCAGCTGCGCTCCGCTAAAAAAATTAACCTCATATCGACCCATGGCAAAGGCGTAGAGTGTATACATTATCAAAATTGAGTGAATTTTGTTGGCTGTCTCCTACAAGTTGACGGAATTGATTTTAATAAAAATTTCTAGATTGGAATTATTCGTAACGAAAACGTCCAGGTCGGAAATATCGGCGGCCAAAACATCAAAGCGAAGAATTTTCTACGATAGAAATGCATGGGTTGGAATTAGCTGCCGTCGAAACAACCGGGTGGGAAAATCAGCGGCAGAAAAAGTACAGGTCGGAATTGTCAGCTGTCGAAAAGTCCAAGTCAGAATTATCTGTGGTCAAAACGTCCGGGTTGAAATTATCTGCGAGTGAAATGTCCAGATCGGAATTATCTGCAGCAGAAACCCCCATGTCGCAATTATCTGCGATAGAACCCCCATGTCAGAATTATCTTCGACGGAAACCCCCAAGTCGGAATTATCTGCGACAGAAACGTCCATGTTGGAATTATCCTCGACATAAATCTCCATGTGGGAATTATCTGCGGCTGAAACGTCTAGGTCGAAATTATCTGTAACGGAAATGTCCGGGTTGGAAATATCCGCGGACGAAATGTCCTGACCGGAGTGAAATGCGACCGAAACATCCAAGTCAGAATTGTGTATGACCGAAACGCTCGGATCGTAATTATCTGTGACCGAAACGCCCAGGTCGGAATTATCTGAGGCAGAAACGCCAGGTTCAGAATTATCTACGACTGAAATGTCTGTGTTGGAATTATCTGCAGACGAAACGCCCAGGTCAGAATTATCTGCGGCAGAAACGCCAGGGTCGGAATTATCTGCGGCCGAAACTTTGCATAACCTCTTCCCATCCCTTTCCAGAGCATTGATGACTAACTTAAAATTTCTTTCAACATTAACGATCAATCAGGACATAGTGGAACTGGTCTTTTATGCACGTAGCCAAGAAATTTAAAAGTTCAGAAACAATCGTTTGTCAAAAAGGAGTTGGTTGTCCGAATATCGTTCCAATCTAGAAAATGTGCAAAAATAAAAATAAAAAATAAAGATAGATATGTAATTCTTTTGAGCTTACAAAATGTCTATAAAACTGTGGTTCTTATTACACTATCATCCGTGAATAGAATCATGTCCTTTTTTTCCTTAATAAAAAGTTTATCTTCTTCTAAACCAGAATTTTATTATTTCCAGTTAAACATAGTATAATCAAAACGTATATTATCAGTTATTTATTATTCAACGGCACTGAAACTTTGTAAGCAAAAATAAAATTGCATAAATATATGTGAGTTATAATTATTTTTAGATTGCTACATATTCACATTTTTCATCAAAACTTTTCACTGCTGTAAAACTGAGGTTAGGTTGGGTTTTTTGATGCAATAGGATATCAACCATTTGATAACTATTAATTGCAAAATCCTGTTTGTATACAAATGGTCTTTTAGGGAATAGTTTTTAGTGGGAAGAGTGTTCGCCAATGGTCCGGGAGACCTGTGTTCAACCCAGGTCAAGTCATACCAAAGACTTTAAAAATAGTACGTGATACCTCCTTGCTTAACACTCAGCAATATAAGGCATGTATCAAGGGTAAAGCAAGCTTGAAAAATTGGGAACAGTTCTATTTGACGCTTAGAAGAGAGCTGTAAAGTTTGACAAAAAATAATACCTCATGATATTTGTTTTGAATATATGATGTTCCAGTTTAGATAGAATACTAGTATATTTGGTTAATACGAAATTATTTTTTTTCTTAGTATAGTAATTATTCATCTCTCTCACTTGTCTTGTAGCTTTGGTCGTAGTGGCGCGACACATGTGGCATGTCTTGGGCAGGAAGAGTCTGGTAGAGTCCATCCCTATCCAGGTCTAAAACTGGTTTGAATTCAGATTTTTCCTCTCCAAGACAGGTCGCCATACAAAGGTTAAAAAATACAGTCTGCTCTACTATTAACCAATAACTAGAAGGTGTTTGTTTGGTTGGTTTTTGTTGTTTTAATGGAATATCAAACTTCTTGGGATATTTAATGCCAAATCAATTCGTTTAGAAGGACAGTAGTGGTAGTATTTAACCCATAGCTGGGAGGATAAGGGGTTTCATAACCTTCCCTGGTGTATTTGTCCGAAAGTGAACGTAATAGCGCGACTGGAGTTCGAACTCGCTTACGATTCCGCAGTCCAGCGCTTTAAACATTACACCTTCTTGGAAAGAGAATAGTTGGATTTTTAGCTTTTCCAAGTGTATTTGCGCTTTGTAAAATGCAAACTGTCTCATCCAGGATTTGAACTTGGGTAACCGGGTTCACTTCGTACAATGATAACTGTTACGCCACGATCGCCTCCTATAATTATTCATCGACGATACTGCATTTTCTTTTTTCTTAAACCAAATTTAAAACTTTAAACTTGTATTCTCAAAAGAAATACAAAAATTTTAATTATACTCGCGGTCAAAAAATAATTTTTGCCATTATTCTAATGTTATTATTGTCTACAGTAATATTACCCAAGAGTTTTTGAAAGCATTTTTACCTGGAGGCACAAGAATCAGTTATAACTAGAGTTATGAGCACTTTGTTCTTCTTTTTTTTAAAAATGAAATTGAAGAAGAGGAAATTGCGAAGAACAAATTTAATCTGGGTTAATTTAAGTCTATTACCTAACCACCGACTTTAACGAACTGGATGGATTGAATATGTACTTTTGCTAAGTAACATGAAACCAACCATTTTCACGCCTATTAATTATCACTAATTATCAACGATTTTTGTTGTGACTACTACTACTACTACTACAGCCGGGTAAAAGAAAGCAATGAATATCTGAGAATATGAAAAGCAGATATTATCAAACAAGCATAAATGAAAGGAAAAGTCAGAAAGAAATACCTGAGGACAAGGAAATTACGGGAAACCAGACTCTAGGGTAGGAACTTTATGAATAAATAACTAAATAAATAGCTGGGCAGCCACCATGATAGATATAATCGGGGCTCTTCTTAAACAGAACACGAGAAAAGTTAAGAAACATGAACCATCGTCCACGATTCATTGATACAAACACATTTCGAATGAACTGATTCTCGTATTGCTGCAATCGAACAGCCTGGTTGATTAATTTATAGATTGATTTTAATGGCATATCAAACCTACAAATTTACATTTTTGTGTTGTTTTTTTTTTTGTTTTTTTTAAATTTTTGTTTTATCATTTTCTCATGGTCTTATCAACTACGAATTTTAAAACAAATCTATTTGACCCATTGATGGGACCCTAATAGGTACTGCCACTCCGAGTTAGAGTGGACTAGGGAGTAATGGCGGTGAAGGAGTACTCCACACTCCGAGAATTTCAGAATAGAAGCCTCACCACGAAACGAGAAAATTGATGACGATGCGCAAGGCTTTACACCCGAGAGATGGTGTGGACAGGTTCTTGGAATCTGGGGAATGTTGAGCACCACTTCATTACCATTACTACCAGGTCGACTTTGGCCCGGAATGGAAGTACCGTTGTTTAGGGTCCCTTCTATGGGTCAAATAGATGGGTTCAAAAATTATTCGTATTTGATAGGGGCAAAAAAATGCTCTTAAAAACAACTAAACAAAAAATGACCCCCTAATGTCTCGTTAGATTGACATGCCGTTAGAATAAATCAATTAATTAATCAATCAATTAATCAATTAATTATTATCAGCGATTAAAAAAAAGGTAAAAAGTTGTCTAAATTTCTGAGACGAACCTTGTTAATTTTTATCATTAAGGGTTTTTGGACTATTGTCTACATCTTTATTGTTAATTTCACAAAGTTTCGGCCGATGTGTCCTTCGGCCTTCTTCATGTATTTGTTGAACTCGGGAACCTTCACAGGACTTCGAGCTACGACCTTTATTGAATCCACGGGGGGTCGCCTGTTCTGATTCCGTTAGCCATAACCGGGTACAAGTGTTAAGTATTCCTGTATTGTTACTTGCCTGCAGTCAGGATTGAACCCGCAACTTCCTGATGATTGGCTCCTTAGAAGCTTAGGGAACCAACGCCTATAACCGTTACGCCATATGGCCTGCTGGACAATTCAGAGGTAAAAGGTAAAAACTTGACAAATGCAAAGACCTTACTGAAGATCTGTAAAAAAAGATGTATTTTTTTTTATTTTGTTTTACGGCATATCAACCACAAGGGGTCATTTAATGCCGGCGAAAAAAAAAAGAGCACGAAGGTGACATTGATCTTAATCATAAATAGAGAGCTCATGGTAATAGTTAACGTCGGAGGAAATGGACTCGGCGATATT
Source organism: Sepioteuthis lessoniana (assembly GCA_963585895.1). Lineage (NCBI taxonomy): Eukaryota > Metazoa > Mollusca > Cephalopoda > Myopsida > Loliginidae > Sepioteuthis > Sepioteuthis lessoniana. The sequence continues at coordinate 101,737,034 of OY757915.1, forward strand.
GAGTTCAAATTCAGGACGAGCCAGTTTGTATCTTCCATAGTACTAATACTTTTTGGAAACAATTCTCCCTTCATCAATGGGTAAAATAACAAGGTATACTGAGCTCTTTAACTTAGGTATGGCAACCGGTCCGGAATAAGTAAAATTCTGAATTCGAATCTGTTTAACTCCGCTTAAAAACTGACCTTGTGTCATATCCTGCTTGTACAGCGAGATTGGAAAATTCATAGATGGAGCAATCTTGAAAAACCTAGAAAAGAAACTGAGAGATTTTTGAGATCCAAGGAAGAATTGAAACCATTAAGACCACGGTATAAAATACTTACGAGGACGCTAGAGAGCTGAGAAGACTTGATGTTTATTTGGACTTCAGTGAAGACTAATTACAACTGTCATGAAGAACTTATAAAGAGATCATTATAGTATGAGAACAGCTACTATTCGTTCAGTTCTCATCGCTTTGCAGACCGGATAACTGTAAACTAACACAGGGAACTGAAGCATGAAGAATTTAGCCTTTTCGAAAAGGAGTGACATTTAAACAGTTTTTATAACCTTTCAATCTTTCGAATATTAGAATATTAGGTTTTTTTTCTGGTTTTTGAATGAACTATTAAAACCGAACAAAGGCAATACACATTCGACTTCAATACAGGGTGGAGAAGATATAATGAGGTAGTCGATAATATTATTCAATACAAACTATATTTGAATTGTCAATTTTTGCGTATAATTTTCAGGGGAACTTACAGAGGGGAGTATGCTACTCAACAAAATAAAGAGCCGTTGATTCCATTGAAGAAAAAAGTCAGAACATATATTTACCCAACCCCTCCGCTTGAGTAGGATGTGACACAAGCTCAATTTTTAAGTGGAGTTTCACAGATTTTATTTCAGGGTTTTCCTTCCAGGCTGGTTGCCAAACCAAGGCTATAGAGCCCAGTCTGCTTTACAAGCTGCTACAGCTTGAGGGGGATTAGTTGAATTCATACCTTTCCCAAGAGTATTACCGCAAGGCAAAATGCGTATAGCCTAGTTCAGGATTTGAACTCTCGTCACCAATGTTCATTTCTTACAACGGTAACCATTAAACCCAGCGCCGAATATATTTTTATATATAGCAGTAATATTTAGTCGGCGCTCGAAGACTATGGGCGTGAACTATTCGTATATAGAATATATGGGGGTTTTCATATAAATCTATTGGAGTGCTCGGTGTATGGCTATTGTTATATATTTCTTTTCAGGTTTATGTAAGAAAACTCGCATTACTGGAACAACCTTTTTCTGGGGCCTTAATACTTTAATTGTTTTAACCCTCTTTTCTTTTTATCGGAACATTTTTTTTTATTTCCATTGTTTTATATATATATATATATATATATATATATATATATATATATATACTGTAATCCATATTCACTGATTTCACCCTCAAATTAAGCGTATATGTCATCTGAAGAGACAAAGATTATGTAACATAATGGCCAAGGGATTTCGGTTTCTGCCTTTAGGTTTAGTTAGGCTGAGAACCTTTCGGCTCAGCACATGGGTTAGTTAGGTGCAACATTAACACGGGTTTTTACGCGCGCTGGCAGAGTGGACGTGTCACTCGCAGAGGTCATAATAGCCCGAGATGGGAAACGGGGGCTAGCGAGTGCGAATGACGTCACTCGTCGGAAGCGCGTGGAAGATTTTGGGAATTTGAAGAAAGTTAGGAGAGTTGAGTCCTGCCTCGGAAGAAGACGGTTGGCTTTCGGTAGCTCGCAGGTGCCGCACGAGATGGGGGGGGAGCAGATGAAAAAGCCAGGATAGAAAGATTGTGCCTCTCTCTCCTTATGCCGAAAAACCTTTAAACTCAAAGGTAATAAAAAGCTTCGTACCTGAACAGAGAAGTCGTTACGTGTTTTTCGAATTTCGAGATTCCTATGTTCTATCTTTATGGACATTTGATGTACGTTTTACTCATAACCGTATCATGGGTATGGTACAATTATATTCTTCGCCGAAATAAATTTATAATGGCAATATAATGATTGAGTTTTCTTCCCGTTACAATATATATATATATATATATATATATTGATTTGGGGCATGTAGAGCTGTTCTGCTTCACCCAAGAGAGCTCTTCTCTCAAGTCTATGTCAGCAAGGGTTTCTTTATTTCTCCTTCGACTGGGTGCGATAGAATACGTCACAAATTTTCAAACTTACCTGAGTGATGCAAATTATCTTGCACAAATGGAAATCGTAGCTCCCTCTAGCTAATATCTTACTTTCTTTTTCAGATACGATCATGGCTTAGATCAGTAATAATTTACTAAGCTTTTTGCTTAGACGCGGCACCAGGCCGTGTGAATGGGGCACCCGATGAGACATGGCTTGGACCAGTAGACACAGAGCGTTTGCCGAATCTTTAATTGCTACACACAGTACTTTTCGTGCTCATTTCATGTTGTAACAGAATGATATTGTTTCGGATAGAATTCTCAACCCATAGCAGTGTCGATTTTCTTGGACGTTTTATTTAGATTTGTAAACAACTTTTCTTTAGGCCAGTCAGCTGGGGCTGCAGAATACACCGACTGCATCTCTAAAGAGAGGTAAGACCCACTATATTGTCGGTGTATTCTGTAATTTTGGGGACATGACACAAAACATTCTGAATGTGAGGTTCCAGTAATACTGGAGTTTGGGGGAATGCTGAGTACTTATTCATTGCTATTCCTACTAGGTCAACTCTGGCCTGAAGAGGTAGCATCTGATAGGGTCCTATCTGTGGGTCAAGTATAACTAAACTGAATACTCATGCTAAACTGAATAATCTGAAATAGAACTGTTAAACAAAATCTATACTTATACTAAACTGAATTGATTGAATTAGAACTGTTTGACTAAACTGAGTAGCTTGAAATAGAAATGTTTTTTGACATATTGTATACTTATACTGAACTGAATTGTTTGAAATTGAATTGATTATTTGTATAAAAATGGATTTGGCATTAAATAACCTACAAAGGTTGATATGCCATAAAAACCAAACAACCAAACCAACTTTTCTTTTATTATCTTCCAGGGAATCATTTTTTCTAAAGACAATTTTTGAAAGAATCAGAATATTTAGTTAACCAAAAATGCAATAAAAGGTTATTTAATAAGTATAGCTTAATTTTAACACAAGGCTGGAAGTATGAAGCACCTAGTTCGATTCGAACTCACAAACATTCCGTTGAATTTAGGTCGCAAACGCTTATAGTATGTGACTAAAAATAGAATAACATAAAAATTTTATTTTTAAATAGTGAGATTTTAGTTTTTTTCTGACTATTATGAGGAGCTGAATTGTTGCCTATTGGTCACGCAGTAAATTTACGTAAGTAACGCCCCTCTTTCAAAGATGATGTTCGCGCGGCGCCGACATGAATTCGAACCCAACACGACTGCTTGATCCTCCTATTAAACCGTTGCAATTTTTGTCTGGTTACCGAATGAATACTACTTTTATTATAATATTATATACATATGCTGCTGCAAACAAAACAACCATGCGAGTCCAACAAAGCCTACATCAGATGATGAATCCAGGATCAGTTATAGTTTTCGTGCTAAAGCATCATTACTCCTAACTGGTAGCGTCCCAAAATTAACTTACAATACCACCAGGCTTTGTCAGGTTGATTTCTATGTTTAATGGCATATCAACATTCGTCAGTTATCTAACACCAAATCCATCCTTAGAGAAGAACAGCAGTGGTACGAGGAGAATTCAATAAGTTTCCAGACTTTTTTCGTACGGGCATTTAAAATTGTCGTAGATTCTTGAAAATTCACTATGTTATTGCTATACATCTTATGAGATTACTGGCCAATTTTTATGATTTCAGGTTCAAATCAACAGGTACAGCAGCAATTTGAATACACCCTACTAAAGCCTGATTGTCACAGCTGGTGAATTTCAAAATTGCAATCTGGACGTGAAGACACTTTAGAAGAACGATATCCAATAAATTCTGTTTTAAACTTGGAAAAAATGCCACAGAAACGTATGGAATGTTTTAGACTGCTTTTGGAGCATCTTGCATGAATCGAGCATCAGTTTTTGAGTGGCATAAGAGATTCAAGGAAGGCAGGGAGTCTGTGAGGGATGATGAGAGGTATGGGAGGAGTAAGGAAGTCCTATCTATGGGTCAAATAGAACTGTTTGACATTTAAAACTGTGTACTTATGCTAAACTGAATTGTTTGAAATTAAGAGAAACCATTTAACTTGCGTAAAAAAAATGTTTAAAAATGTTATCTTCAAAATGTACGCGGGGCATTCAATAAGTTTGTAGACTTTTTTGTACATGCATTTAAAATTGTCATAGACTCTTGAAAATTCAGTATGTTATTGCTATACAACTTTTGAGGTGACTGACCAATTATTATGATTTCAGGTTCAAAGGAACAGCTACAGCAGGAATTGGAATACACCCTACTAAAGCCTGATTATCACAGCTGGTGAATTTCAAAAATGCAATGAGGACACTTAGATAGAACGATATGCTATAGAATTAGTTTTATACTTGGAAAAATGCCACAGAAAAGTATGGAATGCTTCAGGCTGCTTTTGGAGAATTTTGCATGAATCGAGCATCAGTTTTTGAGTGGCATAAGAGATTCAAGGAAGGCAGGGAGTCAGTGAGGGATGATGAGAGGTGTGGGAGGGGTAAGGAAGTCAATACACCAGAGTTGATTGACCAAAAGATCAAGGATAGATTTGGGTTACTATGTTGAGGTTTTAAGGGAGTTCAGGAAGAGATTCCGTCGGAAGAGGCCAGCACACTTCAAATCGGGTCTGTGGCATTTCCACCAGGACAATGCACCTGTCCACAACTCCTCGTGGTGTAAGGGGTGTCCTCGTGGTGTAATGGTTAAAGCGATGAACTGCGGAATCGTAGTACGCGAGTTCGTACTCCAGTCGCGCTATTACGTTCACTTTCGGGCAAATACCCTTGGGAAAGGTATGAACCCCCTTATTCTCCCTCCAGCTATGGGTAAATAGTAGGACGGACTAGGTTCTTCAGCCTTGGTGAGGCAACTAGTCTAGGAGAAGGAAAACTCTGAATTCAAACCTGTTAAACTTCGCTTAAAAATTGACCCCGTGTCTTATCCTGCCCGAGCGGAGGGGTTGGTAAATAGTACCTGTCCACAACTCCATCCTTGTCACAGACTATTTGACCAAGATAGGCATCAAGACTGTTACTCAGCCTCCCTATAGTCCAGACGTTGGTCCCTGTGACTTTTGGTTATTCCCTAAGCTCAGAGGCCGTCGTTATGAGACAATTGAGGAGATGAAAGAGGCTGTGACGAAGGTCATTGACACACTCACTCAAGAGGACTTCGATGGGGCCTTCCAGAAGTTGTTAGAACGGTACAACAAGTGCATTGCAGCCAGAGGAGAATACTTCGAAGGGGACTAGAGTTTCATGTGTGTACTATCAATAAAAGTGCCCATATGAAAAAAGTCTGGAAAATTATTTAATGATCCTCGTACTATTCAAGGTTTCTTTGTTTAATGGCATATCAACATTCGTCAGTTATCTAACACCAAATCCATCCACATAGAAGAGCAGCCATGATGATATATAAGCCATAGGTTATAAAGGGGTTCATGCCTTTCTCAAGAGTATTAGTCCGAAAGTAATCGTAATAACGCAACTGGAATTTGAGCGTGCTTACTTCGAGGTTCCTGTCCAGCACTTTAGCCATTAAGCCACGACTTTTAGCATTATTATTTTGATAGAGTATTACATTAACTAATTTCGGAGGTTCTTAGATCTAGCAACCAAAAAAGAAACAATAAATAATAAACTGAGAGATGAAAGAATATAAAATGAAGATTATTGATTGATTTTAACAGCATCTCAATTCGTCTTATTTTATTTTGTGAGTTTGTTTCTTGTTTTGCGCATTGTTCTATCGAATACAAATATTTTTGACCCCTAGATGTGACCCTAAAAGGTACAATCACTCCGGGTCAGAGTCGACCTGGGAGTAATAGCAAAGAAGGGGTCCTCCAAACTCTCCGGATTCCCAGAACCAAAGCCTCAATATCAAGTGTAGTCTGGTGTCACGCAAAGAAACCCCCTTTTTTATGGGGAGGGAGCTAATAGTTACTACCACTCTGGGTCATAAAAAGAAAACTCATTCAGACAGTGCTTGGATGAAAAAAATTCTAGAGATTTGGAAAACTGCAAACAAGATATGTATCCTGACAAATAAATATCCCCAACAAAAATTGTCTTTACCTCTTTCCCGGTTACCTAACCGACGTTCCTTTGGGGTTTTTCTTCCAATAAGCTAAATGGATAGAGAATTAATTTCTCCATAGAAAAAGAGAATGAAGTTGTAGTAGCAGCCTTTAACAGTTTGTTGTTGAGTGAGTTTAAACGTACAGCAATCAGTAACAGGTTATTCTTGATGCAGTGGAAGGAACCTAAATGTGTTCTGTGACTATCACTGGCGCTAAAAAAAAGTCTAGAGTACTTGTAACAGTCTGCTACTCTCATGATATATGAGGAAAAAGATAGGGTATTTGTAACAGAGAAACCGTTAGAAACATAGAATATTATTGAATTTAAAGTCAAAACTGTGTATTGGCTTCAAGAGTGTTGGGTGTCGTAGCTGACAAGAAATAGAACCGCACCCTTTCGTAAAACCAATAAAGATAAAATGTTTACACACATGGTAAATTGACTGAACTTCAGTCAAATTTGACTATTGTTTTTTTTTTCCAGCAACTTTCTGGATAGCTAGTCACGGAGGAGTAAGTAAGTTAAGTAAAGTTGGCGATCTTAATCGAGGGCAGCCCGAAGGCTCCCTTTTCAATAGCTACTACACCGAGGTGTAAGGGAGGGCGCTACTCCATTCCCAAGATTGCTCCACTTTACCCTTGATCCTCACCTTATAGTGCTGAGTGTTAAGCAAGGCGGCATCAAGTGTCATTTTTCCGTGACCTGGAATTGAACTCCGGTTTCCGCGGATCATTGGTGAACATTCTACTCATTAGGAAACGGGCCACGGAGAAGTTGTTGTGGTTGTTGGCGACCTTAGTTGAGGATGACCCAAAGGCTCCCTTTTCCATAGCTACTACACCAAGGTGTAGGGTAGGGCGATACTCCTTTCCCTGGATTGCTCCACTTTACCTTGATCCTTACCTTATAATGCTGAGTGTTAAGCAAGGTAACATCAAGTACCATTTTTTGAGTCTTTGGTATGACTCGACATGGGATTGAACCCAGGTCTCCCGGGCCATTGGCGAACACTCTAACCATTAGAAAAATGCCCGGTTCCCACTCATCTCTTTCTACTCCGTCAGCCAACGTGTCATGACAATGTCGAGATATTCTTACCAAGATACCTGGTTGTAAGACAGAGTACAGAGATGAATGGATTCATATCTTTCCGGAGGGAATTTAAACATATTCGCATAGATAAATACAGTATATAAGTCAAGAAATTATGATCAACGGTCTCTTGACAGTGGCTAGACTATGATGGCTACCTTCAATAAAAAGAAAGAATGTCCTTTGTATGATCCTAAATTGTTTCCTTCGGTGAGAGTTCAATTCTGGAACTGTGTATGAATATGTAGTCATCGCTTCAATGACATTAATCCTAGGTTCATTCTGACCCAAGGAGACAGTAGCTGTTAGGACCCGAGACAAAGCTGAAGAAATGGCGGCGAGTATAAATCAGAGAAAAAGTCAGAACAGTGGTCACAAAAAATACCACTCATTTTATTACTCTGTTTAAACCTCCAGCTTGACAGTTCTCAACTCAGGAAAATGTGAAATTATATTTTTGAATTGATAACAGAATTGCTCAATCGTATCCAACTCCCCGTAGACGAGCGGGGATGCTCCGAAATTTAAGTTGTTCCGGTTAATAACAGACTGACTGACTTTTAAAAACTCTGACCGTTTCTCGCACCTATGACGAGAATTCCCATGGTTGACCCTTTGTTTTCAGTCACCTTGCTAAGTACCAGGTTCACTGATATCAACATAAAATAATCCAACTAGGAATTACAGGCCTTAAAAACAATCAACTAACCAACCGCCATTATAGCCACCTGTTTAAATCAAATGATGATCATTCATATTCCCACAGATTAACTTACACGATCAGCTATGCATCTTAAAAGTAACGGGATGTGTAGCATATCCATATATACGAATATGGCCATGTGCAAAATGGACATGGAATGTTGGTAACATATATACATAAAGAACATAGGAATCTCGAAATTCGAAAACACGTAAAGACTTCTTTGTTCAGGTACGAAACCTTTTTATTACTTTTGAGTTAAAGGTTTCGACATAAGGAGAGCCCCACAATCTTTTTATGCTGGCTTCTTCATCTGGCCCTTATCTCGTGCGGCACCCATGGCGCGCAAATTCGTCTCGCCTCAGCGAGCCCCAAAAGTCGAACATCCTCGTTCGGTGTCTAGCTTCAGCTCTCCTAACTTTCTTCGAAATCCCCAAAATCCTCCGCGAGCTTCCGGTGCGTGACGTCACCTGCACTTTGTCACCCGTTTCATCATCTCAGGCTATTGTGACATCTCTGAGTGACATGTCCGCTCTGTGCGCGCGCACGCGTTACCACCTGCATCAAGGTTGCACCTAACTAACCCATGTGCTGAGCCGAAAGGTTCTCAGCCCAACCAAACCCAAAGGCATGAACCGAAATCCCTCGGCTATTATATTACAGATGTCATATAAGGTCATATATTTCAATTCTAAACAGCAAACTACATGGTTTTCTCTTCAAAGCAATCTCTCTCGAGTCTAATGCACCACGCCCTTCTCTACTATGCTTCTATTCATGAGTTTTCTGGGATGCCTCTCACCTCTGTTGTTAAGACCCACTTTGATGGTTTCCATTTGATCATCCCTTTGAGCTTGAGAAAAAGAAAAAGTCACATTGAGCATGATCAAGTGAATAGTGAGGTTGTTCTAGTACGGTGATGGTCCGCTAGGCAAAGAACTGCTTGATGTTCAGTACACCCAGTCCCGTTACTCATCAGACATGCCCAAATTTTCGGTGCTAATCTTCCAAACACTGTCCTTTATCATATCCAGCTGATTTACACAACACTTTACTCGCTGAACGTTGACCTAGGTCCTACTTATTGAAGGACTCGCGCTCGTGTTCGTGACATGGAGTTATCTCCATACATTTGCAGAAGTATTTCCAGTGATTGTAATGGAATTTTTCTCAACAGTACCCCCCAAATTTCTGATTTATTAATTCCCCAGTGCTCATAGCTGAACCACCTGAAATGCAGGTAGTGTAAAAAAAGAATGCAATAGTTGCAGAAAGCTAAAATTACTATTATATACTCTCAAAACATCCTGCCCAGTCGTCTGGAACTGTAGAACACACCGACTGTACCTCTGCAGTGGGGTAAGACCTCCCCACCCCCAGCGAGTGTCCTATATGACACTAAACAATCTAATGGTGAGGTTCCAGTAATGCTGGAGCTTTGGGGAATGCTGAGTACCCCTTCATTGCCATCGCTCCCAGGTCCACTCTAGCGCGGAGTAGTAGCATCTGATAGGGCCCTATCTATGGGTCAAATAGAACTACATTGCGTACTTATACTAAACTGAATTGTTTGAATTAGAACTGTTTGACTTAACTGAATAGCTTGAAATAGAAATGTTTTTGACAATTAAACTGTGTACTTACATTTAAACAGTGTACTGAATTGTTTGAAATGGCACTGTTTTTGTCATTGAAACTGTGCTTACGCTAAACGGAATTGTTTGATATATAGAACTGCTTTGACATTTAACTAAGTGCAAACAAAATCCATACTTATACTAAAATGAATTGTTTGAATTAGAACTGTTTGAATAATCTGAATTGTTTGAAATAGAAATATTTTGAAAATTAAACTGTATAATCATGCTAAACTGAATTGTTTGAAATAGAACTGATTATTTGTATAAAAATGGATTTGGCATTAAATAATCTACAAAAGTTGATGTGCCATGAAACCCAAACAACCAAACAACCGAATCTCAACGCATCTTGTTTGTCCCTTTTTTTACCTATAAAACACACAGTACACCCAGTCGCATTACTTTTCTGACTGACTTCATACTTCTGACTTTGACATGTGCAGTGACTGTAATATTTGTCATGCATCATTTACTTAATGCTTTCGCTCATCAGTGTATAAACATATCCCAAATATACGTACAGAACATATATACGTACGTGCGTATCATTTTATTCCTATTTACCAGAGAAGCCACGTATATATGTTTGAAAATTGAATACTAACTAGCCTGACGTCTAGCCAAGGAACTGCGCCAACTGAACTTTTCTTTTCGCAGGAAAAAATCATTATTTATCACTGTTTACTTATAACTTAAAGTTACTAATTAAGGCAACCATTCAGAGTCAAGAATTAATCAGAACATAGTTATAATTACAGTATTTCATTGTTTGAAGTGTTATATGTTCGCTTAACAACCGCTGCCTTTCATCAACACTCAGACTGTTCACTGACCTGTTGATGAAGCTTTGAATAAGCTGATTGTATTCCTTGCACAGAGGTAAGACCTCCCCACCTAATCAAAAAAAAAAAACGGGTGTCCTGGATATGACACTAAACTGCTTTTGGATTGTGGAGAACTTCATTGCTACCACTCACTGATCCAATATGACCCAGAGGGGTAGCACATATAGGAGTCACATCTCTAGATTGGTACAGTCGGCTCGGGCTGTAGAATACACCGACTGCATCACTGCAAAGGAATAAGACACCCCCTCCAAAGAGCGTCCTAGTTATGACACTAAACAATCAGATGGTGAAGCTCCTGGGATAGTGGAGCTTTTGGGAATGCGGAGTTCTGCTTCATTGGTATCACTACCTGGTTCACTTTGACCTGGAGTGGTAGTACCTGATAGGGTCCTATCTATAGGTTAAATAGAACAGTTTGACATTTAAACTAAGTGCAAACAAATGACTTATGCTAAACTGAATTTGAAAACCTTAAACTGTGTGTAAACAAATGAATAATTGAAAATAGAAATATTCGTATAATATAGAAATAAGTGAAACCATTTAATTGTATGACAAAATGATTTCAGGCTCGTTTAAAAATGTCATCTACAAAATGTTTAGAAATCATATATTTCATATATATGTATAAAAAGGATTTGGCATAAAATGACCTACAATGGGTGATATGCCATAAAACCCAACCAAACCAAATCCTATATATTTAATATATATGTATGAAAAGGATTTGGTACTAAATAATCTACAATGGTTGATATACCATAAAACCCAACCAAACCAAACCAAACATCTCTTGGTCAAATAGATCTGTTTTACAAATATATGTAAACATAACTGTATAATGAACGCGATTCCCTAACTTCTTGGTATAAAATAACCGAAGATGAATGATATGCTATTAAAATCAATCGATCACTACACATTAAGAATTGTTACTTGAAGCTGTTATTGTTTATAATGGATAATTATTTGTTACTTGAAGCTGTACGAATATGCCCGTGGTATAATGGTTATCGTCGTAAGAAATGGACTCGGCGATACGAGTTCAAACCCTAAACGAGGTTGATTGCATTTCACATAGCACTAATACCCTTCGAAAAAGTATTAATCCATTTATTCTTTCTCCAGCTATGGATAAATAATAGGACAGACCATGCTCCTCAGCACTGGAGCGACAACTATTCAAGAAGGAAAACTCTGAATTCAAACTCCGTTTAAAAATTGACCTTGTGTTACGTCCTGCCCGTGCGGAGGGGTTGCTAAATCAATACATAAATGGGCAAACATGATCAACCTTTTGCAGAAATAATTACTTGTATCCATATAATTATTAGAGTTAGATTGGAATATTGATGGTTAGAGTGTTCGCCAATGGCCTGGGAGACCTGGGTTCAATCCCATGTAGAGTCATACCAAAAACTCAAAAAATGGTTCTTAATACCTCCATGCTTAATACTCAGCATTATAATGTACGGGTCAAGGGTAACGTGGAGCAATCCAGAGAAAGGAGTAGCACCCTCCCCAGCAACTTGGTGTTGTAGCTTTCGAAAAGGGAGCCTTCGGGTCACTCTCGACAACGGTCGCCAACTTTATCAACTTAGCAGGGTTGACTGAGTTATTTAGCCTTGGTACGGCAACTAGTCTGGGAGAAGGAAGACTGAATTCAAGCCAACAATGCTCCGGAACGATTGGGTAAAGACATACAAGCTGATGTGTTCAATACCGGAACAGACTGAAATCATTACCGGATGTGACTTAACCAAATATAGAAAACATTATCCTAACCCAACCCAACCCAACCAAGCCAGAACCAACAGATGACTCATAAATTGAATTTGTGTTTAGGCCGAATGGGCAAACAGAGAAACGATTTTAATAGGTTATCAACGAGTTTTTTTTTAATTTTCTATTTAAATTTGTTTTGTTAATTATTTTTATTCAGAGATAGTTCTTTTTCCCCTCTCAAATTTCTAAACCAAGGAGGGAAAAAACAGGATATGGCGAGAAATGAGAGGAAAAAGAAAAAAGAAGAGAAGAAAAGAAAAAGAAAGGGGGAGGAAACTATGAAGCAAAAAGAAAAAAGACAAGAAGAGGAAAGAGAAAGTGAAAAAGAGATGGAGGGAGTGAGGGGGTATTAGGTGGCGGTGTATGTAAAAGAGGGAGAAAAAAAGAATGGTACGGTGGAGAAGCATGAAGGACAGCAACAGATGAAACTGGAGACGATGGGTGGTAGTACTAAAAGAAGAAGAAGAAGAAGAAGAAGAAGAAGAAGAAGAAGAAGAAGAAGAAGAATATGATCTTTACATGCAAGAGGATGGAATTGTGAAAATATAAATTCTTTAAGCCGGCACACTCAATGCTAAAAGCGAATATTTTATACTTTATTTACCTTGTACTCACAGCTGGCGATTCTAGTTGTTTCAAGAACTATGCAAGTTTTATAACATCAACGAGTGTACGTCGACAGATTCGGATAAGCTCAGACATATACACAAAATCGGGCGTATTAACATAGGAAAAAAATTGGTACATACACACAGCTCTTCACTTAACACACCCAATAAGAAAAAAAACGCTATAGTATATACATATATATATATATATATATATATATGTATGTGTGTGTGTGTGTGGCAGTATCGTTTCCTGAGAAATCTGCTGTTCTAAGCAAATAATACTGTTATGATCTTGCTGGTGGAATTAAATATAATTAACAGTAATTAAAGATTAAATTAAATGAATCGTATTCCCCTCGAAATGTCAAATAGATTTTTTCCCAATGTTTGCATTTACAAGTATTAGCGCAACTTTCAGAATAAAATTTAACAAATAAGAATAATTTTATACCAGTGGATTATCATAATTTCACTTGGCTTTATTAGATTATGTCAGTCATCAGCTTTCGAGAACGATGATAAATAATGAATTCAATGGAAATGTATATATATATATATATTTACTAATCTAATATATACCAGTATTCACGGTACCAGAAAAAAACAAAAGAAAACCCTGGCCAGGAACAAGAGAAAAAAGTATCTCGAATCACCGCCCAGGGGAAAAAGAAAAAAATTTTGGGTCAAAAAGAAAGAAAAGGCCAACCTCGTCCGACCCCTTGAAAAAAGTCAAGGGATACGCAGTCAGTGGTCAAAAGAAAACCAAAAAACCCTCCGCGAATCCTGCAATGCTACAATTACTAAAGTGCTCAACACCAGACAATGGAGCCAATTATAAATTTAGTCGAAGTTAGGCTTCCTGATGATCCGTTAAGGTGAAACTTTAGTAGAAGATTTTCGACTAGCGATTTAGGTTAATTATATATATATATATATATATATATATATATAAATGTACTGAGAGCAAAAAAATTTCGAAAGCGGCTACGTGTATTAACCCACTTTCTTTTTATCAAAAACAGGACCAGCTGAATGTTTTGCGTACTTCCTAACTGAAGTCTGTACCCAAATTCAATCCAAATTTCGTCGAGAACTGTGATGTCATTTTACTGGGGAAAAAGATTACTTTAAACCCAACTTTGTGTATCTAAGGGAGAATTTTTTAAAGGCGAATGTCTGCTTACTAGTTTCAAGTTTCATCGAATCTCCAGAAATTACAGTAGAATACAACAAAAATAAATGAGGCATTAAACTTTTTAAATATCAGTTTTAACTTTGCACAGAATAAATTTTGATGGATAAATAATGCGCACCTTGATGCTTATGGCCCTGTCAGCTGGGGCTGCAGAATACACCGACTGCATCTCTGCTATCGGTGTATTCTGTAGAGAGATAAGAACCAACCAACGAGTGTCCAAGATATGACACAAAGCAATCTGATGGTGAAGCTCCAGTAAAGCTGAAGCTTTGGGGAATATGGAGTACCTCTTTATTGCCATCGCTCCCATTTCCACTCTGGCCTAGATTGGTTGTTCCTGATAGTTTTTATCTATGGGTGAAAAAGAACTAAGCTGTGTAATTACGCTAAACTGAATTGTTAGAAATATAACTGTTTTGACATTTAAACTACGTACTAAGGCTAAACTGAATTGTTTAAAATAAAACAGTTCATATGTATAAAAATGGATTTGGCATTAAATAACCTACAATGGTTGATATGCCATAAAACCAAACCAAACCAAACTTGATGTTTAGGAATACACGCCACTGATATATACTGTTACGAATACGACGAACGCGAATTTTTCCTATCCCTTTTTCTTACATTGGCGAGAACTACTACACTGGGGGAAGTGGAAGAGCAGTTCGAATAACACCAGTCTTCAAAAGAAAATTTGACGGTTCACCAGAAAACACCAGAAAAAGGGTGCGTTTTAGGGACAGTAGGAGCGGCTTATTAAAACCAGAGACAGAAAAGGTGGATCTATAAAAAGAGAAAGTTCAAGACCCGAGTAATTTCTCCACTTATGTCGTGTATTAATATATTTTGTTGGAATTTGTTCAATACCCCTTTTTTGTACAATGTTTTTTCATTCATCAGGATTATTATTACTATTATTATTATTTACCTTAGTGTCTACGTGGTTCAGGTGTTTTTTTTTTTCAATTTCATATTGCCAGTAGACTTTGGATTGTTGGACAGAGGTTACCCACTGACTGAAAAAAAAGTCAGGGAAGTTTCTTTCCTTCTTAAGCTTTATTTTTCTGTTAATGTTGTTGTTGTTGTTGTTCCTCGTTGCTATTAACGTTGTCTACTTAGTTTTTAGTTATGAAAATCGGCAGTTGCTATCGACAGAGTTTGAAAAGTCAATAAGCAGTGTGGCTTTGAAAAGTGATTTAGCGGCATAAACTGTTCGGACATATATCAAATAATAAAGACACATTTTGTCGATATAATTTTATTAAGATCCTTTCAAGTTTCCTGATAAGTGTCTTGGTTTCAGGTTGGAATTGATGAATGAATTTACCAAAATTGTCCCGAGGGCTTTCGGACCTTTCCAACCTGAAATGAAGACACTTATCAGGAAACTTGAAAGGATCTTAATAAAATTATATAAACAAAATGTGTCTTTATTATTTAATCAAACATGCTTAAATGAAAGACTGCTGCCTGACTACACACACAAACATACACACACACACACACACACATATATATATATATATATATATATATATATATATATCAGTTTTTGTACATATTTGATTGCCTGGACGCTTATCTGCGTCTACTGGTTTCATGCCGTCTTTATACGACAATCATGACAACCATATTGTTGTAATATATATATATATATTTATATGTGTGTGTGCGTGTGTGTGTCTTTGTATGTTTGTGTGTGCGTGTGTGCTGGGAGAGAGAGAGAGAGAGAGAAAGAACCATATAGTCTTTAAAGTTTTTCTGTTGAAGAACAAGTGAACGTAATTCCGGATGGAATGAATGCATAAATCATGCCAAAGTTTCAAGAGTTTTCGGCTGATTCTCCTGCAATTTTCAAGAATGGAGCCAATCGTTTCTATGGAATTTGTACAAAATTAATTCTCATTGTCTCAAGCCGTATAAACAATTGTGTCAACCGGTTTTTTCCGTTTTTGTTTTTAAATGAAGCTAGAGTAAGCCATTTAAGTATCAGTTGTGTAACAGTCGTGATTCAAACGAGAATAGTATTAATTGATGTGGCGCCATTTGATATCATAAGGCGATGGGAAAATGGGTGGGGTTCGAATTGTTGAACATATTTAGAACCCCCTGCCCATGTCCAAAGATCCTGTTGTGGACTTTTTTTTTTAATACTTACGGCCTCGAGTATTTCGAGTTCGTTTGTGTTTATATATATATATATATATACATATCGGGTGCAGAAGCAAAATCAGGAATATTCTAGTATAATAATAAACGACTCTATTATGAAACAAAATTAATTTTGATTTTAAAAAATAGACAACAAAATAAGAAGATATACACAAAACAGTAAATTCACTCAATATGGCCATCATTTTTTAGCTATTTAATCAACACACCTTCGAAACGATTTGAATGCCTTCAAAATAAATTCTTCAGACATTTTATTTCATTCCTACTCAACAAGAGTCGTAAGCGAACCTATATTTGGATGGGAAGTGGCGTTTCTTTTGTTTTCTAAAACACGCCTTATAAGGTAATCAAGGAGGTGCCCGTGGTGTAATGGTTATCGTCGTAGGAAATGGACACAACGACACGAGTTCAAATCCCAGACGTGACTGATTGCATTTCACATAGCGCTAATACCCTTGGGAAAGGTATAAATCCAATTATTCTCCCCCCAGCTATGGGTAAATAGTAGGGCAGACTAGGTTCTTCAGCCTTGGTAAGGCAACTAGTCTAGGAGAAGGAAAACTCTGAATTCAAACCTGTTCAACTCCGCTTAAAAATTGACCTTGTGTCATATCCTGCCCGAGCGGAGGGTTGGTAAATATGATAAGGTAATCAAGGAAGTTAAGGTCTGGGTTTGATGAAGAAACTCCAAATATTTCGGATTTTTTTTAGTTTGGTTTCGGCATTAAACAAATCATAAATTCTTTGCCATTTCTTTTCTTGCTTATTTTTATGGAGCTGAATTTTAATGAGAAAATCCTTGAATAATAAAGCGAATCATTAAATTTTAGATTTATCGTTTCTTTTTCTTCAAAAATGTTTTTAAAATTATTCCATATTTGGCTTCCGCACTCTCTCTCTCTATATATATATATGTCCGGACATTGGCCTAATGGTTAGAGTGTTCGCCAATGGCCCGGGAGACCTAGGTTCAATCCCAGATCGAGTCATACCAAAGACTCAAAAAATTGTACTTGATGCCTCCTTGCTTAACACTCAGCAATATAAGGTAGGGATCAAGGGTAAAGTGGAGCAATCCAGGGAAAGGAATAGCGCCCTCCCCTACACCTTGATGTAGTAGCTATCGAAAAGGAGCCTTCGGGTCATCCTCGACTATGGTCGCCAACTACTATATATATGTAAGGGAAGCCCTCGCGCTGCGCATGACCAATGAGTGTCCCTCTGTGCAATCAGAGATGTGGATTGCCAGACTGCTTACACAGATGATTGTTCATTGTGTGGAGCAAGTCATTCTTTTTGGATGAGCTGATAACAGGAGGATGGGGTACCAGAGAGCTATATTTTTCAACTCAGATTTGAATTTAGAGTTTTTCATTCTCTTACACCGTTTTTTTTTAACCAACGCTAAATAGTCTACTTATAGCAGTGGGAAGAAAAACGGATTCATGACAATCTACGAGTGTAAACAATGGCAACAAATGAAATTGAACGCGAAATGCCAGCATATTAGAATATAAAATCAACGAAACAACACGGCGAAATATGAATAAAGAATTTTATAATTACTCTTGTTGCAACTCTACTATAACAACACATACTAGGATGAGTCAAAAGTTTTGCAATATTTTGTTAACATGAAGCACAATTTGACAGCTCCTGATGCTTTTGCAAAGTTCATGAATGTGATCAACCACACTGGACTGTGAGATGCCAAGCTCGCCTGATACTTTCTGCCTGCTACTCCCTGGATTTTTCTCAATGAGCACAGCTTTCGAATTGATATCTTTAGGCCTACTTTATCTTGCAAGATTGACACGGTTCTTTCAACCGGAACGAAATTTCCTGAACCATCTGGTCACTGTACTGTGGTCAACGGCACCTTCATCGTTCGCACAATAAATGATTTTTGGTTACTGCATTGTGTCATTACCCAATTCGAACTCGTAAAGCATAAATCCCCTAATTAGACAACATTGTACGTTCATCAAATCACGAATGGAATGAAGCAATACACTACGTGTTAGCGTACCAACAACCGTGATACCACCAACTACAGCAGATACTTTTTTACGGCTTGCATTGTTGTAGTCACGTGATATACCCACTGCACACTAGCACGTACCAAAATATTGCAAAACTTTAGACCGATTTTGGGCTATGTCCCACTTTTCTATTTCTAAATTTCTGATAATCCCCTGTAATATTTAAATCTTACATATTCAAAATGTTACTGCGATTCACGTGGAAAAAAAAGCTTAAAAGGTCATTGATTTGGTCTCTAAACAAGCCCCACTAAAATATTACCATGCCCCACTGGTAGGGTATGCGCCCCACGTTGGGAATTTCAGCTTTAGTTTCACCTTAATATGAAAGAATAAAATTGCGATTCATTGATAAACTATAGGTACAGTTTATTATTGAAAAAGCAAATAGTGTAGCCACTTTCTTTCATTCAATCAAATTTATTTAGTTTCAATTTAATTATCAAGATTCTAATTTATCGTGATATTAATTTGGCTTGAAAGGTAGATTTAATAAAGAATTCGAAATATTGTTTTATTGTTTGGTATGGCGAATTTAGAGCTGATTCTGAACCAGTAGCAACTCTAGGTCATCAGTGTTGTCCAGGATCACATTTTTAACATAATTTACCTTGGAGCAAACAGAATGATGCACTTGCTTCTTTGTGAAGAATTTGCATGTTTTAAACAAAAAGTAGCCATCTCCACTTTAAGCAGCAGGCCTCTAAAATTAGTAAATTTGTTCATATATCTCGGCAGCAGCATCTCATCCACTGAAAAAGATGTCAACATATGTATTGGGAAGGCGTGGACTGCTATTGACAGGCTGTCAGTCTTGTGATATTTGATCTCTTGATAAAATAAAACGGGATTTCTTCCAGCAGTTAGCCGAGTCAGTACTACTGTATGGATGAATCTCCTTGGACTCTAAGGAAACGGGGGGGGTCCTCGTGGTGTAATGGTTAAAGCGATGGACTGCGGAATCGTAGTACGCGAGTTCGTACTCCAGTCGCGCTATTGCATTAACTTTCAGACAAATACCCTTGGGAAAGGTATGAACCCCCTTATCCTCCCAGCTATGGGTTAAATAGTACCACTTCTGTTCTTCTAGGAGAATGGCTTTGGCATTAAATCACTTACAAAGACTGATATGCCATTAAAACAATCAAACCAAACCAAACCTCGAAAGAAACGAATGGAGAAAAAGCTAGATGGGAACAACACAAGAATGCTGCGTACTGTTTTGAACAAGGCTTGGAAGCAGCAACCTACAAAGCAGCAGCTGTATGACCACTTACCTCCCATCTCACAAACCATACGAGTAAAACAAACAAGACATGCAGGGCACTACTGGAGACGTGAGGACGAATTCATAAACTTTTATGACTCCTACACATGAACACAACAGTATTGGCCGACCAACAAAGACTTACATACAACACAGAATACAGTCAAGAGTCCCGCCGGGAACGAGGGCTGGTCGGGAGGTATGGTGAAAGAGAGTGAAGAGACTCCATGCTATTAAAACGACATGATATGGTCGATGATGATGATCAACATCATCATCATAGTAATTTAGGGTGTGAGAATTTTAGTATCGAACTATTTTTTTTTCAAATACAATTCATCACACCGCTGTGCCTGTACAGATTTGCACAACTGATACTTGACAACTAAACATTCTACAAAATCCCAAACAGTATTTTCTCTCTATCTGTTGTATTTTTTAAACGAACCTCTTCGACTCAGGGTAAGCACCAATCTCAGTTGCCATTAGAATCTTTGATGTTTACCATTCTGTGTCTACGACAGCAGTACAACTCACAGATCCATCTATACATAAATACACATGCATAAACACAAACAGAATTAGATGTGCTTCGAATCTTTTAAGCCCTATGTCGTATTATTAAATTCCATCTCTTATAATAAATAGAAAACTTATTTAGTCAAAATCTATCTGTTAAAAGAAAATAGTTAAAAAACGAAAATGTTTTTGAAAAATAGAAAATGAAAAATATTTTAGATTTTTAAAGATTATATTCATTATTCCACTCAAAGATTTATTTGTCTAAGTCATGTTATGACAAAGATTTCGTTTTTGTCTTTAATTGGAATCATTTTTGAGATGAGGCTTCTTAATCTGAGAATTATTTTTTTTATTTATTGCGGACTTTTTGTCCTCATCTTGGTAGGGTTTTTTTTTTTCTTCTTTCATTACGTTTCGGCCAAATTTCAGCTCTGGCCTTCTTCAGGTGATTCACCTGAAGAAGGCCAGAGGTGAAATTTGGCCGAAACGTTGTGAAAGAAGAAACAACACAAAAAAAAATAGCTAGATGAGGACAAAAAGTCCGCAATAAATAAAAAATTAATTCTCATTTCGTTTTTTGTTTGTTAGTTTATTTGTTTGTTTTATTTTGTTTTTTTTGGGGGGGGGTTATAATGTTCCGTGCGGAGATAATTTTGGCCTATACTTAAAATCTCTTGCCTCTCCTACAATACCGAATACTGATTATGGAATGTTAAAACATACTTACTCGTAATGTTAATTTCACATCTATTTTGCAAACACACGTATTGGTATTAGTCGGTATTTGTCGAAGTCCCACCGACCGGATGAGTGTGGTATAAGGCCTTGTCTTGGCTTGTCGTGTCTTGCCTTGTCGTGTCTTGGCTACGGCCCCTAAGGGCCGTAGCCAAGACACGCCTGGCGAGCACAAAAATGCCTCGGGCCCCGTCGGCATTCCCCTAAAAACGGGTGGCTCAGGCACCAGGCAATAAACATAGCCCCTCCAAGAAGGGTTACAGCTTGGAGGGTCGTCTCGCTGAGGCTCGAGGATGCCGGATATTTGTCGCTGCCTCCCACCAGACACGACTTGACACAAGGTCAAAAGCCCGAAGGCCGATTAAAGTGGGGATAAAGGGGAGGGGAGGTCGGGAACGAGCCGATACTCGAACCCTGCTTGTCTGTGCTGCTCATCGGCTCACTTAGTGCAATGTGAGCCTGATGAGGCAAGCAGTTTCACGAACCCAAATGTGGGTCCGGGCACGTAACAGGCCCCGGGGCGCTCGCCAGGAGCCGAGAGCTGCCCAGCTTGCCGGAATCCATGTCAGATGCCTCAACCGACTGCCACCGGAACCAGGACACACCCGACCTGATCCGTGTACCGACCAACACGGTCGACCTAACTATGTCCCAGCCCAGCGACGCTCAGAGACTGTACAGACGCAAGTATCTCTCTTCGTCAGACCTCTGTCTGACTCATTTCTATACCCACTACTTCTTGTCACGTGAACTCCAGCGGCACAATCCATTTCAACATTTGTGTTTGTTAGCTAGAGATCCGTGTTCGAACCACGAGTCGGTATCGGTACATTATTCTACATAACAGTTTTTTAGGGCTTAACTTCATGGACCCAAAATAATTAGCTATGTTATTTTTTCTTCATGTAACGTTATACTTAGAATATTTTTAAATCAACATTTTAAGGCATGAAAATAAATCGAACCTATTAAAAGGAGTTAAAATAATTATTCATAATGGTTCGTGTTAGGATGTTGAATCCGACTAATGTCAAGGACTAATGACTTGTTGAGAGATAATTTTTATTGTTTCAAAATTGACTTGAGAGAATAGCTCTTCGGGGTGAGCCCGAAAAGCTCTACCGCAGGAGTCTCTAGAGCTCTAAACATCGGCGTTTTGATTTGTTTTGTATTTTTCGATTATGCAAGCCTTTCCTCGGTTGAAGTTGATTGTATCGCTTCCTGTTTAAAAGAGCGTTAATATTATCGGCCTTTAATTTCCGGCAATATTTATTTAGTCTCTTTTTAAGAGGTCTTAATGTTTCTCCAAAAAATCTTGTGTGGCAAAGTTTGCAGAGTGTTTCATAAACACCCGTTTCGGGGCTGGTTTCATTATTTTCTTTTTATCTTATTTTGATTGCCTGGGAGATTCTTGTCGTGATTTTTATGCAGAGATCTTGTAAATTTTGTTCAAGTTTGTTTATCAAGTTTCTCGATAATATCAAGTATCTATCAATTTCGTGTTATTTTGATTTAGGTTTATATATAGTTTTTTGTTTTTCTTTTTGTTTTGTTTTTGTATATCTTTTATGATTTTCTTTTAGCGTTGTGCATAAAAGAAAAAGAGGCGCTAGTAGGGTAACGGTAATTGTCGTCGGAAGTGGACTCAGCAACTCAAGTTCAAATACTGAACGAGGCTGCTTGCATTTCACATAGCGCAAATACCGTTGGGAAAGGTATCATATTTACCAACCCCTCCGCTCGGGCAGGATATGACACAAGGTCAATTTTTTAAGCGGAGTTTAACAGGTTTGAATTCAGAGTTTTCCTTCTCCTAGACTAGTTGCCTCACCAAGGCTGAAGAACCTAGTCCTACTATTTACCCATAGCTGGAGGGAGAATAATTGGATTTATACCTTTCCCAAGGGTATTAGTGCTATGTGAAATGCAATCAGTCTCATCCAGGATTTGAACTCGTATCGCCGTGTCCATTTCCTGCGACGACAACCATTACACCACGGGCACCTCCGTTGGGAAAGGTATGAATCCAAATAATTTCCCTCCAGTTGTGCATGAATTTTAGGACAGACTGAAATCTTTAACCATGGTATGGCAGCCGTTTTAGGAGAAGGAAAAGCTAGATTCAAACCAGTTGTTGACCAGGAGAGGGAAGGACTCTGCCAATCTATTCCTGCTCAACTCAAGCTACACGAGTAATGCCTTCATAACGTCACCAAGTTTTAAAAAAAGAAAGAAAATAAAGTTAGAAATGAAGACATCCAAAAGTAATATTTTTATGTATCTTTGTTCTTCGTTTATATATTGAAGGCTGCTGATTCTAAGAGTTCTCAAATAGAATCCAAATATTATAATTATTATTTACTTCTTTTTCACATCAGTTTTAGCTGATGGTTTTTCACTGGGTTTTGAGTGACAGCAAGTCTCCTCAGGTCTCCAGGACTCGTCTAAGGATTCTGGCCGTTCTCAGCAATGCTGTCGTTTGGACAGTCTCTACCCGTCCGCCAACTTCCAAGTCCTCCAGGCCTTTTAACAATCCTTTAGTTATTGTGCCTAACGCAACAATCACAACTGATACAATCGTTACTTTCATGTTCCACTGCTTTTTCAATTCTCTAGCAAGGTCGAGGTACTTATCGTTCTTTTCACTTTCCTTCAGATTTATTCTGTGGTCTGCCGGGACTGCAAAGTCGACAATTTTGCAAATTCTCTTTTTTTTTTTTTTCTTTTTGTTGATTATTATGAGGTCTGGTCTTCTGGCCGTGATTAGGTGATCCGTTTGTATATTAAAGTCCCATAGGAGTTTATGCGAGTCATTTTCTAGGACAGGTGCTGGGTTGTGCATATACCATTTGTTTGTATGGTCGAATTGAAATTTCGTGCACGTTTCCCAGTGGACCACCTTGCCGACCCAGTCGTGTCTCGCCTTATACTCCTTCTGTGCTAATTTGCTGCATTCGCTTATTATGTGATTGATAGTTTCGTCTCTGTCACCACGTAGCCTACATTTACTGTTTTGTTGCGTCTTATCTATCCTTGCTTTGATATGATTGGTTCTTATGGCGTTGTCTTGTGCTGCTATTCTCTCTTAAAGTTTCCTTTTCTTAGCCAGGTCCAGGTTTTTTGGTGTGAGATGTTGTTTATTAGACGCTTAAAGCGGCCATAGAGTTGTTTTCGCTCTCATTTTTGTTTCCTAGTTGTTGTCACTATTCCTGTTTTTTATTTTCTTAACATAAAACTCACCACCACAAAAATGATCCCACTAGAATAATTTGAATGTTTAAAAAAAAGTAATTAGTTGCCTTGTCGATTGGGGCTGTAGAATACACCGACTGTTTCTCTGCAGAAGGGTAAGACCCTCACCAAGACAAGTGTCCTGGACATGACGCTAAACAATATTATGGTGAGGTTTCAGTAATCTTGCCATTATATTTGTTGAACATTGCTTCTATGATTTACTCAAGATTTTTTTCTAAACATTTCCTTAACGTCCACTTAGTGCAGCCATTTAATAGTATCTATCTGGCTAAAGATTGGAAGAATTCCAATTTCATTTTATCAAAGAGATCAGATTTCCGTATAGTCGATTAGCAGTGAATAGCAGTCTAAGCCTTTCCTATTCGGGTGATAATATCGCTTTTAGTTGATGAGATATTGATACCGAGGTAAGTGAACTGGTCTCTTAATTTAAAAAGAAAGATAAGAAAATATACAATGTTAAAAACGACACCTGCGCAGTTGGCTGGGGCTGCAGAATACACCGACTGTATCTCTGCAGGCAGAGGGTAAGACTCCCCAACGAGTGTCTGGATATGACACTAAACAATCTGATGGTGAGGTTCCAGTAATGCTGGAGCTCTGGGGAATACGGAGCACCTCTTCATTGCCATCGCTTCCAGGTCCACTCTGGCCCGGAGTAGTAACACCTGATAGGTCCGATCTATGGGTCAAATAGAATTAAACTGCGTACTTTTGCTAAGCTAAACAGTTTGAAATAGAAGTATTTTGACATTTAAACTTCGTACTTATGCTAAACTGAATTGCTCGAAATAGAACTGTTTTGACATTTAAACTACGTACTTATGCTAAACTGAATTGTTTGAAATGGAACTGATTTTGACATTGAAACTGTACTTATGCTAAACTGATTTGCTTGAAATAAAACTGTTTTGACATTTGACTGAGTGTAAACAAAAACTATACTTATACTAACCCGAATCGTTTGAAATAGAACTGTATATCCAACGATAAATTTGGCTTTTCTGTAAATAATTGTTAAGTGACACTTCCTGCGAATTTTCTTTATTTAATGGCATATCAACCTTTTTAGGTTATTTAATACCAAAGCCATTCTCCGAGAAGAACAGTACTGGTACAATTTAACCCATAGCTGGGAGGATAAGGGGGTTCATGCCAAAAACTATACTTATACTAACCCGAATTGTTTGAAATAGAACTGTTTGACTAAACTGAATAGCTTGAAATAAAAATGTTTTTGACAATTAAACTGTGTACTTATGCTAAAATGAATTGTTTGAAATAGAACTGTTTATTTGTATAAAAATGAATTCGGCATTAAATAACCAACAAAGGTTGATGTGCTCATGAAAGCCAAACAAACAAATAAACAAACAAACTATTAGTAGCTTCTTCATATATTTTCTCTTTTATATGTTAATGATTTTCTTTTCATATTTTTAATTTAAGATTACATTGGATAGTATTGAAAGCAAATGGCACCTGGGTGCAAACAGATAAGTTATCAAAAAAGCCAATTGCTGAAATAAAGACGAGTTAACAAAGTTCGATATCACTTCCATTGGGATAGCTGTAACGAGATATGCATGATGTAGCATCCGGTCTCCGAGTCTTGCTGTAGTGACACGCGCCGTACACGTCTCCAGTCGGAGGTGGAAGTGCTATGTGGTGTTCTGTGAACCCCAGTATTTCTATATGAGAACTCAAGTCGGGAATTTGCCGGCCGCCACATACGCTGAAATGCAATAGCTCTTCTCATGAATTGAATACTCTGATAGCCGGTAGTTTATATGTAAAAAAAATTACGTAAAAAATTCCTTCACTTACGTTGAGTTGACCATGGTCCTGGGGTAAGATATCCGACTGACGTAAAGTCAGCCGGTCTTCGATCTTGGCTTGAAGCATCTCGCGAGTCTAACTACACTGAAGAGTTGTGATACAACGAAATAGTCTGTCTGTGGATGACAATATATATATATATATATATATATATTTCCAGATTCTTTCTCTTTTGGTGACTGAAGTGCAACGAGGTGAACAGAGAACGAATCACGGATACGAGAAGATCAAATTAAGCCAGAACACACATGGTACCCGTTGCCCATTTCTTCCTGCTTCCACAGGGACTGAATGGAATAAGCATAAAAAAAACGAATGCCATAACGCTAAAACAAGTTGTGTTTTACGTTTTCCTCCTTTCCAGCCGACGACTAGCCATCACCGATATAGCAGTCGCCTGTGACCTTCAAGCCTTCAAATAATAAGGCTTATTGAAGACAGCGTAACCGCTGAAATCGAAATTTCAAAATATACAAAAATCTTCCCCTGAACCTTAATCAGAGTTATTGAAAACGGATCATTATCAGAGTGAAATCGAACAAAAAGAATTCTCGCTATTATTATTACGATGAAAACTGAAAATCTCTTTGCCTAAGAACTTTCTCATATCTAAGAAAAATCTCGACTCAATGTGTCGTCTTAGCCGTGTTACGGTATCAATACATACAAAAATTATGTCAGTATATAAATTCATGATCATAATTATCTAATTACCTTGCACACTCATACACACTCACACATGCACAAGTGTATATATATATATATATATATATAAGTCGTTAGTTGGCGACCATAGTCGAGGGCGACCAGAAGGCTCCCTTTTCAATACCTTCTACACCAAGGTGTAGGGGAGGGAGCTACTCCTTTCCCTGGATTGCACCACTTTACTTTTGATACGTACCTTATATTGCTGAGTGTAAAGCAAGGAGGTATCAAGTACCATTTTAAAAGTCTTTGGTATGACACGGCCTGGGATTGAACTCAGGTCTCCCGGACCATTGGCGAACATTGCCATTAAGTACACTCCAAATGATTTTTTTCTTCTAAACCAAAAACATCGGGATTCTACTATTTCCGGAAGAACAGTGTAAAAGCGAAACGGTTATTATTAGGTATTAATTATTGCCAAATTCTACGGTATTGAAACTCTGTAACCAAAAATTAAAAAGTAATAAAATTCCAGCACTTCTGTGAGCAAGAATTAAGATATATATATATATATATATATATATATATATATATATATAAGCGAGGGTCATTCAATAAATAAGGTAAATATTGCCTTCGGAGTTAGCAGTAGGAAGGACTAGTTACAGTTGCACCTTTTTCATAGAAATCAATTGTGATGAGTCCAATCATGTCTCAGATTATTGTTAGCATGACCTTCTTTAATGACCGATGCGTCCGAAACTTTTTCTTTACCGAACAGTTACTGCGTTTCCACTCAGACTGGTGGTAGCAAACCCATGTTTACCCCATTCGTAAATATTTTTTTTAATTAGTATTTACTTATCCGAACACATCACACATTCTTCAGTAAATTTCATATGGTTTGCACTTCTCAGCCAGCAAAAATCTTATAACTGAACTCTGTTCAAGCCTGGAGCACTCTGTTTGATTTACAATCATTTTGAATAGTCTCAAAATAACTATTTTAGCTAGATTCAAATATTTTTTACAATAAACCAATTCCAAACAATGCAGAGTTTATATCTATGGAAAGAAATTCTGAAAAAAAAATCATTTTTCTTTTTTTTTTAAATTCTTCGTATATACAGAATGACTAGTATATATGATATGTCCCTCCTCAGTCAAAAAAAAAATCCCCTTATTAATTGAATGACCCTCGTATAAAAGGATGTACTTATTTTTGGACTCGCATATATTCATATTATTGTCGCCTCGTTTGGCAAATGTAGACTTGGGAATTTTTACTTTAAATACTTTAAATACTTTAAATACTTGTAAGATTTATACGGTAAATATGCTCTTCCTTGGAAAGCGGTAATACACAAAACAATAAAAGGGATGCTCGTACCAAGCTAACACATGACTCCTGTTAATGCTGGTTTCTCTCCGTAGAGTGTTGTCACGTGACTCATATTGAAGTACAAAATTATTGGTTCCTTATTTTACTTCGGGTCACGTTCTTTCTTTCTTTCTTTTTTCTTTCTTTCGTTCTTTTTTTTTTTTTTTTTTTTTTCAATCCCTGGATCAGCAATTTTAGAACCTTATTCTGTTCAAAATCAGAAATTTGTATTTGAACGAAGAAAAGATAACACTAATTCAAAATTTATGCTGAACTCTTAAAAATATTATTGTAACTTCTTCTTCTTCTTCTTCTTCTTCTTCTTCTTCTTCTTCTTCTTCTTCTTCTTTCTTTCTTTCTTTCTTTCTTTAAATCATCATCACTTTTAAAGAACGAAAAAGAGGAAAAAAATGTAGCTTAAAATCTACATATGCATAAATTCTACACTCTTATCTAGAATTTTGTTCTTCTTGAAACACCCAATATATATATATATATATATATATATATATATATATATATATAAGATAATTTTAGGCTCCTCAAATTTCACTGACTAAGAACTAAAAAGTAATGTGATTCGCCTAAGCAAAGTCCTAAAAGTTGCTATTTATTTTTATTTATTTATTTATTTATTTGTTTGTTTTTCTTACTTCAGTGCATGTCAGCATATCTTATCAAGTTTTGATTAAGAACGCCCCAAAAATGACTTTGGCGTGTTTGCGAACTTCCCGACCACAAAGCAGGCATTGACGCTCCCGAGGGGTTTTGAAGCTTCAGATGGCCGAATTCTCCATTCTAGTTTTGAATAGTCGTTTGGATTGTTCCGTTATTTTATTTGTTTATTTATTTATTTTTAATTTCCCAGACAAGCAACTTCCTTGTAGCTCAGCTTGATCGTAGTAAGAGAAACTTAAGTCGGATACTGACAAGTGGTTACGAAGGAAAGACACAGCCTCTACTCGGCGCGAAAACGCCCACCCTAGTATCGAATGTTCGCCATAAATAACTTGCTTCTGAATAGATCTTTTGTATCGTCAGACTTGTTTAGGGCCAACTGTTTTATCCACTTAGGAAACGTTGGGATTTAAACGATCGATCCAATTTTAAGGACATTAAGTTTGTGGTTTTTTTTCTTCTTCTGCAACACAGCGAATAATTTTTGCTCATTTGTCTTTTTCTTAATATACAAGCTGCAAGATCAAAACTTTCTGTGGAATGTCGGTCAAGTGGGGATGTGCTCGTCAGCTATTTTTTTTTCTTAGCGGTCGTAATGAACTTTGTAGGATTTTGTTTCTTCGAGCAGTAAACTATGGAAAAAAAATGGTATTTTTTCTTGAGTCTGAGATCATTTAGCTTTGACTATTCTTCCTGAAATAAAGTTATAAAAAGAGAATTTTTTGAGACGTTTGTTCTTTGTTTGTTGGGAGAGTGAATTCATGGAAAATTGAAGCCGTTTAATGGAAAATTATTAGAAATAGGTCTGATCATTACAGAAATAATGTACCGGGGTATGGGGGTGGTGATAGTTTTTCGGACTGCACACTCATTAAAAATTATAGATGGCTGAAATAAAGACTTAGAATTACATCTGCGCAGGTTAAAAATCAGGCACATCGTGAGGTGTGATGATTAGCGAGCAAGACTAGCAAATTGGTTCAAATGAGTTGGATTCTCACTGAGTTTTTCATGCTTGCTGCGTTATTTACTCAGCTTATTCACGAAAATCATTTACATGTGCAAACACTTCACTACTAGTCAGTAATGGGTTCGATCCTCGCACGATATCCTATATTTGCGGCTTTATGCCAAATCTAATCTAAACTTAGTTATATTTTAAAAGAAACCTCGTTCTGGTGTAACAGTTAGCAAGTTAGTCTTGCAACACAATTACGAATGAATAACGAGTTTGTTCCTTCATAATTATCCTTTACTCTAATTCTTACACAGGTTTCCTCAATATAAATGGGACCCATGTGACTGCTAATAACTCTAATAATATTGTTTCCTTTTTTTTTCAGTTCGCCAATGGCCCGGGAGACCTGGGTTCAATCCCAGGTCGAGTCATACCAAAGACTCAAAAACTGGTACTTGATGCTTCCTTGCTTAACACTCTGTATTATAAGGTAAGGATCAAGGGTAAAGTAGAGCAATCCAAGGAAAGTAGTAGCGAACTCCCCTACACCTTGGTGTTGTAGTTATCGAAAAGGGAGCCTTTTGGTCACCTTCGACTACGGTCGCTAACTTTACTATAACTTAAACCTCAATCACAATACCTTGGATAAGAGAAAAATATATCTTGTGTCACTACTTATTAGGAGATAAAATCTTTAAAACTGTGTAAGGGGTGTCCTCGTGGTGTAAAGGTTAAAGCGATGGACTGCGGAATCGTAGTAAGCGAGTTCATACTCCAGTCGTGCCATTACGTTCACTTTCGCACAAATACTCATGAGAAAGGCATGAACCCCCTTATCCTCCCAGCTATGGGTTAAATTGTACCAGTACTGTTCTTCTCGGAGAATGGCTTTCGTATTAAATAACCTAAAAAGGTTGATATGCCATTAAATAAAGAAATTTCGCAGGAAGTATCACTTAACAATTACTTACAGAAAAGCCAAATTTATCGTTGGATATACAAATTTCAACAATCTTAACAAGAAAGCAGAAAAATCTCAGATCTGGCAGGAAGTTGACCGCAAGATTTCCTGACAATGTGGATGCTGTGAGAGAATCTGTTGGAAGGAGTCTGAAAAAGTCCCTTCGAAAACGTAGCCAAGAACTTGGTCTTTCATGCGCACGGGAGAATAAAATCAATCTATTTCTACTATTGTCATCCGGTTTGATCTTTCTGAAGTGATATGATGGTTTTTTAAGATTCAGATGAAAGATCACTTGATACAATAAGAATTATCATATTAATGGGTTCCATCTATTTTGAGACACACTGTATCAAAGTTAGGCATACTTTATTTTGCT
Source organism: Sepioteuthis lessoniana (assembly GCA_963585895.1). Classification (NCBI taxonomy): domain Eukaryota; kingdom Metazoa; phylum Mollusca; class Cephalopoda; order Myopsida; family Loliginidae; genus Sepioteuthis; species Sepioteuthis lessoniana. The sequence continues at coordinate 101,768,048 of OY757915.1, forward strand.
TCTTTAAGTTTTTTGTGGGGGGTGAGGTGGAGGATAACTTCGTCATCACGTCTAAATGGTGATGGTTTGGTTAATTTGTTTAACGGTATATCAAATCTTTATGGGTTATTTAATGCCGAGATTTGATTCATTTCAAAATGTTTGATTGTAATCATGACTATATTTTCAGTGTTCGTTGCATCATTTTAAATTTCACTTTTATTTGCTATAATTGGTGATTTAAAATGACTATTCCTATTTAATATCAATCATTCGTTTGAACACTTTTATTTACTTTCAAGTAACTAATAATAATCCTTGCCCAGTCAGCTCGGGCTGTAGAATACATCGACTGCATCTCGGCAGAGAGATAAGATTCCTCCAACGAGTGTCCTTTATATGACACTAAAAAATCTTATGGTGAGGCCTCAGTAATGTTAGAGCTTTGGGAAATGCAGAGTACCCTTTCATTGCCATCGCTCCCTTGTCCACTCTGGCCCGGAGTGGTAGCAGCTGGTAGGGTCCTATCGATGGGTCAATAGACCTGACACTTAAACTGAGTGCAAAAAAATGACATGCTAAACCGAATCGTTTGAAATAGAACTGTTTGATCATTTAACTGCGTGTAAACAAATGACTGATGTTTAATTGAATTGTTAGGGAAGCATAGAAATACTTGGAACCATTTAACTTTTTTGACATGTTAAACTGAATTGTTTGATCATTTAACTGTATGTAAACAAATAACTGATGTTTAATGGAATTGTTTGTATTAAATAGAAATAATTGAAAACATTTAACTGTGTGCAAACAAATGATTAATAGTAAATAGAATTATTCGCATTTGATAGAAATAAGTGAAACCATTTACTGTGTGCAAAAAAGTGAGTCTTGGCTCGGTTAAAAATGTGTTTAGAAATCATATATTTGATATATATATATATATATATATATATATATATATATATATATATATATAAAAAGAATTTGGCATTAAATGACCTACAATTGTTAATATGCCATAAAACCAAACCAAACCAAACCTATCAATAAGTTTCAGTTTAAATATTTTTTAGAACTCTTCTGAATGCAAATCATTTGCGTACAGTTAAATAGTTTCAAGTTTTCATTATGTTAAAGATTCTATTTAATAATAATGATTTATTTGCACTATAAAATAGTTTCAAGTATAACGAACCAATACTTATAATTTTCAAACGAATCAATTTGACAGACGAAATACTTGACAGATACTATCACTCCACTTTTATAATTTTTGTGAGTTCGATTCTCACAGGAGACCCTGTACTTTTTTCTTTGTGCCAAATTAAGTAAAAATCACTAAATGATCACTTATCTTGAATTATCAGAAAATGTTTCAATCAAAAATACTAACAATAAGATTCTGACTGTACTCTCATCCAAAATAACAGTGTGGATGATGGAATTATCCAAAAGTCAGGTGAGTAACACAAAAAAGATATTCGATATAAAGTATCGTTCATAAATAAATGTTCCGCAAGGAATAACAGTGGTTAGTTGTGGTGGCGTAATGGTTAACGTGTTAGACTTCGGCAATATAATAAATGAGTTCGAACTCCAGTTGCACAATTATGTCCCCTTTCGGACTAATATCCTTCGTCATGGTATGACCCCCTTATCTCCCCAAATATGGACTAAATAGTGCACCTACACTTTTTCTACAGTGGTCGTTTTGGCAAACAAACGAGATCGACAAATGAATATTATAATTATAAATAATATTATGGTATATATATACTCTCCTTTTCTGTCTCTCTCTATCTGTGTGCATATATTTATATATATATATATGTGTGTGTGTGTGTGTATTCATGCATGTGTGTGTATTTGTACGTATGTGTATGTACAATACAAACCTTTCGCCAAAAGCAGGATGTAACACAAGGTCAATTTTTAAGCTGAGTAAAGCGTGTGTGAATTCAGATTTGTCTTCCTCCGAGATTCCTTACCAAACCTAGACTAGAGAGTCAGTCTACCCGGCTATTTACCCATAGCTGTGGGAGAAAAAAATAGATTCATGCCTTTCTCAAGGGTCAAATGAAAAACAAATCAGTTTGTGAAAGGCCAGTGAAATGCAAACTACCTTATCCAGGATTTGAACTCTAGTCACCGAATTCATTTCCCACCTGTGTGCGAATTTTGTGTGTGTGTGTGTGTGTGCAAATGCGTACAAGCACTTTTATTTTTTAGGTTGTGTATTAAATAAAAATAAAAACTTATATGTGTCTATCAACTCTCTCTCTCTCTCTCTCTCTCTATCTATCTATCTATCTATCTATCTATCTCCTCTTTTTAGGGGTTTAAGTTTTATTATGAGTAATTGCACACTAAACTCTAAGGATCTATCTATCTATCTATCTATCGGTCTATCTATCTATCTATGCTTGTTTCCAACCTCAGTACGCTTAACACAACAGCAATGGACACAAATAAGTGTAAATATTAACTTGAGTATCTTACCAAAAACATCAAGTCTACATTGGTGCTTTCTCGGTTTTGTCAAGTTTAGCCTATTCTCAGGGCATCATCAGTTGACTTGAATCGAACCATCGTGTGAGATACATCTTTGCTCTACATTCTTTCAGTAAAATGTCATAAATTTCTTACGTAAATGGCGAATATCTTGTGTGATTAAGAGTCATTCTCAACTGAAATGGGGCAAATGTTATGACACATCTGGTTGAAGTTGAAAGTTTTTATAAGTGGGTAGAGAAAAAGGCTTGCTTCGATAAACAGACAGATGGGTGGAACCATCGGGAGATTCCGTGGCCACTAAAGAAGAATTAGAAAAGGAGAGAGATAGGTACATACATATATAGAGAGAGAAAAATGGAGAGAGATAGACTGAGAAAGAGAGAAAGAGATAGATAGATAGATAGATAGATAGATAGATAGATAGATAGATTTGAATAGACATAGATAGATAGATAGATAGATAGAGAGAGAGAGGGGGGATAGAGAGGGGGCAGAGTTTAGGGAAAAAGAAGAAAAAATAGAGATAGAATGATTTGAAAATTAGAAAAATGTGAAAAGAAAGAAAAAATATGCACACACACACACACGCACACACACACACAGAAAAAAGAAAAAGATGAACACATACACACACACACACATAGATAGATAGATAGATAGATAGATAGATAGATACCTTTTGACATAAGTCAGGAGAAAAAAGAAGGAAAAACATATGGAGAACAATGGGAAAGAAAATGTGAAAAGAAGGGATACTTGAAAGAAAGGAAGAAAGAAAGAAAGAAAGAAAGAAAGAAGCACATTGAGGAGATGTGTATATGAAACCTAATAAACCAATAAAGGTTGGGGGTGAGTTCAATTCTCCCTGAGTGATTCACAGCGTGGCTTTGTTCCAAAATTGACTTAGTCCAAAGAAATCCAAACCTTATGATTAAAGGATAGGAAGTTGAGAAAATTATCTGACGAAATAAATAGGTGTTGTGTTGGCCTTATTTATAATGAGGAGGACGGTAAGAAGATTTCATGAGTCGGTATTTTTACTTCTAGACGAGTTCCCGCGAAAAATGATGAAATTATCTATGTATAGATCGATGCTTCTTCTTAGTTGTAGACTGCTGTAGCTGTGCACTCAGTCTGAGGTGAAAAGTGTTAAGACCCGGTATTTATGTTGAAGATCTTAGTGTAGTATCTGTACCTGTGGAAATAGTGTGGTAAATTTTTTTTTTATTTGAAATACAAAATATGTCGATGAAAACAGATATAATTTCGAAAGAGTATACAATTTGATATTTTCCTCAAAAATAGATATAGAATATCTGCTTGCTCTACACATTATCAGAATATCATACCTCTTCAGTTCCGTCTCGGATCAACGCACAGTTTTTGATTGGACATAATCTACCAAATACTAAAATTACCAAAAGTCTAACCATATATGCAGATAGATAGATAGATAGATAGATGTAATTCTTCTAATCAACTGAAAGTTCATGGGAAGAAATATATATATATGGCTTGGTTTCTTTGTTTAATGGCATAACAACCTGAGTGGGTTATTCAATGCCAAAGCCATCCTTGTATATATCTTAAAATTCTGGAGATGATCCGAGCATTGCACCTCTGCGTTTCTCTCTTGGTTTGGTTTGGTTTGGTTTGTTTTTATGACATATCAACCATTGCTGGTTATTTAATGCAAAATCCATTTTTAAGCATATTAACAGTTCTATTTGAAACAATTCAGTTTAGCATAAGTACACAGTTTAAATGTCAAAACAGAACTTTTTCAAACTATTCTACTTAGCATAAGTACGCAGTTTGAATGTTAAAAACAGTTCTATTTTAAACAATTCAGTTCAGCATTAGTATGCAGTTTAAATATAAATCCATTTTTAAGCAAATAAACAGTTCTATTTCAAACAATTCAATCTAGCATTAGTACGCAGTTTAAATGTCAAAAACAGTTCTAATTTAAACAATTCTGTTTAACATATTTATATAGTTTTGTTCTATTTGAGCCATCCTTTCAAGTGCTAACACTCCGGGTCAGAGTAGATCAGGGAGCAATGGCAATAAGGGGGTACTCTGCATTCCCTAAAGCTCCAGCATTAGCGGACCCTCACCATCATATTGTTTAGTGTCATATCCAGGTAACTCATTTAGGGAGTCTTAACCCTCTACAGAGATGCCGTTCTATTTCAAACAATTCAATTTAGCCGAAGTCAGTGATAAAAGCTTCCAAATATTGCTATGTATAACTAACATCTCTCATTTATTTAAACACAATTAACTGATCAAGCATTTGTTTTTTAAACACTTCAATGTAACATAAGTTTGCACGCTCGTTTGTTGCTTAATGGCATATCAACGTTCTGGGGTTATTTAGGCTAAATCCATCCTACTTGAAGAATGACATTGGCACTATTTAACTCATAACTGGAAGAATAAGGAGGTTCATGCCTTTTCCGAGAGTATTTGTCCGAAAGTGAATGTAATAGCGCAATTGGGGTTCGAACTCGCCTACTACGATTCCGCTATCCAACAATTTAACCATTACACCACATGGACACCCGCCCATAAGTTTGCACTCAGTTTAAATATCAAACAGTTCTATTTGATCCATAAATAGTACCCTTTCAGGTGCAATCACTCCAGGCCGGAGTGGACCTGAGAGCGATGGTAATGAAGGGGTACTCCACATTCCCCAAAGCTCCAGCATTTCTGGAACCTCACCATCAGATTATTTTGTGTCATTATCAGGACACTCGTTGGGCGAGTCTAACCCATCTACAGAGATACATTCGGTGTATCTTACAGCTCCAACTGACTGCGCTGTCACTTAGTACGGAGTAGCAGTCTCGCACGTTAGCCACCACAACGCGAGAGCTTACCCCTTTTATATATATATATATATATATATTGTAAGCATTCTTCATGTAAAAAGTAAAAACTAAAACTTCCATCGAAAAATAAAAACGTTGATAACAGGGCAAAATACAATTTTAAAATGAAAATAAGGTCACCTAACTTGGAATTTTAGGTTTCACCGTCACCTGGTAAGTATTGTTATGAAAATATACGTAAATATATTGTAATATATATATATATATATATATATATATATATATATATATATATATAACTGGGAGAAAGCTCAGCCATGGTTAAATTGCCATTATAAATTTATTTCGGAGGAAAATATAATCTTCGTCTCTTCAGATGACGTATATCGTTGAAATAAATTTATAATAACACTTCAACTTTGGCTGTGTTTTCTTCTAGTTACTGTGTATACGCTCCGTGTGTGAGTTTTATAATATAAACAAGAAAAGGGATATGTAAAAATAACCATGCATCGAGCACTCCCATAGATTTACATGAAATCCTTCTTATATTCTATACACGAATATTCCACGCCCATAGTCTTTGGACATCTACTGGATATATATATAAGTGTGTGTGTGTGTGTGTGTGTGTGTGTGTGTGTGTGTGTGTGTGTGTGTGTGTGAGCAGATTGAGATCTATTAGCAAACTTGTATCTACATTAAAAGGGAGAAGTGCAATAATTTATTTCAAGCGTCTGATTGCATATTTTTTTAAATTAACACTATCGATTAATCTAATTCAACTTTATTTTTTTCTTCCGTTTTTCTTTTTCTTTTGTGTGTGTGTGTGTGTGTGTGTGTGTGTGTGTGTGTGTGTGTGTGTGTGTGTGTGTGTTTAATATTTCGCATTCTATGACTAATCATTTACTGAAGAATGGAGATATATTCGAAAATCCCTGACGTAAATTGACTTCGTAGGAATCAATTTGCTGGTGTTTTTCATTTAATTTTCTATTTATATAATCCTTCACGAAATTAAACCTCATAAAATGAAGAATATTAAGATAAAGAAATATTAGCAAAACTGACCAATTCAGTTACATTTTCGAATTAAGCATTGTGAATCAGATATGCATATAAATAAACAAAGGAACATCTACCAAGTGGATAAATTGGGCCGTATTTTATTTTCCTTATACACACATTTTCACACCACGCCATGTTTTTTTTTTGTTTTTGTTTTTGTTCTCGTTTGCTTACACTTTAAAGTTGTTATTACTGGGTTGGCTGAGGTCGGCAGTATTAGTTGACGTTGGACTGGAGCGTTAGTAGTACGTATGGCGTGACGTCTACTCGGCAACTGAACTCCTTAATTAGTACCATCTAGTCGACCTTAGTCGGGGACGACCCGGAGGCTCCCTTTTTAATAACTACTACACCGAATTGTAGGGGAGGCTGCAACCCCTTTCCCTGAATTACTCCACTTTACTCTTGATACGTACCTTAAAATGCTGAGGGTTAAGCAAGGATGTACCAAGTACCATTTTTTAAGTCTTTACGAAAGATTGAACCCAGGTCTCTCGGACCGTTGGCGAACACTCTACCCACTAACGACTGTACTGCTATTGGCCGTCACTTATGTATCTTCTATATGTGTGCTGTATGACCATATTTTTATAGTACGTGTGTGTGTGTGTGTGTGTGTGTGTGTGTGTGTGTGTGTGTGTGTGTGTGTGTGTGTTAAAATACATATTAATAAGCCGGCGGGGTTAATTCATCGAAACGTCCCCGAATAATATTCTTCCACTGCCATACAGTTATGTTATAAGAACTAGTAATACTTACCAACAATACATCTGGGTTTTAAGATGATCATTATTTCTAAAAAAAAAAAAGTGGGGATGAATCGCTTTTGGAGTGCAGTGGTTTACGTGCTTGCCCACGACATCGAAATCATTCAGTTTGAACTCCAGACACACTATCAGATTCACTTTTGGACAAATACCCTTGTGAAAGGTATGAACCATCTTATCCCCCTTCAGCTATGGGTTAAATAGTATTACTACTGTTCTTCTACAAGGATGACTTTGACATTAAATGATCCGCGAAGGTTGATATGCCATTAAATAAAGAAACAAAAATTAAACATTCAGACGCTTTGCATCAATTACAACTTTTTTCCCCGCTTTCTTAAAGTAGATCCGTTTTAGGTAATGAAATTATATTCTTGACCCTAGACCTTAAACGAGACATGTCAACCTAATTTTTCAAAATGTATTTTCCTCATTCCGTCGGGTTTTATTCAATACTGTATTCGTAGATACAAAGGCGCAATGAAGACGGTACGGTCACTTTGCTCACGCGGGAAAAAGCCGCCTACGGAAACCAATTTTCTTTGGCCATATCTCAAGTGGATCCCGTCGTGTGAGTCGACCTCTACCGCGATATAAGGATCAGGTCAAGAGCCATCTTGAAGATTGATTGAAAAAGATGCGAAACCTTGGTGACAGAGAGAAATGTGAGACGAGCGTAGTGTTTTTCAAAAATAAATATTTTGGAGCGTAAAAGACCGTAATATCGTGGTGAGATACGCCAAGGCAACAAATTACGGCAGGCCTTATCAGCAGGGAACAATCATATATATATAAACTGTGGCTTTTACGGCAAAGTCCAAAGCAGGATTTATTTTGCCCCGTTGCAGTCACAACGGATGAGACATGTGCAATCCTTTTTTCTTTCTTTCTTTCTTTTTTAAACATCCATACATCACTCGGACGAATCTATGTATACATAAAAAATAGTTTCAAAACCCTACATTATCCTAACCACGTCATCATCATCACCATCAATTATACTGATTGCGCGAAATCCTTTATAACCCTCTCTTCCTTTCTCTCTCTCTCTCTCTCTCTCTCTCGCTCTCTCTCTCTATCTATCTATAAGTTATCCCTCTTGATAGATTCTTTAGACTCAAGACAGGACGGCATCCATTGCCCACGCAGAACTGAGGCATGTAATTTTTTTGTTAGTTGCCCAACACTGATGTTGTTATATAATTGCGGAAGGATTTTTTTATTATCATTTTTCGTTGGTTATATCTTATCTTTCGGTTTAGTTAGGTTTAGAACTATTCGGCTTAGTGCACGGGTAGAAGCACACATTGATCGCAGATGTTCACGCTCGCGCGGGGAGGATGTGACAATCACAGATGTCATAATAAAAACCCCGGATTGAAAATACGACTGGGGATGTGAATGACGTCATGCCCGGAAGCGATGGGCTGGAATTCTTGGTGATTTTGAGAAAAAGCAGTTAGTTGAGATTTGAACCTAGACGAAGCGAGTTGATTTTCCAATCTGGGCGAGGCCAGTCCAGTTGGGTCTACGAGATGCGCCGCGCGTGATGGGGTCAGATGGAATAGTCAGCATAGTAAAAATTCTCTCTCTCTCTCTCTCTCTCTCTCTCTCTCTCTCTCTCTCTCTCTCCTCGTGTTGAAAACCTAAAAGTGAAGAAGGTAATAAAAGTTTCGTACCTGAACTAAAGAGAGTCGTCAGTTTTTCGAGTGTTTTTCGGATTCCTATACATGTGAACGTTTTACGTATCCATATATTTTACATAACCTTGCGTATTTGGCATTGTTACAGTGTGTCTATGTGTGGGAATCCATAGGAGAACTTCTCTTATGAGTTTATTCTTACTCCTCCAGCAATGCCCCACATATTCGTCTTAGAGGATTAGCGAAATGAGAGGTAAATGGCCGTACAGCTGCCATTTTATTAGCTGAATGTTGTTTCTATCATTTGCTCAAAACAGCATGCAATGTCTTTGTGCAGTTCCCATCAAGCTTTTTTTTCTAAAGGTTTCATTAAAGTTCAGGTAGTGCAGCCATACATTAGTATTGACCTGCCTACGGATTGGAAGAAATCCCGTTTCATTTTATCAGAGAGATCAGATGTCCGTATAGTCGATTAGCTGTGAATAGCAGTCTAAGCCTTTCCTATTCGTGTGTTGATTTCGCTTTTAGTCCTTGAGATATAACTACCGAGGTAAGTGAAATGATCTCTTAATTTAAAAAGAAAGATTATATAATATACAATGTTAAAAACGACACCAACAACAAAAAAGACAACAAATTTAATGTTATGGTACTCCAAAGGAAAACATATGGTGACAATTTTTATTTAATTAACGCGTTTTTAGTAATAAAAAAATTTAAAAAAAAAAAAAAAGGTGAGGGAGTTACAAAATTTGTTGCAGAGGCGTAGAGAAAGTACTCAGATCCATGGAATTACTCGCATCAATTTACAGTCTGGTTTCCACTATATATGCCTTGTCATCATCAAATTAACAATCAAGTAATGTGGGATACGAAAAGACATATACAACGACAAAAGTGAAACAAAACTTATTAGGTTAAAAACTTAACAAATACAAGATATAAAAAGCGAGACATTTCTCTTCCGAATGTCATGCTTAGACTTCGTTTTTACGGGGGAAAATCCATTTCTGATTACGTTATCCTTATAGCGAAACATGTCAATTTGATTTTCTGTGTTGTCTTTCTTTCTAACACCATCAGATTTTATTCCAAATTTCACCTATAGACTCCGAAAAATGGAAGCGCTAGTGTTGGCCGACCAGCAAGAACTTATATATATTAGCTCAGTGCGGACATTGGATACTGTCTAGCGGACTTGCTAGGAGTGATGGACGATTGGGATGGACAGCGAGAGGCAGTTAAGGAACTCTACGCAGTCAACATGACTTATATATATATATATATATATATATATATATATATATATATATATATATATATATATGTGTGTGTGTGTGTGTGTGTGTGTGTTATCATAACCCAGAAAACGAAAAACGGCACTTCGGACCGAGATTTTTATTTGATCAATACACTTAAACAGCCCAAGCTAAGAGAATAAATCTATTCCCAGTCCAATTTGTAACTGAATGATAAATTTGTGTCGCGCTGAACATCCAAATTCTTGATATAACAGAGATAACTATGAAATGCTCATTAGAATCCTTCACAAAATACAGCCCAGTCGGCTGGGGAATACACCAATTGCATCTTTGAAGAGGTGTGACACCCCCCCATTAACGAGTGTCTTGTGTATGATGCGAAACAATCTTATGGTGAGGCTCCAGTAATACTGAAGCATTAGGGAATACGGAGTACTCCTTCATTACCATAGCTCCCAGGTCCACTCTAACCCGGAGTGGTAGCACCTAACAGGGTGCTATCAATGGGTCAAATAGAACTGTTGGAAATTTAAACTGTGTTTAAACAAATGACTGATGTTTAATTGAATTGTTTGCGATACATACCAATACTTGGAACCATTTAACTTTACTGTCTAATGCTAAACTAAATTGCTAGAAATAGAACTGTTTCATCATTTAACTGTGTATAAACAAATGACTTGAAATCATTTAACTCTGTGCAAAAAAAAATGAGCTCTGACTCGTTTAAAAACGTATCTACAAAATGTGTTTACAAATCATATATTTAATATATGTAAAAAAAAACAGGATTTGGCATTAAATAACCAAGAGCAGTTGATATGCCATAAAACCAAACCAAACCTTAAATCTTTCCTAATTAGAAGCATGAAGAACATCTTGGACCACTGTTACAAACGTGTTCAAAGGTCGTCTAGTTTTAAATAAATTTAAATTAATGAGTTATAAAATATGTTTCTTTTTCTTTCTTATTTTTTGTTGGGTTTTTTTTTGGAGGGGGTGGTGAATTTAAAGAATTTATGGAAAAAATTCTCATAGGAATTGTGCCAATTCCAGAAAATCTTCACGTAGTCATGTGTAACGATGTTTTTTCTCGGATTTCTTCGATATGAAAATAGTGGAAATAGTCAGAGATTAAATATAATTCTGCGAACCCACCCCATCCAGCGATGGGGTGGGTAGAGGACTACCTTCCCCATCTCCTGTGAAAATCCCTTGGCCCATCCAGTGCATGGGATATAAAATCATTTTTTATATTCTAATTCTTAAAACATAAACCATTTATACTCGTGCCCCTGTTTGTACTCGTCTCCATTCATTTGTACCCGCATCCCTCTCGGGCTTAAAGAACTCCCCTTCTTAAAATGCCCTCTCTTGTAAAAACCACTCATAGAATGGCTCCCTCTCGTAATACCAACCGTTCATAACGCCCCCTCATGCAATGCCCTTCTTGTAACGCCCTCTCTTGCAATGCTCCTCTCGTAACACCCCCTTTTGCAATGCTCTCCTCTCTTAATCCCCACCGTTCGTAATGCCCCTTGCAATGACCCCTCTTGTAATGCCCCCCGCTTGTAATGCCCTCTTCGTGTAACGTCTCACGCAAATAACTTATGACTTTTGCCTGAAGAAATGCAAATTTCCAAGTCATTCATTGGTGGGGGGCATTTAAAGGACATGGAGGGTGGCAGTTATTACCTCAACAATCAACTTTCATGTGTACGCTGAAATCCAGCATCACCATCATCATCATCATCATGTCGTGCCGCTAACACGGATATCCCTGACCCTCTCTCGCCACTTTTCCCAATCATTCATCGCCTCTGGCAGGTCTTCAGAGCTACATCCCGTATCCTCACATAGCTGTTGTATGTATGTTCGAGCTGGTCATCCTGCTTTTGCTCGGCCATATGTGTGGGGCCATAGGAGTACATCACTTATGAGTTCGTCCCTGCTTCTCCAGCAGTGTCCTGCGTGTCTGGTTCGTCTAACTTGGATAGTTTTCGTTATGGGAGGCAGGTAGCCGTATAGTTGGTGTCTTGTGGAGTGTTGCCGCTAGGACTTGTTCAATATTGCTCGCAACATTCTTGTGTAATTACCGTCTACTTCTTCTCCTGCCGTTTTGTTAGCGTCCAAGTAGTGCATCCATATAGCATGACGTGCCGCTAGCACGGATATCCCTAACCCTCTCTCGCCACTTCTCCCAATCATTCATCGCCACTGGCAGGTCTTCAGGGCTACATCCCGTATCCTTACATAGCTGATGTATGTATGTTCGAGCTGGTAGTCCTGCTTTTGCTTGGCCATATGCGGGGGTTCATTTTCTCATTTATCTAGTTTTTAATAGAAAATTAATTTGTGGGGAGCCTCCGTAGCGTAGTAGCTAACGTGTTGAACTGCGATATTGTAGCAAGCGAGTTTGAACTCCAGACGCACTATTACGTTCACTTCTGAACTGACACTCTTGGGAAAAATATGAAACTTCTTATCACCAACCCTCGCAATGGGTTAGATAGTATCTCTGCTGTTCTAAAAGGATGGCTTTTGCATTTAACAATCTATGAAGGTCGATATGCAATTAAAACAAAAGAAACCAAATCAAACCAAACCAAATTGGTTTGGTAATGAATAAGTCCTTTTTCAGGATTACAATGCATCTTGTCACAGAGCAAAGGGGATAAAAGGTTTTCTCTCTGGAAAAGATGACAGAACCCGATCATTTAGAGGAACTAAAAGTCATAACAAGGTTTCCGTAGGTGAACCTACGGAAGGATCATTAGCATTTTGGCCAGTCGGTCGATGACATCGTCGTCGTTGTTTTTGGATTTCAATGCCCTGGCCACCGAAGAGTTCGGATTGAAATCCAATTAAAAATCCGAGAAAGTTGGAACCACTTTCATAAAGAATATTGCTTTAAATTAGTAAAATTCATGTTTGAAACAATTCAGGCTATCATAAGTAAAGTAAAAAGTAAAGTTGGCGACCTTAGTCGAGGGCGGCTCGAAGGCTCCCTTTTCAATAGCTACTACATCGAGCTGTAGGGGAGGACGCAACTCCTGTAATATTACGGACGGGCGCTGTCGTTGAGAGCGCACGCGCGCATCGGCTGTAGTCAATCAGTGAAGGTGTCACGAGACTAGCGCGTGCGGGAAGAATGACTTGCAAAGTTAGACGTGATTTTAAAATAATCACAGATGAATTATCACGTGTTTCACGACAGTTTCACTGGTGACATCGAACATTCGGGGATCTTCGATTTGTTCCCCAAAATCTCTATATAAGAAAACAAGTCACGAGATTTTGGGAGAGTTGAAGGCAGCTTTCAAAACAGGCGCGTCAAAGGTTCCGAGGCCCCGACCCGTCCTACCTCAGTCTGCTACGACCCATCTGTCAGGGGTCTGTCAACAGCCAGCTCTCACCGACACTCGCCGTCGCTACCAAGAGGAAGGGAGAAGAAGAACGTAACTAAAACGAACTTTTCGAGTTGCAACGATCATAGCCCTAAGTGAATAATTAATGACTACTATATTTTCTTCCCTTACCTTCGAGTTTGAGTATTTCTTTTTCTGCGGACTCCTTTCCTTAAAACACAACACGTTGGTCTTATGTTACACTCCTTTCCCTGGATTGCTCTACTTTACCCTTGATCCTTATCTTATAATAATGAGTGTTAAGCAAGGTGGCATCAAGCACCGTTTTATGAGTCTTTGGTATGACTCGACCTGGGATTGAACCCCGGTCTCCCGGACCAATGGTGAACACTCTACTCATTCCATAATTCCATAAGTTTTTCCTCAAAATTTGGGGGAGAAGTTCTCGTGGTGTAATGGCTGAAAGGTGGCCTTGAAGTAATCGACTTCGAGCTCCAGTCGTGCTATTACGTTCACTTTCGGACTAATACCCTTAGGAGAGGTATGAACCCCCTTATCCTCCAGCTATGTGTTAAATAGTATCGCTGCTGTTCTTCTTCAAGGATGATTTTGGCATTAAATAACCCACGAAGATTGATATGCCATCAAACAGAGAAACCAAACCAAACAAATCAAAATCGGGTTATTCCATAATATTTCCACAAAAGATTATACTATTAATTAAAACAAATTAATCTAATTTGTTTCTGGTATATTTCATGAAGCCAAAATGTTCAGCTATTGAAGAAAGAATATTGCAACTTTTTAGAAGTGTATCTTAAAGATTCTTACCATGAGCTTCTAAGGGGTGTCTTCGTGGTGTAATGGTTAAAGTGATGGACTGCGGAATCGTAGTTAGCGAGTTCGTACTCCAGTCGCGCTATTACGTTCACTTTCGGGCAAATACCCTTGGGAAAGGTATGAACCCCCTTATCCTCCCAGCTATGGGTTAAATAGTACCAGTACTTTTCTTCTCGGGGAATGGCTTTGGCATTAAAAGAGTTGATATGCAATTAAACAAAGAAACCAAACCAAACCATGAGCTACTAAGAAGAGGGATATCATCGCCTTTAAATAGACGAACGAATAAAAAATATATATAAATGTTCCCAAGAATGTAAAATATTCTTAAAATATTTAGTCATTTACTTAGAATTTATGAGGTTTCCCTTACTTTGCGGTATCTGCAGTTCCTAAGCGGTCACTCATCCAAATACTCTGTCGACTCATCGTTGCTTAACTTAAGCGATCTGCGCGTAAACGGTATTTCATCGTAACTTAAACGTAAGCTTTCCAAATATCCGTCGTTATTTACTTAAGTTTGCTAAGTCTGGTACACAGGCTTCGGGTTGCTTAAATTGTCACCCATATAAGTATTTAACAGGCTAATCGTTGCTTAACTTCAGCAATCTGACAAGAACTGGTGCTTTCAGAGTAACTTAGCCTTAATCATTCTATTAGTATGTTTTGTTGATAACAGACTAAAAAAGTGAAAAATATATATTTCTTAGGTTTTCAAAAAAACCAAAGAGAAAAACATAAATAAATCAAGTAAATAAGTAATTATAGGTTAATCTCTCTCTTCTAAAAACATATGTCTAACAGAGAAAAAACGTTTATTAAAAAGAATTTGACTTTATCAAGATCTCCATTGCATACAACTGGCTAACAAATGGTAAAATAATAAGCATGTTCAAAATTATGATCTTATAAATTACCAGACGTCTGTCTGACCGTACAGCTCAGGCCTCGTCACTTTTGGCTCGATTTCAAGCAAACTTTCAGAAATTGCCATGGTCATAGGTGGAAATATTTTAAACAGTACCAGGTCTGATTCAGATTGGTTTTTAGGTGGGAACTCTCTCTTTCTCTCTCTCTCTCTCTCTCTCTCTCTCTCTCTCTCACACACACACACACACTTTTTATGTCTTACCCTATTTACCAACCCCTCCGGATAGGACACAAGGTCAATTTTTTAGCAGAGTTTAATAGGTTTGAATTCAGTTTTCCTTCTCCTAGACTTATTGCCTCACCAAGGCTGAAGAACCTAGTCTGTCCTACTATTTACCCATAGCTGGAGGGAGAATAATTGGATTCATACCTTTCCCAAGGGTATTAGTGCTATGTGAAATGCAATCAGTGTCGTCCAGGATTTGAACTCGTGTCGCCGAGTCCATTTCCTACGACGATAACCATTACACCACGGGCACCTCCTCTTTATGTCTTACTGTCGCACTTGCTGTAAAGCGGTGTCTGTCTGACCGTTCGTACCAACTCTCTCGGTAATCGCTACGAGAAGGAAATTACTTTCTCCCTTCCTTTATGACTCTTTGTTGAGTCCAAGTGTTAAGCTGGAAAGAAGAGGGAATTCATTTCATTTGAACAGTCGAGAAACTTTTTAAAAAATCTTACAGTCCACTTTTTTTTTTTTTAGATTAGGCTAATACTGCTAGTCTAAGTCTGGAAAATTATAAGATTAAATATTTATTGACAATATTTACAAATTTCAAGAGTTTTTGAGGTAATCTAAATTCTCCAAAAGAACTTGAAGTCATCTCCCATATGCCACACTTGATGTAAACCAGATCGTAAGCCGTGGTAGATAAACAGTAAAAACAAATGAAACATCGTTTAGTTACGAATAATTATTCTAAACTTTCATAAAAGAAATACCATCTCCGCTACTTCTTGTAATAACCATCTGAATGGCCCGGGAGACCAGGGTTCATTCCCAGGTCGCGTCATACTAAAGACTTAAAAAACAGTACTTGATAATCCTTGCTAAACAGTCAGCATTATAACGTACGTATCATGGGTAAAGTTGAGCAATCGGGAGAAGGTGTAGCGCCCTCCCTTACACCTCGGTGTTGTAGCTATTGAAAAAAGAGCCTTCAGGTCGCCCTCGACAACGACTAAAGACTCATCCCGTGACCTTGTTTGATCGTTAGGGCCCTACTCATGTAACTTGTCTTAGGTACGAATAGCCTGATGGAGCCCATCCCTCTCCAGGTCTGGTTTGAATTCCCAGTTTTCTTTCTTCAACATTGGTTGCCATATCTGGATTAGAAATCTCAGTATGTCCAACTATTTACCCATAAGACGAGGGGTGTTTGCATTAAATAAAACACAGACAGCTTCGTCCAGGATTTGAAATTAAGCAGCCGAGTCCACTTTCTACGACAACTCTTCCGCCATAAGCGCTTCCTTATGAGTAAGTAGTAATCTATTAAACCTTTTGCTTCGATTTGGCGCAAGGCCATATGGATGAGGCACCCAGTGCGACTCGAACTCACTCGTGAACGTTTGCTAGTCTAGCTTGCTTATCATGACACTACCTGAGGCGCCCCCTCCTTACAGCTAAGTAATATTTAGTAGAAATAATGTAAGCATTAAAGAATAAGTTAATCAAAGGATTAGCTTAGTTCTTTTAAAAATTAAAAAAAAAGTAACGGGATTTTTTTACGCAAAGACCAGTAATTCTGTTTAAAATCAGGGAAGAATCTCTATTCTCTACGGAGAATCAAAGTAGCCCTTCCCAGTACTTCTGCTAAGAAATTGAGTTTGATATTCAGGCTAGGAGAAATAGCTAGAAGATATAGAATATGCAAATGAAAGCAACCATTTTTTTTTCGAAGAGTATTAGATTTGATATTTGTCACTGCCTCCCACCAGACAGGACTTGACACAAGGTCAAAAGCCCGAAGGCTGATTAAAGTGGGGATAAGGGGGAGGGGAAAGTCGGGAACGAGCCGAGACTCGAACCCTGCTAGTCATTGACCCACTAAGTGCAATGTGGATCTAATGAGTCAAGCCGTATCACGGACCTAAATCTAGGTCCGGGCACGTATGCCCGCATATAGCTTGAACTAGACCGTGAGGTCTAGTGCTATACAAGGCGTGCATAAGGATCTGAAAAGCAGCTCGCCCACCCGAAGGTTGCCCAGCCGTAACTGGGGGCCTATTCGGCCCCGAGTCTGCTCTTGGTTTCGATCGCCCATCCGGCACGAATGCCAGACGGCCCAGCCAAAAGGCCGAGAAGCGATAGAGTATTAGATTTGATACTTTTTCTAATTCCTCTAAAATAAATAAAAATTACGAAAAAAAAACAAGAAAATAAATGTTCTCTCTTAATTGTTAATTTTAATTTCAATTTTTTGTTTGGTTGATTGATTTGTTGATCGTAAATTTATATCTACATTATTGATGTCGTTGATTCATAAGGGTTTTTTGTTCTCCTGTATGATATCAAAGATTCTCCTTATCTAATACAAATAATCTGCTCAAAGTCATATATAGCTTCGAATAATCCTATCTAAAACTAATAACATATACAATTATATGTTTTCAAGTAACTACTTTTGGTTAATAATAACTATTTGCACAGCTATATCATCATCGTCATTATCATCATCTTGTCGTGCCACCAGCAAGGATATCCCTGACCCTCTCTCGCCACTCCTCCCTATTGTTCATCGCTTCTGGTGGGTCTTCAGAGCTACATCCCGTATCCTCACAGAGCTGCTGTGTGTAGGTTCGAGCTGGTCTTCCTGCTTTTGCTTGGCCATGTGAGGGGGTCCATAGGATAACATCACTTATGAGCTTGTCTCCGCTTCTCCAGCTGGGTCTTGCATGTCTGGTTCGTCTAACTTTGATAGTTTTCGTGATGGGAGGTAAGTGACCGTACAGTTGCTGCTTTGTGGGGTATTGCCTCCAGGACTTGTTCAATATTACTTGCAGCATTCTTGTGTAGTTGCTGTCAAATCCTTAGTTTGGTTTGGTTTGATTTTATGGCATATCAACCATTGTTGGTTATATATTGCCAAATCCTGTTTTAACATCTATATTGAATATGTGATTTATTAACACATTTTGTAGATACACCCAGTTAAATGATCAAACAGTTCTATTAACAATTCAATTTAGTAGAAGTCAATAATGTTAAATGGTTCCAAGTATTACTATGAATCAATAACAATTCAATTAAACATCAGTCATTTGTTTACACACAGTTAAAAGATCAAACCGGTCTATTTCAAACAATTTAATTTAGCATAAGTCATTATTTTGCACTTAGTTTAAATATCAAATAATTCTATTTGAACCATAGATAGGACCATGTCAGGTGCTACCTCTTCGGGTCAGAGTTGACCTGAGAGTGATGGCAATGAGGGGGTATTCCGAATAATGTTTAGTAAAAAATTACAGCTCCAAGTAACTAATATGATTATAAATAATACACAAGTATTACTATTTAAACCTGGCCATTGGCCTAATGAGTCCAATTGTCTGAGAAGACCGGGGTTCAATCCCAGTTCGAGTCATACCAAAGACTCAAAATAATTGTCACTTGATGCTGCTTTGCTTTGCACTCGGCACTATAAGGTGAGGATCAAGGGTAGAGTGGAGCAATCCTGGGAATGGAGTAGCGCCCTCCCCTACATCTTGGTGTAGTAGCTGTAGAAAAGGGAGCCTTCGGGTCACCCTCGACTAAGGTTGCCAACTTAATTTCTATTCGTTATATATATATATAGTTTATTCTCTCTCTCTCTCTCTCTCTCTCTCTCTATCTATCTATCTATCTATCTATCTGTGTGCGTGTTACAAATACGAACGGAGAAAAAGTATATTAATGCGAGCTCTTCGCTTTTCATAGACAGTCGATCTAGTTTTTTGAACAACTGGCTTAGGTTCGAACTCAAGAAAAGACTGCCGACGAATCAGTGTCTGCAGTATTCAAGTGCTTGTGACTCAAGAGGACGCAAGAGTAACTGACTTGTGGAAAATAAACACGACGAGCCAAGTTCAAATCCTGAACGATGCTCTTTGTGTTTCACTTTACTCTAATGCCCTCGAGAAAGGCAGGAATCTCTCTCTCTCTCTCTCTCTCTCTCTCTCTCTCTCTCTCTCTCTCTCTCTCTCTGTTTAAAAAGTTGAGCAGACTGAACTCTCTAACCTTGAATCACCACCATTGATGTGGCGTGGTTATGTTACTGTGGTCTCCAGGGAATCTAACTGGAATCTCCTTTCACCCACAAGTCATGTGTGTTTATATAGGACGTATATTCAAAGAAGTAAAACTGGTCCGATTAATAAGTGAGCAGAGCAAAACTTTAGATGTACAGGTGATGATGATGATGATGATTGCGAGATTGTTCCTCAAGATCAACTATGACAATTTGTATACTGACGGCGTGCATAAAGCCATGTAATTCGATGCAGTCTACGAGACTTGATTCAACATGGTATATCAATCGCGTTAAAGTGCAAGATACACCACTTGGCATATTGCCGTAAAATTCAGTGCGTTAACGAAACTCCTACAGAATACCTGGCGAGCTCGAGGTTTAACCAAATGTATATATATTTGTGCAAGCCTCTTTATATACATAGTCTTCTTTCTCTCTCACTCTCTCTCTCTCTATATATATATATATATTTATATATATGTGTGTCTGTGTGTGTCTGTGTGTGCAAAGACCTATGATAAATTTATAACTCATCTATTATTTCACAATGATATATATATATATATATATATTTGTGCAAGTCTCTTTATATACATAGTTCTCTCTCTCTCTCTCTCTCTCTCTCTCTCTCTCTCTCTCTCTCTCTCTCTCTCTCTCTCAATGTCTATATATATATATATATAAAATTGATAACAAATAATCCAAGTAGAAGTAGAGATTTATTGAGAAGCAAAGTAGTCGCTATAGCGTTTCGGTTCTAATGAACCATCATCAGGACTATGAGGGATAATATTAGTGATGTTAAATCAACGATAGATGTTTAAAAGTACAAAATACAAAAACCTGGGGAAAATTTTTGTGTGACAAGAAAAAGTTGGCCATTTAATTAATTAATTGTTATACAAAAATTTTCCCCAGGTTTTTGTATTTTGTACTTTTAAATATCCATCGTTGATTTATCATCACTCACATCATCACACACAGTCCTGATGATGGTTCATTTGAATCGAAACGCTATAGTGTCACTTTGCTTCTCAATAAATCTCTCCTACTTGGATTACCTTGTTATCATTTTTTCTTTGTAGATTGTCGGATTACACTCCATTATTTACTTCCATATATATATGTATATATGTGTGTGTGTGTGTGTGTGTGTGCAGTGGCCTCTGATGAATTTATAACTCATCTATTATTTCTCAATAATATATATATATATATAGTAAGTAAAGTAAAGTTGGCGACCGTAGTCGAGGGCGACCAGAAGGCTCCCTTTTCAATAGCTTCTACACCGAGGTGTAGGGGAGGGCGCAACTCCTTGCCCTAGATTGCTCCATTTTACTCTTGATACGTACCTTACATTGCTGAGTGTTAAGCAAGGAGGTATCAAGTACCATTTTTAAAGTCTTTGGTATGACGCGACCTGGGATTGAACCCAGGTCTCCCGGACCATTGGCGAATACTCTACCCACTCGGCCAATGAGATACAATGACTGCCATACCTTGACAAATAATAGCCGTATTTATTACCAAAATTACAACTCGAACATCCTGATTAATAGCTCATTCAAGTTGTGAATGATATACAAAATACGTAAGATGATAAGGTAGTTAGTCATGTGCACGTCATTAGATGATAGCAACATATATTTGTACGACACTCATGTTAATCTCGGAGTATATGTAGCAAAACCCATGCGACAACCAAAGCAAAATAACTAGTGACTAAATTGAATTGTTTTTGTTTTTGTTTCAGATTACCTTGTACTTTTCCTACACCACGGAGGTGCCCGTGGTGTAGTCGGAGGTGCCCGTGGTGTAGTCGTTATCGCCGTAGGAAATGAACGCGGCGATACGAGTTCAAATCCTGGACGAGACTGATTGCATTTCACATTGCACTAATACCCTTGGGAAAGGTATGAATCCAATTATTCTCCCTCCAGCTATGGGTAAATAGTAGGACGGACTAGGTTCTTCAGCCTTGGTTAGGCAACTAGTCTAGGAGAAGGAAAACTCTGAATTCAAACCTGTTGAACTCCGCTTAAAAATTGACCTTGTGTCATATCCTGCCCGAGCGGGGGGGGGAAATGGGTGTCCTCGTGGTGTAATGGTTAAAGCGAGGAACTGCGGAATCGTAGAACGCGAGTTCGTACTCCAGTCGCGCTATTACGTTCACTTTCGGGCAAATACCCTTGGGAAAGGTATGAACCCCCTTATTCTCCCTCCAGCTATGGGTAAATAGTAGGACGGACTAGGTTCTTCAGCCTTGGTTAGGCAACTAGTCTAGGAGAAGGAAAACTCTGAATTCAAACCTGTTAAACTCCGCTTAAAAATTGACCTTGTGTCATATCCTGCCCGAGCGGAGGGGTTGGTAAATAGTACCTTGTACTTTTCCTATCAAAGGATACCTGCAAATTAGCAGTGGTTTGATACTGAAGCTTCCTTCTCTAGTTTTGATTTTGAAGTTACTTTCTCCTAGATGGGCTGCCTTCACCACAGCTTTATCATGCGACTGGAGTCCTTTCAACTCTACACACACACACACACACACACATATATATATATACATATGTGTGTAAGTGTGTGTACATTGGTCAATCGCAAACTCATCAATTATTTCCCTGTCCAATGATGTTGCAGAGTTCATAAGGAGTTTCGAGTCTTTCAACATCAAGTAACCCAGCTGGGATTGATTCAGCTAGCACCCCAGCAGCACCTATCCATAGGCTTGCCCTCTTAATCCCAAATCACGAAGTGGCTTTTAAAATGGGATGTATATTAGTGCTATTGTTCCCCTCTTTTAGCAGCTCTTAATATATGAATTCTAAAATCAAGGTCCTGCAAGCTAAGTGCCAGGCAAACCCTCGTCAAGCCATTTCTATGGGTTCGCATAGGGTTCGCCATCCCTAGCTTCTAAGCAATCAAATGTTCCTCCCAGGGCGCTTGTTCATTCCTACATGAGCATCTGCTTGTTTCCAACAGAGAAGATGACCACGTCTAAATTGAATGTTATTTGAATGATTTGTGTCATTTAATCTGTGAATTTCAACTGTTTTCCATGAGCCACTCTCAGCTGCGATTTTGGAGCTGAAGAAAACAACCACTCTCTTATCTGTTTATCAACTGAGTCTTCTCTCCCGATTTAAGAAAATGGATAGATTTTTTCTGGGGTAGTATTTGCTAGGTTTTATGGCTGCATCAATAACTTCTGCAACTGCCCCAAGTACCTGATCGTAGCACCAATGATAAGATTCATCGTCCATAACCTTGGGGCAGCTACGAAGGAGATGCTGTAGTGATTGTCTTCCTGTTTATAGCGGACAAGAATGTGTTTCAATCCAGTCCAATGCATAAAGATTTTCTGCACTCAGTAAATTAACATATACAGCTTGGACGAAAAATTAAAGGAAGGTCTCCGTGGCATAATGGCTAAAATTCTGGATTGCAACCTCGAAATAAGTGAGTTCAAGCTCCAGTCGTGGTATTACGTACACCCTTGGGAAAGGCATGAACCTCTTATTCTTCCAGCTAGAGGTTACATAATATTGTCGGATTGAATAAAAATAAATAAAATAAAATAAAATAAACAAATATAAAAAAGAACAATTTCCCAAGAGGCTTCTGACATGCAAAAGAAAAAGACGGGCGTACTGGCTTTAGAAAATGAAACGCTTAGCGTATAATGGATTTTCTCTACACCCTCTTACTGAACAGACACTTCTTCTTGGATCAGAGAGAAAGTTCCTTACCAGGAAATAGTTGTCGACCAGTAGCATAAAGATTAAGTTTAAAGCATCCTTGTTGTTGGGTATCACCCACCTTTTTCCACACAATGAACTAGTCCATCTGCCATATATAGCAATAGCTACTAATACCAGGGCAGACTAGAAGATGAAGAGCAGCTTCTTATAGGAATAGTATTAGAGCGTTGAAGACTGGAGATCGCACTAGATCACCTTTCTTGCTACCGTAATAACGGAAGCCAATACTATCATTGGACTATATCGTTATTCTGTATTCACTAATCCTATGTTCTTGTCTACTAATAGTCTCTCTATTGTATATACTTTTTCCTGAGACTATATCTCTATTTCCTCTCATATCGTGGTTTGTCCTTTATTTAATATTACAAGCGTTCCCTAACCAGAACGCAACACTTGTCTTTGCCTTTTCACATCTTAAGATTTTTTACAGCCTCGGCCAACCATAAGAGGGCAAGTTAATGGGGTAATAAAAGAAACCAAGAAATCAGATACCAAAAACTAAAAAGTCATCCCATAAAACCCAATAATTAACCAAACCGGAACGGACAACTACCAACAACCTACTAACCAATGAAATAATAATAAACAACTCTTATCTACTCCCAGTGTATCACTGCCGTTCTTCTAGAGGGATAATTTTGGCATTAAATCACCCACGAAGGTTTATATGCCCTAAAAAGGAAATTGAAGGAGCTGGAACCAAAAATCCAAAGCAGAAGTCAGCTCGACAAAAATATCACCAAGAGATCTTCTGCATTCTAACATTTGGTCCAAGGTCTCTGTTGTTTGAGCTCCACCATTCTGCATACACGTAACCTCTTAATGAGAATGCGTGCTTAGCGTAACGGTTATTGTCGAAGGAAATGCAATCAACGACAGGAGTTAAAATTCTGGAAGAGACTGTTTCCGTTTTCCTTTGGGCTAATAGCATCGGGAAACGCATCCCCCCAGCTATTGCTAAGTAGTTCGATAGACAAGGTTCTTTAGCCTTGGTTAGGCAACCAGTCTCGGCGAAGGAAAACTGAATTTAATCAAGCTTTTACTCCATTAAAAAATTGATGCATGCCTCCCAGAAGGAGATTCTACTGCATCTTCCATTTGACCTTGCTGATCCTGTAAAAGTAATCAAAGTTCTCATTACCCACCTGCCACCATCCAAATAAGGTCTCTCAACCTTAAGTGCGATTTTGCCAACTACAATTCTCTGGTATTCCTTATTTTATTGCCAGTAATGATCTCATTACCGGCAACTGCTACTTTGGGATCTCAAGAGTCTCTGTACTGCATGCCTGTCTTGTTCTCGTCACAACAAACGCTCCTGAAGGGTTACTAAAGGAGAGTTGGTGGGGATTGATGGTCTCGTAAAGAACAGAACTACTCAAGCTCCTCCGTAGGCCGAGCAATCTTCGCAAATAGCTATTGATCATCTTCTCAAGGACAACCACTGTTGACAATGGGACATCATATAACTGGGGCTATAAAGCCTTAGCCAAGACTGCCTACAGATAAATTCAGCTCTTGAAATATACTGGCAATTTATACGTATATAGTATCGAACATAAATAAGAATACTTGATAAAGGGAATTATCAATGTTAAATAGCAATAATATATATATATATATATATATATATATATATATATGTGTGTGTGTGTGTGTGTGTGTGTGTGTGTGTGCGCGTGTGTATTTATTGAAAAAAATTACTGTAAGCCAACAGAGTTGGTACTAGTAGTAGTGTAGAAAAAAACCCTGTTGGTTCGAAATCAATGTTAAATAGCAATAATTGAAACCATTTGACTATGCGCAAACAAAAGAACTCAGACTCTTTTCAAAATAAAATTAGCGACAAACTATTTGCTTACAAATCATATATATACATATATATATATATGTGTGTGTGTGTGTGTGTGTGTGTGTGTGGAAGAAATTACTATAAGCCAGCAGAGTTGGTACTGGTAGTAGTGTAGAAAAAAAACCTGTTGCTTCGAAATCTTGGACGGATATGCGGAGCCAGCGGAAGCGAATGTTTCTGCCCCCGACACGACTAGCTGAATCGAGGAGACGATTCGTGTTTTCTTTGGGGAGCTGACGGTGAGACGTGATAATGTAAAGGCGTCCTGAAGAACACCAGCCACGAAGATGTAAGGAGACGAAAGTTTACAAGCCCCAAATTTATGGGGTGCTCCAAAGGGGAGCCTTAGCTTATAAGTGACCCAGCGGACAAACATGTTAGAACCAGGAAAAATTTCAAGCTCTATGTCTGCTCATCTTTTTCACACCAGGATATGTTGCTTATCTTTGTCTAGCGGTCGTTTCCTGTTTCTATTCTCCCTTTCTTTCTCCCGAAAACTACCTACTACCAAGTAGTAAATAAACTTTGGGTAGTTAAACAGAATTTCTTGCGTTCGTCCACTGTACCACGGCGGGGTCACAACGGGGTCTAAAGCCTCTTCGGCGCCGCAATGGTACACACGAACCGTGAAGAATAAGCGCAACTGTTATATAATCCACGGTTACTTCACTAGTTTCAATGTCCAGGGTATAACTCTAAATTGTAGATGGTAGCAGGTATCTACTTCTAGAGTTTTTGGAAATGTGAAGGCACCCCTTCGTTGCCATTACTACCAGTTTCACTCTGAAATGAAATGGTTGTACTTGTATAGCTCGAATGAAAAATAGAGAAAATTATTTTTAACTAACTTTTTTAAAATTAGTACTGAAACTAAGTATGAAGTGTTGACCTTTTTAAAATAGGAAGATAGATTTTTGTACTGTATATAACTGGAGGCCATAATTGATGAACTGACTTTGTCGTAAAATAACCCAACAACGGCTGGTATGCCGTCAAACCAACGAGTCAACCACCCAACCGTTCCATAAAGCTCCATGACTGGAGCCTCACCATCAGGTGGATTAGTGTCATATCCAGAACTCTTATTAAGTGGGGTATATTAACCCTCTGCAGAGATGAAATCGGCGTATTTTACAAACCCACCCGACAGGGTTGAAAAGAGAGAGAGAGAGAGAGAGAGAGAGAGAGAAATTAGAAAAAGAAGAAAAGGAAGAATGTTTATGTTGAAAACTTCGGAAGTTTATTTTAAATTAAAAAAATATGGCGCGATATTTTATAATTAATAATTTAAAATTTCAGAATGTCAGCAAATTATTCAATTTTAATAGAATATCCAGTATTTATTCATTAACACTTAAAAATAAACAGAACATTAAATTAAAATGGTCTAATTACTCTTATTTATTTATTTATTTATTCATTTATTTATTTAGTTTTAAGGGAGTAACAAATGATTAATAATAAATAAACAATGATAATCTATAAAAAGATTTAAACAAAAATCAAGATAAAAATAGATGTAATTTTAAGGGAGTCATTTTTTTAATTTAATAAAGTTCTCTTTGTTATTTAATGGCATATCAATCTTCTTGGTTATTTAATGCTAAATCTACCCTTTTAGAAATACAGTAGTGGTACTATTTAACCAATAAAGGGGAAGATATGGAGTTTTATACCTTTCCCAAGAATAGTTGTCCGAAAGGGAACGTAGTAGCACGATTGGAGTTCGAACGCACGTACTACGATTCTGCAGTCCAGCACTTTAACCCTTACACCATGGGGACACCCTTTTCTTTTTAATGTGCTTAAATGCAAAATAGATTTCATGACCAATAGGGGAAATAAAACTGCTTTTAAGATATTTTCAAAAATTGATTTTTGTACTCTACACAAAAATTAGGATAAAATTCATTTTGAAAATTATGTATTTAAAAAAATGGTGGAATTTTTACGCGTAATAATCATCATTATCATGTCGTGCCTCCCGCAAGGATATCCCTGACCCTCTCTCGCCACTTTTCCCTATCGTTCATCGCCTCCGACAGGTCTTCAGAGCTACATCCTGTATCTTCACATAGCTGCTGTATGTATGTTCGAGCTGGTCGTCCTGCTTTTTCTCGGCCATAAGTTGGGGTCCATAGGAGTACATCACTTATGAGCTCGTCTCTGCTCCTCCAGCAGTGTCCTGCGTGCCTGGTTCGTCTAACTTGGATAATTTTCGTGATGGGAGGCAGGTGGCTGTATAGTTTGTGCTTTGTGGGGTGTCGCCGCCAGGACTTGTTTAATATTGCTCGCAACATCCTTGTGTAATTGCCGTCTAGCTTCTTTTCGAGCCGTTTTGTTAGCGTCCAGGTGGTGCTACATTAACCAGTAATAGCAGTGACAATATAAGGACCAACGGAACAACATAACTAGGAAACAAAAGGGAAGAAAAACAACTGTGTGCCCATTTTAAATGACGAACTGGCGAAATCTCAATCGAGAAGACTTGGATATAACCATGAAAGGGAAACTTTAAGAGAAAAACTGAATCTCTACTAACAACAGCTTAAAACAACGCCATAAGGACCAATTATATTAAAGCGTTCTAAACTATGCAGTAGTGTTTCGGCTTGCCACAGGCATAGGCCTCTATGTCAATGCACACAAAACGGAATGTATGTGCTATAATCAAACGGGTGACATCTTCACTCTAGACGGAACCCCTCTTAAACTAGTAGACAAATTCACTTACCTAGGAAGCAGCGTCGCATCAACCGAAAAGGACATCGACACGAGGTTAACGAAAGCATGGACAGCTATCAATAGGCAATCGATTATATGGAAATCTGACCTAACCGATAAAATGAAACGCAGTTTCTTCCAGGCAGCTGTCGCATTGATACTGCTATATGGATGCACTACATGGACTCTAACAAAACGACTGGAGAAGAAGCTAGACGGCAATTACACAAGAATGCTGCGAGCAATATTGAACAAGTCCTGGCGGTAACACCCCACAAGACACCAACTGTACGGCCACCTGCCTCCTATCACGAAAACTATTCAAGTTAGACGAACCAGACATGCAGGACACTGCTGGAGAAGCAGAGACGAACTCATAAGTGATGTACTCTTATGGACCCCCACACATGGCCGTGCAAAAGCAGGACGACCATCACGAACATACATTCAGCAACTATGTGAGGATACGGAATGTTGTCCAGAAGACCTGCCGGAGGCGATGAACGATAGGGAAAAGTGGCGAGAGAAGGTCAGGGATATCCCTGCTGGTGGCACGACAAGATGATGATGATGATGATGATATTAAAACGAAAATTGATAATACGCTACAGAGTAGCAAGTGTAGATTATGTAATGATAGAGACGAAACCATTAATCATATATTAAAAGAAGGTGATAAATTAGTTCAAAAGGAATATAAGATAAGACACAACTGATTGAGTAAGGTGATCCACAGGGAATTGTGCAAGAAATTGAAATTTGATCATACAACTAAATGGTACATGCACAAACCAGAATACGTCCTGGAGAATGAGACAAAAAAATTCTCTGGAATTTTGAGATACAAACAGATCACATAATCCCGACCAGAAGACCAAACTTAGTGATAATTAACAAGAAATAGAGAGATCTTTTGTTAATTAACAAAAGGAAAGAAATAGAAATCTTGTCGTCAATATTGTTTTAAGAATCAAGATTGGCAAGGGTTCCTTAGATCGCCAACATGGGAGACCCGGTCACTATCCTGCAAATGTTATTTTATCTGATTTCCGGTAAACAGACCAAGACCACAGCTTCATTGAAAAAACAAATAGAGTAGAGAAGGCAAACCCCGCACAAAGAGTGATAGTAAACGAATTATTTAACTTAAGAGAAATCTGTTAAATGTAATGTTTTCATACAAACAGAAGAATTGCAGGCAAATTCTAAAAAATAAAGATAGTTTTCTGAACTTAAAATACTAGAAATACGAGTCTAAGTAAGTCGTGAAAAAACACTCTATTCTTCAAAGGAACTGTAATACAAAATATTGAAAACCTCAACATAACAGAACTTTGCACAACCGCTAAAACATCAATTTTAACTCAAGAGGAAATAAATATTATAGAGATGATTAAAAAAAAACTCCTGACTGTATAAAGGAAGTATAATCGTCACTAAGGAATCAAGACTAGAAAAAAAGGCAAGCTAGAAAAAGAAAAGGTGATTAAACTATTAAAAAATATCCCAACGGACAATATCACTGCACTGAACGATCTAATTTATGTAGAACCCAAGATAGTCAGAGGCAAATACGGTATCCCACATAGATGAAGAAAAACAAAAGATGGATGCGAAATGAAACTAGAAAAATATTTTTTTTTAAATTACGAAGAATAGAATAAAATACAAGAGCACAATGGAATGAAACAATTAAAAAAAACAACAGCAGCAGAGGAGACAGACAATACAATTAGAAGAAATAAACCGAAAAATATTGGCTGTGCAATTGAGACTCAAAAGATACCGGAACTGGATACAATAAAACAATCAAATTAGGCCATTCAAAAATAATGAAAGCAAAATTTTACCAAGAAGTCAATGGACAAAACAAGAAGAAAACTTAACAATCAGATGCAAACGAAACAAAACATTTTGGGAGTAAACTATCGGAACAGATGCAATACAACAGAAAGGCTGAATGGTTAAACGACATGAAAAATCAATTAAAAGGAATTGAAGAAGATCAAGAAGCTTAAATACATCCGAAATAACTAAAAAATAACTCTTGAGGGATTCCCAGTGCGTAGTGGCTAACGTGCTGGACCACGACATAAGACGAATACCCTTGGGAAAGGTATGAACCCTCTAATAGCCCCAGTTATGGGTTCAGTAGTTTCTCTATAATTTGTCGACAAGAATGTCTTTAGGCATAAAATAACCCACAAAGGTTAATATGCATTAAACAAAGAAACCAAAATAAACCAAAAAACGTCAAATACAATCAAACTGAAAGTAATACTCAAGGAAGTTGATCCTGCTTATAGAAAATTTTACCTACTAAGTATTCGTTCAGAAATCTTTGGTTGAATCTATATACATATAGACATAATTTGGCATTAAATAACTTACAAAGGTTGATACGCCATAAAACCCAAACAACCAACCATCAAGGAAGTTAAAAACTGAAAGAACCTAATGGGATATATGGGTTCCAGAAATATTAGATCAACAGCTACGAAAATGACAACGAGTAGGAAGAATTACTGAGCGCAAACAAAAAAAAAAAACTACTCAGATACCGAAAAACATTCAAAAAAGAATTATTACAAGCACTGATGGGCTAATAACTTGTTTAACATATTTTGATAAACAAGAAGAATTAGTCATCGTGGATCTAGTCGTTTCAGCGAACCACAGAGTGAGAGTGAAAGTGAAAGTGAAAGCGAAAAGCTAACTAAATATTTGAACCTTACCAGAGAGTAAAAAAGTTGTGCAACATGAACATAACAGTGATACTAATCCTATTTGAAGCCCTTGAAAAAATCCTAGGAACCTAAGAAAGTGAACGAGTGAATTGAAGATAAGAGAGAAAATCGGTGCCGTACAAACCACAGTACTGATAAAATCCCCTTGGATGCTTAGAAGAGTCCGGGAGATCTGGGGAGACTTGCGGTTACTCAGTTAGAACTGATATGGAAAACTTGCTTGGAACAAAATAACAATACTAGTTTCTGGCGGAATTATTTATACATGGATCGTCACATCCGTTTGTCTATGAATTCGATACGATTGCAAAAATGTGCTGGCAAGTTAACAACGCAAGAGTGTTTGTTGACTGAAATACTTTCAAATTATTTGATGTAAAAGAAAGAAAAAACATGGAATAAAGAAAGCGAGAGAGAATAAATTCAAAAGAAAACAAAATGGGAACTAAAAGACTTTAGAGTACATAGAGAAGAGAGAGAGGATAGAAGTATAGGAAATTGTATTCAGAGGAGAAAACAAAAAAGAAGAGAAGAAAAGTAAAAGATATATATATATATATATATATATATCTTTTCTTCTCTTCTATATATATATATATATATATATATAAAGAGAGAGATTAAATAGAGAAAAAAGAATTTCTATCAGTTTCTTTTCATAAAATAAACATAATATCTTATGTACACATATTTACGACAGCCTCAAGTTAAAACAATGGAATTCTCATTACCCTTTTACTAGGTTGCGTGACCAATATATATATATATATATATATATATATATACAAAAATTAATTCGCGAGTCGGGACTATCCTACTAGTTGGTATTAGGTACCCTGAGGAGCCATTTTAGGCGAAACTGTAGTAGGATAATCCCGACTCGCAAATTAATTTTTGTAATATTGCTCTACCTAGTATTGAGCACTCTTTGTAATTGTAGCTTCGCAGCATTTTGCGATGAGTTTTTGTTCTTTTGACCAACTGATTGCGTATCTCTTGATTTTTTTCAATTAGTGTGACAAGGTTGGCCTTTTCTTTTTTCCCCGATAACTTTTTTCATTTTTCCCCGGGCAGTGATTCGAGATATATTGTTATCTCTGAATTCTAGCGTTTTTTTTTTCTTTTTCTTTTTTTGTCACCGTAAATGCTGATAGGTAGTAAATTAGTGAATGTATATATATATATATATATATATAGGATGAAACGATAAAATTGTCGCCCTAGAAAAGACGACATGATTCCATTTCCGTTTAATGAAAACCTTTTTGTTGCAGACCATCTACTAGTTGGCCAGTTGTGTACAAATCCCAAGAGCGATAGGAGCCTTCTATCATGTCTAAAAGTGACACAATGTTCAACGAGCGAGATCGGAGATACGCCGCTGTACAACTCATGCTCGCTAACGATCCAAGTTATGACAACAGGACCATTGCCAGCACCCTCAAAATGCAAATCTGGATTGCCACAAATAACAGGGACGTTCCCAGGGTGATGAAAACAAAGTTTCCGGCTACGTTTATGATCTTTGGTGTGATTTCAAGTGAGGTCCGCATCATGCCACCTCATATCTTCGAAGTCGGTTTGAAAGTCATCACCAAAGTGTACCTGGATGTGCTGAAGAGTGTGGTGATCCCCTGGTGCAATCAGGTGGCCGGTGGAAGACCCTGGGTGTGGCAGCAGGACTTGGCGCCGGCCCACAAGTTCAAAAAGATTCAAGCTTGGTTTCAGAAGGAGTGCTACGACTTTGTACCCTTCTCTCACTGGCCCCCCTCCTCCCCCGACCTGAACCCGCTGGACTACTTCGTTTGGTCATACGTCGAGAACATCACCAACATGACCTCCCACAACATCAAAGCTAGCCTGAACGCCGCCATCCGCCGAATATTCGCCGAGCTCCTGCCGGCGCTTGTGGAAAGGGCATGCTCCCAGTTACGGATCCATATCGAAGCGGTGATTGCGGCTGAAGGTGGCTACATTGAATAGATGTCTGCTCTACTTCATAATCAAGTTACCTGAATTGATTTTTTCAATAAAAGTTTTAAAATAAAGCTGTAGTGTTGTTTTCTTTAGGACGACCATTTTATCGTTCCACCCTGTATATATATATATATATATATATATATATATATATATTATCATCTATAGACAGACTGTTTCATTGTATCACAACACTTCGGTATATATATATATATATAGTAATGATTAAAGAAGATAAAATACAAAAAGCAAAAGTGTATGAAATTGCTCGATGTTAATAAGGCATAGCAGGCCGAAATCTCAAAATATACAAGTTATGTAATCTAAATCCGTTACTAAAAGTCGCTCACAAAGTCGTCAGACGAATATATATATATATATATATATATGTGTGTGTGTGTGTGTGTGTGTGTGTGTGTGTGTGTGTGTGTTAGGATGTTCGGAATTACGTTTTAGCAGGGAGGATATAAAAACAGATGTAAGATAAATTTATTCAAATATTATCAGCAAAATGAGATCATCTTCAGTTTCAACGACTGCAGCCCGACGAAAAAGCAGATTTTTTTTATTCCACGTAAAAAGAATCAGGAATGTTATCCGAAAAAAATGTTTAAAACAGTTTTCTACTTCCCAATTTTTAAATGTTCTGCCATTTATGAAATGTTCTAATGATCGAAATAATGAAAATTTATCGGGGCTAAATCTGAAGAGGATGGAGAATGTGGGAGAATTTCCCATCCTAACGATCTTATCTTTCCTTGGGTTTGTTGGAAATAAAGGGGATAAAATTTTTGATAATATTTAAATAAATCTAAGTTAGATTTATTTAAATATTGATTGTCCTTTCAAGTCAAACGTGATAAATAACCCATGAATGTTGATACGCCATTAACAAAAGACATCAAACGAAGTCTTGACATCATCGCTTTATCATATAAGTTGTTTAGTTGTAAGTTAGGTGTAGGGGAGGGCGATTTACTTATTGTAACCTTAATCTGTACCTCATAATGCTGAGTGTTAAGTAAGGAGGCACCAAGTACCATTTTTTGAGTCTTTGGTATGACTCAACCTAGGATTGAACTCAGGTCTCCCGGGCCACTGGCGAACACTCTAACCATTATACCAATGTCCAGCTGTACATAAGTCTTATTTACGATATTAGATTTTATATTTTAAAAAATTCAAACTTCTGTCACAATACTTTTTTTTTTACCCTACCTCGTATGTCATGTTACTAAGGTTTGGTTTGGGGTTGTTTTTTGTTTTGTTTTTTTAATGGCCTATCAACCTTCGTAGGTTAATTAATGCCAAAGCCATTCTTGTCGAAGTACAGTAGTGATACTACTTAACCCATTGCTGGGTAGGGATTAGAGGGTTCATACCTTTCCCGAAAGGTATTGGTCCGAAAGTGAATTTAATTGCGTAACTGAAGTTCGAACTCGTTTACAACGATGTCACTGTCCAGCACGTTAGCAACTACATCACGAGGACTTCTCCACTTAGGTTGCACACATTGCACATATGTAGTTCGCTGTAATAAACTTTTCTATAAAAAAATGTGCAACGTGATTGTTAGCATCTTTAATAGTTTATTTCTTTTTTTTTAATAAATTTTTTAAATTGTCAACTTCTTTCGTAATCACAGTATATATTGAAAGCGCTTGTAGCATAACTGTTATCGTCGTAGGGAGTGGACTCGAGTTCAAATCCTAGACGAGGATGTTTCTATTTTACATAACTCTAATACCATTGGCAAAGGCATGAATCCGACAATTTCCCCTCTAACTATGTGTAAATAGCAGTTCTAAGTAGTCTCTTTAACCTTGCGATGGCGACCGGTCTAGAAGAAAGAAAACACTCAATTCAAACTTGTTCTAGAAGGACGCGTCTGCCCAAGACGCGCTGTATAAGTAGTGCCTCTCCGAGAAGACCAGATTACGAGATCAGTGAGAGTATATAATCATCGACTACATATTAAACTTCATAGTTGCTAGAGAAGAATAAAACGACAGTTTCTAAGCATTTAAGGTTCTCCTATAAAATGTAATTTAGCCTTATAGGATTTGGGGGATCTTTTCTCTTGTCCTGACCACGAAATTATATGTATTAATCATCTGTATGCACGGGTTAAACTGTTTTCTTTCTTTTTGGTTGCTAAGGAAAAAGATTTAAGTTTGTGCGTTTCAAATACTGAAATCCTATTGATGGTTCTTTTAGAAGGTTGGGATGATATTGTTTATTTATTTGTTTATTTATCTATTTATTTTTTGTGGGGTTGAAGAACAGTGATAAAGTTTACTTATTACTGAAGTGTTAAAATGTAGGGTCAAAGGAAGTTTTCGGTATGACTTGTTTGTACTTGTGTTCTATAGATGACTGGTAATGAAAAGGGCTACAAGTAACAAGATCTTGCGCTCGAGTCTGCAAGCTATTATGACAAAGTAAAACTCTTATTTCAAATCAGAGCCCTGAACGTCGACCGTTAAACATGCATTGACCCTGTGTTACATACTGCAGATGTCGGAGGGTTTGGGCAAATGCATACATATGCTCATCTTTAAAATTATACTCAATTAAAATTAACTTTTATTTAAATTCTTTTTTCTATTCTCAAGCGGTTCTCTTTAAAGTTACGATCATAGAAGGAATGATCATGTATGGGGGGGTCGAGAGAAAAATTTTTCGGTTGATAACGATATTTTTATGGAGTGTGTATTTACCCAACCCCCTCCTCATGGACAGGATGTGACAGAAGGTCACCTTTTAAGTGGAGTTTATCAGGTTTGAATTCAGAGTTTTCCTTCTCCTAGACTGGTTACCTAACCAAGGCTAAAGAACCCAGTCTGTTCTACTATTTACTCATAGCTGGGGGGAGAATAATCGGATTCACACCTTTCCTAAGCATATTAGTGCTATGTGAAATGCAATCAGCCTAATGCTGGATTTGAACATGCGTCGCTGTGACATTTCCTACGATGATAATCATTACACGACTGGCATTACTTTCATGAGGTGTGACCAAATAAGGTTTATTTTTCAATATCGTCACCTTAGTGGTCCACAAGCATCTTCGATAGGTATTGCAGTGCTTGAATCCATTGGTCAAAAAAGCCGTCAACAATAGATATGGTGTCATCACATAAACCTTTCATCCGATGATCTTTTCACCCCACTATATATATATATATATATATATATATATATATATATATATATATATATATATATATATATATATATATATATATATATATATATATATATATTCGTGGGTTTTTCAAAAATTTCTACCCCCTCCGGAGTTTAGATTTGTCACATACCTCTCACATATCTTTTGCTCCACCCGTACAGAAATTAAGACAGAAATCTGATTTAGTTTTTCTAATTTTATGAAAAAAAAAAATAGCAGTGCGTTGCCGCAACAAAAATGTTCGGCTATGTCTCTTTTTTCTGGGTGAAACCAACAGTTTTTTAAGCGGCCCTCGTAAATATACACACATACGCACACACGTACACAAGCGCATACACACACACACAAAGATGGCGACCGTAGTCGAGGGCGACCAGAAGGCTTCCTTTTCAATAGCTACTACACTGAGGTGTAGGGGAGGGCGCTACCCCTTTCCCTGGATTGCTACACTTTACCCTTGATACGTACCTTATATTGCTGAGTGTTAAGGAAGGAGCTATCGTGTACCATTCTTAAAGTCTTTGGTATGACTCGACCTGGGATTGAACCTCGGTCTCCCGGACCAATGGCGAACACTCTATCCGCTAATGCTCAGGATCATGTAAAAGTGATTAATTTTGTAACCCTTCACGCCCTTCCTTCTTAATGGAATGATAGGATAGCTTTAAATAAAGATATCTGTACTCCAGAGCAAAGTGTAAATGTGATTTCTGTTAGGTTTTTTTTTTATTCTGAAGTACAGAGTTAAATTGAAATTAATAGTCTAAGCTATCCAAATACTTTAATCGACTTTTGGATCAACCACTTAGAATAGTATATTTACTTCAAGTGAATTCGCATTAAAAATGCTATAGTAAAATTTCTCAAAACCTGCAAATTCGTTGAATGTTTACTTAATTTTGTGTACTGTTTTTAAAAGGAGTTTTCTCAAAAGTTGCCTAATTACGTCTAAGGAAGTTATCAGACTCTTGTATAAACTGATTGCGCTTGTGTCTGTAGCTGAATGGTAAGGAGACGAGCTACACTCCATTAGATCTTGCGTTTGATCCTACAAACTATTATGACAAAGAAAAACTTTTACTTCAAATCAGAACGATGGACATCAATTGTCAATCTTGTATTGTTTAAGTGAAAATGTTCCCGAAGCTCATTTAGGAAAACTAGAGACTGTCCGAAACGTGTCATGTGAGGACGTTTTTCAGGACTCGAGCGATTGTGGCTCTTCGCAGCTTACGTCATCACTGAACGGTAAATTATTATGAGGGTTCTCAGAAAAATAACCTTGTTTTCCGTTGTTTCTTTCAATGGTTGAATTCAGAATTGTCTGTGTCCTGGGTATGACATAAAGCTACGTCTGGCGTTGAGACTCCAGTTTTGGGGCTCTTGAGAGTGTTAAGTACTCCTCCAATACTATTATTCCCAGATCCACTCTGAATATGAATGGTAGTACCTGTTAAAGCCTCATGGGTCGAATAAATCTATTTGAAAATTATTACTATTGGATAGGAATGATTGAAACCCAATAACAACTGACTGATAGATTAATTTTAACGGTATCTCAACCCATCTGGGCTTATTCTATGTCTAGATGTTAGGAAGTCGAGTGCATTTTACGTTTATATTTAATTTTTTTCTTTTTCTTTTTTTAACACAATTATATGATATCAAGTCTTCCCATCTAATACAAATCATTTGAAAATAGGTCTGTTTGACCTCTCGATAGTACCTTAACAGGTGCTAGCCCTCCGGTTCAGAGTAAACCAGAGAATAAGAGCAATGAAGGGGTACTGCACACTCCACAGAACCTCGCCACTTGATGCAATTTAGTAACATACCCAGAACACGTCTCTTAGAGCATCTTATCTCAATCCAGAGAATACTGTCGGCATGTTCTGAGACACGCCGACAAGGTGCCTATATAACTGTGTGCAAATAAATAATTATCAAAATATGAATAGTCACTTGTTAGTCGCTTAAAACATCCATTGAGTTATTTTTCTTTCCACTTTTGTTTTCTGGTTGATTGGTTGGTTGGTATTTTTATGGCATATCAACCACTATGGGTTATTTAATGCCAAATCTAGGTTTTGTTTTTATTATTATTAATATCATAAACGAATGAAAAATGTGCGATTAGAAAATCTGATTGCTGTGAAACAAATAATTATCCTTAAATCAGAATACTTACTTGAAACCATATAATTGTGTATAAATTATTAGTATTAAATTGGAATACTTGAAACCATAAAATTATCTGCAAACAATTTGTATTAAATAGAAATACTGGTTATCATATAATTGGGTTGTTTAGTTGTTTGGGTTTTATAGCATAATTAACCTTTGCAGATTATTTAATGCCAAATCCATTTTTATTCAAATAATCAGTTCTATTTCAAACAATTCAGTTTAGCATACAAAAACAGTTTCATTTCAAACAATTCAGTTTAGCATAAGTACGCAGTTTAAATATAAGTACACTGTTTAATTGTCGAAAACATTTCTATTTCAAGTTATTCAGTTTAGTAAAATAGTGTGTGCGCGTGTGTGTGTGTGTATTAAGGTGGAAATACATGTGATACTCATACACAAGAAAAAAATACATACACACACACACTCATATATATATAAACACATACACTCATTCATATATAAAAATGAAATTACCGACAAAGTATTTACTTACAAATCATATTATATATATATATATATATATATATATATATATATATATATATATATATCCACTTAGATATGTGCAAACAAAACGACTGATGTTAAATTGTTACTGTTACATAACAATACTTGAAACCATTTGACTTTGTGCAAACAACTGATTAATAAAAAATAGAATTATAAATGTCAGATAGAAATATTTGAAAGCATTAAACTGTGTGAAAATAAAATGAGCCCATGTTTGTTTTAAAATATTATCTACAAATTATGTGTTTACAAATCATATATTTAATAAATATGTATTATCAGGATTCGGCATTAAATAACCAGCAATGGTTGATATACCATAAAATCCAACCAACCAACCAACCAGTCATTCGTATATATATATATATATATATATATATATATATAAGTGTGTGCGTGTATTTTTCCTCTCGAATATGAGTGTCACATGTATTTCCACCCGAACTCATAACTTTACGCTATACCATTAATTATGAGTGATTGGAAACTTTCCTCGCTTCTGCGTCTGATGATTGGGCACACCAGATCAAATCTAAAGTAACAGACTTCAAGTGTTCATAATTTATACATTTTCTGCTAGAGTAGCGTCGAGCAAATATTTATCATTTGGATTTATCTTTTTATCGTCTGTGTGTGTGTGTGTGTGTGTGTGTGTGTGTGTGTGTGTGTGTGTGTGTGTGTGTGTGTGTGTGTGAAATCAATCCTAAAACTTAATTTTATTAAAAATAAAAGAACGATGGGTACCCGTGGTGTAATGATTATCGTCGTATGAAATGGACACGACGACACGAGTTCAAATCCAGGACGAGACTGATTGCATTTCATCATAGCACAAATACCCTTGGGAAAGGTATGAATCCAATTATTCTCCCTCCAGCTATGGGTAAATAGTAGGGCAGACTAGGTTCTTCAGCTCTTGGTGAGGCAACTAGTCTAGGAGAAGGAAAACTCTGAATTCAAACCTGTTAAACTCCGCTTAAAAATTGACCTTGTCTCATATCCTGCCTGAGCGGAGAGGTTGGTAAATATGAAAAATAAAAGAACAATAATGAATAGGCAATCACGAAGAGATGGTAATTAATTTACAATTAAACTATTAATTTATCTAATCAAAATTAACTCAAATATAAAATTTACTCCTTATGGAAAAACTTTTCTTTTTTCTTTTTTTCTTTTTTTCTTTGTTTTTTTTTTTTGTTTTTTTTTCCATACTACTTCTATCAATTAATTACCTTTAATTAAAAAAGAAATGTAAATAATTTTTCCTTGATTGACCTTAGTCTTTCAAGCCAATAATTGAGTCGTGAATGTATAAATTTTTCGCCAATTTTACTAAAGAAAAAATTTGTTACTTTCGCAGGTTTTTCCTCGCGTCGTAAAATGCTGAAAAAAGCTGACAAACTGTGATGAAACGAGGAGTTAAACTTATCAAGAAATTGCGTATTCAAACGCGTCGGGCTTTTATGTTTTAAGGTGAGACTTGACACGAAGTAGTTTTACTACGAATGTTTCATTTCAAATACGCCCACCACTTTTTCACTTTTGGTTGAATATTAATGAACAATATGTGGGAAGTACTGTGTTTTGAATCAACTGATGTTGTTATTTAATCCTTTTGATCTCTTCTAAAAGAGAGGATTTTACATTAAATTATCATAAAAGAAAAAAGGGGGAAAAAAAGAACTTCTAAGAAATGCGTACGCGTTCGTTAGTGCCAAATCCCGGCGTCTTTATACAAAACATCCATTTTACATACACTTATATATATATATATGTGTGTGTGTGTGTGTGTGTGTGTGTGTGTGTGTGTGTGTGTGTGTGTGTGTGTGGTGTTGTAGCAATGTAAATTACTTTCTGAGTTATTTTTCTTTCTAGTCATACCAATAATTTTCTTAATTGTAATAAGTACTGTTGAGCGATAATGAGTAAGCGACGAAGACGCGCTTTCATATTTCATTTTATTTTACGACAAAGCAAATAAGTAGCTGTTTGTAATGTATGACACCTTACGAAGCAGGTGTTTGATACACACACACACACACACACACACAAGCTCTCTCTCTCTCTCTCTCTCTCTCTCTCTCTCTCTCACACACACACACACACAAGCTCTCTCTCTCTCTCTCTCTCTCTCTCTCTCACACACACACACATGCAAACTCACAGACGCACTTACACATACACACAAACTCTCTCTCACACCCCACAAACACACAAACACTCTCTCTCTCTCTCTCTCTCTCTCTCACACTCACTCACTCACTCACTCACTCACACACACACACACACACACACTCACACACATACACACACACACATGCATACACGCACACATATACGTGTACATAGATACAACAACAAGTCCGTTTCTTAAAGATGAAAATAGATTATCTCATACAATAATTATTTTTCATTATTTTCTCCTTCTTTGTCAATGCACTTAATTCAGAGGCGAATATCAATCACATAGGTTGAACATTATATAGAGAAAATTGATCTATAATATCATAATTTAACCTACGGTCGAATTGATCAACTCTCGTATATCAGATACGGGCATTCTGTCTGTGCAATTTCTACATATAATTTACAAGTGGTGTAAAAAATCACAAAAATATACATTCAAAATCTCTGAGATAAAACCTATCTTAAGACTTACGTAAATTGAAATAAGAGAAAATTCCATTTAGAATTTTTTAAAAATCAATTCCTACGACGTCATGAGAAGAGTCTAAAAAGAAATTGTCCATCTCCATCAATTCTATTACCATATATAGTGAAAATAATGTCCCTTGAGTCGTTT
The DNA here is from genome assembly GCA_963585895.1 of Sepioteuthis lessoniana. Lineage (NCBI taxonomy): Eukaryota > Metazoa > Mollusca > Cephalopoda > Myopsida > Loliginidae > Sepioteuthis > Sepioteuthis lessoniana. The sequence goes on from OY757915.1 coordinate 101,809,251, forward strand.
CTCTATTTCTTTGTTTTCAAATAAATCCAGTACACAGAGGTGGACAATGTTGAGGACTCTTCTGATGACATGGAAAAGCATTATTACGTACAAGTTTGATTTAGCAAGGACCACAGACAGGATTTTTTTTTTAATCTTAATTCATCTTCTTTACATAGAACCCATGTTTGGACTTAGTGATAATAAAAAATATCCCAAAAAAAATAAAATCCAGTGTTCTCAATAATATTTCCAGCCAGCATCAAGATCAGGTATTAATAAACTATAAATGTTAGCCATTATCAAATTTTTAAACTTAAAAATATAGCAATTTTACTCACACGCACGCGCGTGCAAAGCCATGCAACAGACTCCCCGAAAACAAGCTCTACAGCAGAAAACTCATCAAAGAAATAAATACCCGAGCAGTCTACCTTAAAAGATACTTGGGACCATTTTTAAAATAGACCAGCGAGGAACTAAAAAAAATGGAATGGAAGATAAGAAAAGTGGTGACTGTGCACAAGGTGTTACATTTCAGAGATAACAAAGACAGATTATGTTTGTCAAGAAAAGAGGGAGGCAGAGAACTCACTAGCATTGAAAATTACGCTGATGCATCAATTAAAAGACTTGAGGGCTATATTAAGAAGAACGAAGAAAGATTAATTACCGCAGCCAATTGCAGCAGTGGCAACATAAGTTCAGATAGAAAAACAACTTAAACAAAGAAACAGAAATACGAAGAAAAACAACTGCATGGATATTTCAAGAGACAAATTAGCAAGTAACACACGAGAGAACGTGGAAATAGCAGCGAAAAGGGAAATTTCAAGAGAGAAACTAAAGTCCTTCTAACAGCAGAACAAAACTACGCCATAAGGACTAATTATTAGTGGTCTAAATTTCTGAGTCGAAGCTTGATGATTTTTATCATTAAGGTTTTTCGGACTATTGTTTTCATCTTTATATTTATTTCCACAACGTTTCGACCGATATGTCCTCCAGCCTTCTTCAGGTGTTTGTCGAACTCGGGAACCTTCACAGAACTTGGAACTACGTCCTTTATTAAAGCCACTGGACAGCAGGACACATGGCATAACGGTTATAGGCGTTGGTTCCCTAAGCTTCTAAAGAGATTATTATCTGGAGGTTGCAGGTTCAATCCTTACTGACTGCAAGCGAGTAACAATACAGGAATACTTGACACTTGTACCCAGTTAGGGCTAACGGAATCAGAACAGGCGACCCCCGTAGATTCAGTAAATGACGTAGTTCGAAGTTTCGTGAAGGTTCCCGAGTTCGACAAACACCTGAAGAAGGCCGGATGACATATCGGCCGAAACGTTGTGGAAATAACAATAAAGATGAAGACAATAGTCCGAAAACCCTTAAGGATAAAAAAGACTAATTATGTTAATGGGGAAATCAATCATACGCAACAAAATTGCAAGTGTAGGTTATGTAGAGAAAGAAATAAAAAGATTAATCACATAATAAGCCAATACAGAAAACTTGCACAAAAGGATTACAAAACTAGACATGACTGGGTCGGAATGGTGATCAACTTGGAATTATGCAAAAGAGTGAATTTTCCCCATACGACCAAACAGTATATGCACTAACCAGAATCCGTTCTTGAAAAGGAAATGCATAAAATTTGCTGGGATTTTCAGATACAATCATGTTCCGGTCTTCTGAATGGAATTAGTGCTAATCAACACAAAAAAGGAGAACTTGTCGTTCAGTGGATTTTGCTGTTCCAGCGTGAAAAAGTGTGAAAATAAGCGAAAGTGAAAAAATAGACAAATACTTAGATCTTGACAGAGAACTAAAACACCGTAGAACATGATACCAATTGTACTTTGTGAACTTGGAACGGTCCCTAGAGTATTGGAAAGAAGAATGGAACAATTGAGGATTGGAAAAAGAATCGAGACCATCCAGACTTCAGCATTGTTGAGAATAAGGCTAAAATACTGAGAAAAGTCCTGGATACCAAAGGAAATTGGCTGTCACTCCAAATTTAATAAAAGACCACCAGCTAACGCTGGTGTGAAAACCTCTCAAGGAGTGATATATTAAAAACAATAAAAATAGAAAAATAAAATAAAAAATAGTAATAATAATTGACAACATGAGGACGAACACAACAATAAAAAACAGAAAATAAAAATTAGAAAAAAAACTCTATGGACGCTTTAAGCGGCTTATAAGTGATATATCACACAAGAAAACATGACGGTAGCTAAGAAAGGGAAACCTTAAGAGAGAAACGAATCTCTCCTGATAGCAGCACAAAACAATACTATAAGAACCAAAACAAGAATAGATAAGACGCAACAAAACAGCAGATTTAGGTTATGTGGTGAGAGAGACAAAGCCATCAATTATATAATCAGCGAATGCAGCAAATTAGCTCAGAAAGAGAATAAGACTAGATATGACTGGGTGGGCAAAATGATCAACTGGGAATTGTGCAAGAAGTTGAAATTTGATCATACGAACAAATGGTATATGCACAACCCAGAATCAGTCCTGGAGAATGACACGCACACACTCGTCTGGGATTTTGACATACAAACGGATCACTTAATTTCGGCCAGACGACCCTACCTTATAGTAATTAACAAAAAAAGAGAACTTGCTGAATTGTCGACTTTGCTATCCCGGCTAACCACACTGTAAAATTAAAAGAAAGTGAACAAAGGGATAAATACCTCGACCTTGCCAGGGGATTGAAGAAACTGTGGAACATGAAAGTGACGTTCATACCAATTGTAATTGGAGCTCTTGGTACTGTCACCAAAGGATTAATAAAGGGACTGGAGGACTTGGAAATAAGAGGACGAGTGGAAACCATCCAAACTACCGCATTATTGATATCGTCCAGACTACTGAGAAGACTCCTGGAGACTTGAGGAGACTTGCTGTCACTCAGACTCCAGTGAAAGATCATCAGCTAACGCAGATGTGAAAAATCCAAACGAGTAAAATAATAATAATAATAATAATAATAATAATAATAGACAAGGCGCAACAAAATAGCAGATGTAGGTTATGTGGTGAGAGATATGAAACGATCAATCACATAATAAGCGAATGCAGTAAGTTAGCGCAAAGAGAGTATAAGACAAGACACGACTGGGTGGGGAAGGTGATCCACTGGGAATTGTGCAAGAAGTTGAAATTTGACCATACGAGCTAATGGTATATGCACAACCCAGAATCTGTCCTGGTGAATAAGACACAGAAACTTCTTTGAGATTTTGACATACAAACGGATCACCTAATCTCGGCCAGACGACCAGACCTAGGGATAGTCAACAAAGCAAACAGAACTTGCAGAATTGAAGACTTTGCTGTCCCGGCTGACCACTGAGTAAAATTAAAAGAAAGCGAAAAGAAAGATAATAACCTGAACCTTTCTTGGGAAATGAAAAAAATGTGGAACATGAAAATGATGGTGATACCAATTGTAATAGGTGCTCTTAGTACAGTCACTAAAGGACTTGGAAATAAGAGGACTGGTGGAGACCATCCATTATTAAGATCGGCCAGAATACTGAGAAGAGTCCTGGAGACTTGAGGAGATTTGTTGTCATTCAAACTCCAGTGAGAAACCATCAGCTAACACTGATATGAAAAACTCTCAAATGAGTAAATAATAATAATAATCAGATATAGTGGTTAAGAACTATAAAAGAAAACCATGTCTTCTAATTGATATCTTGGTGCCAACGGATAAGACGATATCAATCAAAGAACATAATAAAACGAGTAAGAAATTGAGAAAATATGTCACGTTAAAACCCAATAATAGTGGGAGCCCTGTGTATATCCAAGAAAGGGACCTATAAACACATTAACAAGATACCTGGCAGTCCAAACATATATGAAATACAAAGAAATCACACTTTGCGGAACTGTTCATCTCCTTAGGGATGTACTATCAATGGGACTGAAGAATGTCCCCCAAAAGAGGCAGCAAAAGATCTAAATACAGAGCATGCATATAATCACTACCTTCCCTCACGCTAGGTCTTGTGTAAAGACCCGACGAAGGATTGTAAGAAACCAAAAATAAAACTGAAAATCAAATAATAATAATAATAATAATAATAATAATGATAAGCACAACCCAGGACCCGTCCTGGAAAACGAGACGCACAAACTCCTCGGGGATTTTGAGATACAAACGGATCACCTAATCTCAGCCAGACGACCAGACTTAGTAATACTCAACAAAAAAAAGTACTTGCACAATTGTGGACTTTGCTGTCCCGGCGGACCACTGAGTAAAATTGAAAGAAAACGAAAAGAAAGACAAGTACCTCGACCTTGCTTGGGAATTGAAAAAACTGTGGAACATGAAAGTGATGGCGATACCACTTGTAAATGGACTGGTACAAGGACTGGAGGATTTGGAAATAAGAGGACTGGTGGAGACCATCCAAACTATTATATTATTGAGATCGGCCAGAATACTGAGAAGAGTCCTGGAGACTTGAGGAGACTTGTTGTCACTCAAACTCCCATCTAAGAATATCAGCTAAATCTGAATTGAAAAACTTTCAAGAAGTACGATATGAGAATAATAATAATAATATTAATAGACAAGAAGACTACATAAAAAAACGTGGGGGAAGACCGATTACAACCACCAGGAACAATACAGACAATACCAGCATCAACAGAACAAAAATAACCAGAAAACAAAAATGGGAAGAAAAACAACTGTATGAATATATCAACCGACAAACAAGCGAAATCTCACTCGAGAAAACTTGGACATGGTTAAGAAAGGGAAGCCTTAAGTGATAAACTGAATCTCTGCTCATAGCAGCGCAAAATAACGCCATAAGGACTAATTAGGTGAAAGCAAGGATAGACAAGATCAAACAAAATAGCTATTGTAGATTATATGGTGAAAGTCAAAACGATGAATCACGTACTAAGTGAATGCAGTAATTTGGCACAAAGTGAGTATAAGATTAGACACGATTGGGTGGAGAAAGTGATCCACTCGGAATTGCGCAAGAAGTTTAAATTTGACCATACGAACAAATGGTATATGCACAACCTGGAATCTGTCCTGGAAAATGAGACGCACTAGATTCTTATGGATTTTAATATACAAGGGGATCGCCTAATTTCGGCCAGACGACCTGACTTAGTGATAGTCAACAAAACATGAAAGTGATGGTAATACCGATTATAATTGGTGCTCTGGATATAATCACCAAAGAAGTGGTACTGGAACAGGAGGACTTGAAAATTTGAGGACGAGTGGAGACCATCCAAACTACAGCATTGTTGAGATCGGCCAGAACACTAAGAAGAGTCCTGGAGACTTGAGGAGATTTGCTGTCACTCGGACTCCAGTGGAAAACTATCAGCTAATGTTGATGTGAAAGACTCTCAAGCGAGTAAAATAATAATTTTTACTTACTAGTGAATGACTGCTGTTTCATGCTCAATGTAATTATCTAAATGAACGTTTTGATTTTTCAGTCCCTCCGAAAAAAAATGCATGATTTCGGAATAACATAAATAAAAATTGAAAAACAAAAACCCACCAATTTAAGAATTGTATTAAACATGAAATAGTTGTCATGTATTTTTAAACAAAAAGACATTATTTTTACTTTTTCAGAGTTTTTCACATTTGTTTTAATGGATACTTTTTCCTTGAAGTCTGAGTGATACCGAGTCTGATCAGGTTTCTAGGACTCTTCTAAGTATTCAAGCTGATTATGACAGTGCTGGAAGTTTTGCGGCCTTTGTCTAGTCTGGCATAAGAACATATAGAAATCAGAGTCGCTGTAATAGCCTGCGAGACTGTCTTGCTAAAAACTAGCCCACCGTAAGACGGTCTCTGGTCCTTAAAGAAAAAATTTGTTCAGTTTTATTTTCTTTGTCACTAAAAGATACAACAAAACAGATCAAGGATGCTTTTTTGTTGTTGTTTTCTTTTCTTTTGTCTTTTGTTTCGTATTTTTTGTTCTTTGATTTTTTTAGAATGAACAATAATCATTTGTTGTTGTTGTTGTTAAGGGGTGTTAAAAAAATTGAGAAAATAAAACACCGTGAATTTTCGGAAAATAAAATTTTCGTGATTATTTCTAAGAATTTGGGAAGTCTTTTCAAAACATCTGATGAAAGGCAACATGAAGGTTTTCTTTTGTCGTTATTATATTACTAGCAGTCAGAGTAAGTGTCCGGTATTAATCACAAGCCCTTTCCGTCTACATCTGTGTCTGTGAGTTCGTACGTGCACTCGCGTAACTAGTTTCGACGACAACAAAACTGTCTGTGATGTCATCGTTGAGTGCTTTCTTTTGTAATCCGTTATTTTATCAAGTGCAACAGATTAATGTACAAACTCCCCTTTCAGTCACATAGTCTTCCATTTTGTAGCGATTGTAAGTTTGAGGGTATTAGTGACCAGTTCTAAATCACTTAGCCCTCCACCGTTGTCGTTTGAAAGAAGATCATTTATTATTATGCCTTTCTGTTCAACTAAGGAGATCCGAATTGTTGCGGTAGGCAAATCAAGATTACAGATTCCACTGGGGTAGGGCTGGTTTAGTCTGGCATCGTCCAGTCTCAAGTCTCTTATCTCTGGGAAACGTTGCGTTTATTCAAAATCTAAGTTCCCTTTTTGGTGTTAAAATAACATCAAGGTTTTAAGGTCTACTCGCGATTGTCGCTTCGTTCTAAGGACGCATATACGTTTAACTTAGCTAATTCTCGTCCAAGCCTACATGCATGGCGTATACAATGAAAAGCGAACTGATTAACCATGTAAGAACCTTGCTTTACTTCTAACGGTAAAAATCTCGAGTTAGACTTGAATGGCAAAAATGATTTTAAAGTCAATTTTTCTTCTCAATTGCTTTAGGAAATCAACTGATTTCCACACTAAGAAAAAAAATGTTAATTTTTTCTTTTGCAAAAAATTCGGCTCGGGAATTTGTAATTTTTGTATTTGCGTTTTTGCATTTATCGACCAACCAGCGCTTAACTGCTAGTTTTAAATTTTCCTGGAATAGTTCGCAGACGACAATATTTGAATTGCCGCGAAAAATTTGAAGAATCAAAATACAAAATAACTCAAGAAATTTTTTCCCTCCTAAATTGTTAAATATACATCTTTAAACCAATTAGATTCATAAATAAATCATTAACTTTTTAATCTGATTTCGAGCCTCCCTCAACCATATAAATAATCGAAGAAATAAATACTTCTTTTGTACGTATGGATTTATTCTAAATCTACTCAACTACCTTTCCGTCTATTTCTGTTGAGTGAAAATTTAACATTCTTTTCTTTCAAGAATGCATTTAATTTCAATATCATTTAACTCTCTTAAAATTGAGCTGATTAATTAATACTGATATCATAGCCAAAACTTGCAGCGACCGTATAGACTTTTAACGAATAAATACATTTTCTCTCTGACATCATGACATACTCACATGAAGGTTTTTTACACTCACAAAATATATCCTCTTTGATTAGGCTAACAATAACTGCAATATTTCATTGATGAATCTTCACTACCTCCATTAAAAATATCTGCGCTGTGGCTAAATCATCTTTGCTTACGTGAAAAACCTTTGTAACTTCTTTTTTTCAGCAAAGATTTCACTCAATTTAAAAAAATAGAATTTGTAAATCAGAGTTTTATTCAATCATTTAATCCTTTGTCAGCTATATATACACATATATAGAATAATATTATATATATATATATATATATATATATATATATATATATATATATATATATGCACACAAGCAAACTTCATTATATATATATATATATATATATATATTTGTTTAAGAAACAAGAAATTTATGAATAGTATTTCTTGTTTTAAAGAAATATATAGATTTTGCTCTGCGGGTTATTTTGTATTAAATGGCGGTGCTTTGGGGATTCTTTTATATATATATATATATATATATATATATATATATAAAGATGAATGTGAATTGGAACAGGTTGCAAGAAAAAGTATGCAATTCTATGGTAACAGAGCTGGTATAAAACTTAGAAAATATTATAATTATTAACACAAGAAGTCTGCTACTGTAAATTTCATCAAAAGATATATATATATATAGTCATCCACAGACTGTTTAGTTGTGTCACAACTCATCAGTATGGCTAGACGCACGAGATGCTTAAAGCTGGGATCAGAACCCCTTGTAGAAATCACTTAAGTAGAAATCACTTAAAATCATAATTTTTATTTGTCAGTCCATTAAAACTGTTTCATGTTCACTACAATTTTTTAGAAGGGTATTTTGGCCTGAATTCATGTATTGCTTTTCTTTCTTTCATTATCTATTTTATATCATTATATTCTATTCGTTCGTTTTATTTGACGTGAAACTGTCACGTTTGTTTGTTTTTGTTTTTTTTCGTTTGTTTTTTTTTCAATTTTGATGATAATTGATTTCTTTTGCTCAAAAGATTCTCTTTTTCTTTAAATGATGTAATCTCGAATTTTTCCTTTAGACGGAAATGACATTTATATGAAGTTTCTCTTAAAAATTTGGTTCATATTTTTGTTTTTGTTTGGTTGAATGGCTATGTTTCCAGGTGATAAACTTTGTTTTTGATTTTTGAGGGTGAGAAGGAGTGCATAATTGCACGTCTTTTGTTGTTTGTTTTGTGTTTGTAATTAATCTGTTTAAAAAGTTTGTTCACTAATTTCTATGCAGCTGTAACAACATTTTACTTGTGGTTTTAAAAATGGCATCATCTTTATGGAAGTGCTTTTACGATATCATGATTTCAAACCATCTCCAGAGGTGTCCTAGTGGTATGGTGGTTAAAGCGATAGACTGGGGAATCGTAAAAAGCGAGTTCGAACTACAGTCACGCTATTACGTTCACTTGCGGACAAATATCCTTGGGAAATGTATGAACCCTTTATCCTCCAAACTATGAGTTAAAAGAAGGATAGCTTTGCATTAAATAACCTACAAAGGTTGATATACCATTAAAACAAAGAAACTAAACCAAACCGTCTCCACCCGTTCCCCATCCCTGTCAACTAATTCTTGGACTCTTCCACCGGTGGTCCTGATAATTTCAGTTCTGCTTTTTTAATAAATTTAATCTTATAGAAGTGTCACCCTGTTATATATATATATATATATATATATATATATATATATATATATATATATATATATATATATTGTTGTCGGTCCAAAGACAGAAAGAAATGAGTAGGTCCACGAAGAGATTTGTATTTTTTTATGATTTATTTATTTATTTATTCTCTCCTTACATACGTTTATGTTTCCAGCTTGATGCTTTTGTCAGTGAATATGTATGGCATAAGGCTTTGTTAATAGAGTATTCAATGAGACTCATTCACGTTTGTAGTTTTTATGGTTTCCAGTTGGTTTTCTTAAGGTTATTCTTTTCTTTTTCTTAGAGTGTGTTTACCTTAAATATCAAAAGCAAATGAGGTGTAAAGCAGACGAAGGTAAACACACCCTAAGAAAAAGAGAGGAGTGACCTTCATAAAAACGCATAACCAACTGAAAACTGTCTTTAATTGAAATCATTTTGAGATGAGGCTTCTTAATCTGAGAATTAATTTTTTTTTTAATTTATTGCGGACTTTTTGTCCTCATCTTGGTAGTTTTTGTGTTGTTCCTTCTTTCACTACGTTTCGGCCAAACTTCACCTCTGGCCTTTTTCAGGTGATTTATCGCGACATCGGATAGGAATGCTGAGTCTTGTAACCGTATCCCCAGTAATTACTGCCTTCCATAATTGTTGTCAATCGCACCACGTTTTTGACCAAGTAAACCTCTGGCCAGCTTGGGTAGGATCTGAAACCGCTATCTTCTGACAATGCTCACCTGGAACCGTAGAGACTCAACGCCTCTATCCGCTGTGCCACGGGCCCCGATACGGTTACAAGACTCAGCATTCCTATCCGAGGTCGCGATAAATCACCTGAAGAAGGCCAGAGGTGAAATTTGGCCGAAACGTAGTGAAAGAAGGAACAACACAAAAACTACCAAGATGAGGACAAAAAGTCCGCAATAAATAAAAAAAAAATTAATTCTCAACTGAAAACTATTCAAACTACGAACACAAGTGAGCCCAAATCTCATTAAATACCCCATTAACAAGGTTTTCTGCCATACATGTTCTCTGACGAAAGCATCAAGCTGGAAACATACACGTATGTAAGAACAAAACAAATAGATAAATCATAAAAAATACAAACCCCTTTGTGGACCTACTTCTTTAATATATATATATATATATATATATATATATATATATATATATACGAAGGTCATTCAATAAATAATCTAGATATTGCATAAGAAGTTGTCAGCAGCAAGCACTGTTTGAGATTGCACCTGTTTCAATGAAAATCAGTTATGATGGTTTCTTTCATATCCCATAAGACTGTCCGCATCAAATGTTTACTGACTGCTGCGCCCGGAACTTTTTTCTTTATCTGATTGTCTATGTATTTTCACTCCATCACTGTCTATTCGAATCAGGCTCGTAGTGGTAAAAGTGTTTAGCCCATTTTTTTTTATTAAAACATGCTTCTCCGTACAACTCTGTAAATTTCACATGGTTTGCCTTTCTCAACCACCAAAGATTTAATGACATACCTCTGTTCAAGTCTAGGGCACTCTGTTAGAATTGCTGCCATTTTTGCTTGCCTTAAACTAATTTGTTTTGCGATGTTAATATAATACCAAACAATGCAGTGTTTACATTTATAAAGAAAATTCTGAAAAATAGAAAGATTACTATGCTTTTTTGAAAAATAAATTCACCTACCTAGGAAGTAGCGTCTCATCAACCGAAAAAGACATCGACACACGACTAACGAAAGTCTGGACAGCTATCGATAGGCTCTCGATCATATGGAAATCAGACCTGACCGATAAAATGAAACGCAGTTTCTTCCAGGCAGTGGTCGTATCGATACTGCTATATGGATGCACTACTTGGACGCTAACTAAACGGCTGAAGAAGAAACTAGACGGCAATTACACAAGAATGTTGAGAAAAATATTGAACAAGTCCTGGCGACAACACCCCACAAGCACCAACTATACGGCCACTTGCCTCCCATCACGAAAACTATAAAGTTAGACGAACCAGACACGAAGGACGCTGCTGGAGAAGCAAGGACGAACTCATCAGTGATGTACTCCTATGGACCCCGCATATGGCCAAGCAAAAGCAGGACAACCAGCTCGAACATATACCCTGAAGACCTACCAAAAGCGATGAATGATAGGGAGAAGTGGCGAGAGAGGGCCAGAGATATCCGTGCTGGTGGCACGACATGATGATGATGATGATGATTTATCGAATGACCCTTGTATATATTGTCTTAACAAATTTTTGGCTGGCGCAAGACCATTAAATCAAACCTTTTGTGTAGACCGAACAGGCTACTCGTACGAGTGGCCAATCATTCTAAATGGTATTCAATGCAAGAGTACCGAATTATTTATTAAGTGTATAATCATCTGACAGGAACTCATTGTAATAAAGCACGAACACGCTCACTAACAATTTTGGTACATGATGAGCTATTATATCAAGGAATATTCAACTGTAAGCGTACTCTGATGATGTTGCTAAAGATGATAATGATGCTATACTCAGCCTAACTTACCAAATATCAAGATCGACTCATACACGGGTACATATTTGTTAAAATTGATAAGTAAATAATTCAACGATACTCTTACCGAAGATTGGTTGTTTCCTTCTTATATTTATTTGCATTGTCAGTGGTCGGTCTGAGTAGCAGTGGCAATGATAATGTAAACATTATTCCATATAAGCTTCTTACGGATGCCGAAACAAGCAAAGTCTGTAATCGGCTGGTCTGTCAGATTATATGACAGATGATTGGCTCAGAGGGCAGAAAACTAGATATGAACTGTTGAATCTATCCTTGTTCGAAAGTTCTTTTATTTTAGTATAAAAGTTCATCTGAATTGCCACTATTTTCAATTTACCTGTTCATTATATATATATATATATATGTGTGTGTGTGTGTGTGTGTGTGTGTGTGTGTGTGTGTGTGTGTGTGTGTGGCGGAAACGAGGGTAAATAATTTAATAAAACACATTTCTGCAAATTCAATAAAAGTTATTCTTTTAATTTCAGTGAAAAGTTTGTTGATTAACGAAAAAAAGTTAGTTTCTTTTCTTGTATGAAAAGATAATAAAGTATTTATATGACCAACAAGAAAAAGGTTTGTTGATTAAAGAAAAAAATTTTTCTGTCATATATCCAACCTATGAACATTAATGGGTATGTCCCATTCCTCAATGTTATATACCCAACCAATGAACATTAGTGGGTATGTCTCATTCCTCATAAATACATTGAACACGATTGTGAGGGTTTGAAAATATACTGAGTAGTCACCACTAGCAGTGGTTACCTTCTTCACGCTGCTGGCAAGTATTGTACAGGGTGAAACGATGAAATTGTCGTCCTAAAGAAAACAACACTACAGCTTTATTTTAAAACTTTTATTAAAAAAAATCAATTCAGGTAATTTGATTATGTAGTAGAGCTGACTGATTATGTAGCCGCCTTCAGCCACAATCACCGCCTCGATACGGATACGGATCCGGAACTGGGAGCATGCCTTTTCCACAACCACCGGCAGGAGCTCGGTGAATACTCGGCAGATGGCAGCGATCAGGCTTGGCTTTGGTGTTGTGAGAGGTCATGTTGGTGATGTTCTCGACGTATGACCAAACGAAGTAGTCCAGCGGGTTCAGGTCGGGGGAGAAGGGGGGGCTGGCAAACTTGATTAGCCTGAAGTTCTCTGTCTTCTCAGTCAAGATCTGGCTTGTCTGACGCCTGTAGGACCTACACTTCAAGTCCTCCTTCACACATGCATTCACAGTTGTGTGTGAGACGCCTATATCTCTGGCAATCTGCCGAAATAGACCGCTGGGGATTTTCATCAATGATTGCCTGGATCTTTTCGATGAACTCTTTGGTCCGGGTCTTCCCCGCGGTGTCCTTCCGCTCCACCACCTCCAAAGGGTCGTCCGATGCGTTGAGCTGTGCCCTCAAGCGTTGAACCGTCCGGATTTGCATTTTGAGGGTACTGGCAATGGTCCTGTTGTCATAACTTGGATCGGTAGAGAGCGTGAGATGTAGAGCGGCGCATCCCCGATTTCGCTCGTTGAACATTGTGTCACTTTCAGACATGATAGAAGGCGCCTATCGCTTAGGGGATTTGTACACACCTGGCCAATTAGTTGATGGTCTGCAACCAAAAAAGAAAACTGGTTTTCATTTAACAGAAATAGAATCATGTCGTCTTTTCTAGGGTGACAATTTTATCGTTCCACCCTGTATTTTATTAATGTTATAAAGATTTCCATTTCATTTCCAACCCTCCGTTTTGGTTATTTCTCATTCAGTAAGCTTTTGTTTGGTGACGATTTTTTTAAAAGAAAAAGTAAGAATACAGCGTTATTCTGGCCCAATAAGGTATCTACAAGAAGAAAGTTTGATAACAGTTTGTCTGGTTTAAAATCTTGATAATATATTTTGTGTGTGAATGAGTAAAAGATCTTTGTGTATCTATGTCATTATCTTGTTGCAAAGTATTTTTATACGCTAATATCTTTATGTAATGCTGCGCTCAATTAGCAACAATAGGGATGTTGTGTTAGTAGCATTACATCTAAGAAGTAAACAAGAAGACAATGCCGGTTCAACATACCGGCAATTCGGACAGTTGCTCAGGGTGCTATGTGCTTACGGGCGACATCAAGGGTCTTTGCTAGCAAAAATTCTTATAATTATACTTTAAAATGGTACCGAAAATCTGCTTGTTCAGGGCGCCAACAACCATAGGGCTACTTATGCAAGAAGAAAGACTTTCGCAAATGTAGAAATGATGTTGGAAAAAATTTATTGAACGTTTTCACTCAAAAAATGAATAAAGACGAAGTACTATTGCATTACTAGACTTAATCTATTATATCGCTATATTTATAAGATTTAGATAGGCTCCAAATAAGTTTTTTTTGTGGATTGATTAATCTAAGCTTCGCATTGGTTAAAAAATTATTTTTAACTATCTAGATGGGAAAAGGTTTCTTAAATTATTCTGAGTTTCGATCTTTCAAATACGTCGTTTGGTCCATAAATGCAAAAATACAAATATAAAAATAACAGTTTCTCGAGCCTAGCCTATTTTTGTGCAAAAATTTACACATTTTGAATGGAAATAGATTGATTTTTCATATATATATATACTAGGTTGAGTTAAATGTTTTGCAATATTTTGATACATGCTAGTTTGGAGCGTGTATATCATGTGATCGAAGCAGTTTAAGCCACAAATAATACTCATCATAGTTATTAGTATCGCGGTAGTTGGTATGCTGACACGTTGTGCATTGCTTCACTCCGTGTGAAATTCGAAAGATGCGCAGATGAACCTACAATATAATATAATTCGAAAGTTTATGCTTTATGAGTTCGAATTGGGCAATAACAGCGCGGAAGCAACAGAAAACATTTGTTTTGTGAAGGATGATCACAGTACAGTAACTAGATAGTTCAAGAAATTTCGCTCGGGTTGTAAAACCGTACTTTCTGAGACCTAAAACCGTAGATTACGAGGCCGTGCTTCAAGTCAGAGAGGCAAATCCGTTGAGTTGCATGAGAGAGTATCAGGCGAGCTCAGCATCTCACTGTCCAATGAGGTTCATCGCCATCACAACTTCTTCGCCAAACGCATTCAGAGCCGCTGAATTGTTCCTCACGTGACAAAAATATTGCATAATTTTTTATTCACTTAAGTAGAAGAACCCATTTGCAAATGACGTTACTATCATGCTTACATTTAAAATGTAAAAAAAATATAAATAACATCTCAGTCATTCTTCATTCTAAATCTATCGCATCGATAAATTATGTTCTTGATAATGACTGTAATATACAGTATGAAAATCCGGACAAAGAAGACGCTGTTTGGTTCATGACTTTAATGAGACCGACATTGTGTGTGGACCGTCAGATATATGAGAGAATCGTGTAGAGAATTAGTTTTGTTTTTTGATGCTACGTTACTGAAAACTTCTAGTATAAGGGAGGTAACTTATTTCTAACTATTGCAATAACCAATGATAGTCGAAAATACTACAACCACATCGATTAAAGAAAAAAACTCGAACAATTTTTATGTTATTTTAGTCCCAATTATTCATATTCTTCTCGGACAAGAAAAAAAATGAATAGAAAAATTGATCTAATAATCTGGTCTATCATTTTCAAAAAGAAGTTTTTAGCAAGTTAATATTTTTGACTAGTTTCAGTTTCTTATTTATAGAATTTGAAAGCTGAGGAATTATACAGATTATTAATAATTAACAGCAGAGTTTCGTCTAATCACTATATATATATATATATATATATATATATATAAGTAGAGAGACGGACATAAACAAACAAACAAAGGTTTGGTTTGGTTTGTTAGGTTTTATGGCATATCAACTTTTGTAGGTTATTTAAAGCCAAATCCATTTTTATGTAAATCTGTTCTATTTAAAACAATTCAGTTTAGCATGAGTACACAGTTTAACTGTCAAAAACATTTCCATTTCAAACTATTCAAGCAGTTATATATAACAATTCAGTTAAGTGTAAATACAGTTTTAATGTCGAAAAACAGTTCTATTTGAAATAATTCCGTTAAGCATAAGCACGCAGTTTTAATGTAAGTACAGTTCAATTGTCAAAAACATTTCTATTTCAAGCTATTCAGTTTACTCAAACAATTCAGTTTAGCATAAGTATGCTGTTAGTTCTATTTAACCCATAGATAGGGCCCTATCAGGTGCTACCACTCCGGGTCAGAGTGGACCTGGGAGCGATGGCAATGAAGGGGTACTCCGCATTCTCCAAAGCTCCAGCATTGCTGGAACCTCACCATCAGATTGTTTAGTGTCATATCCAGGACACTCGTTAGGGGGTGGGGTCTTACCCCTCTGCAGAGGTGCAGTCGGTGTATTCTACAGCCCCAGCCGACTGGGCCAGAAAAACAAAAAAAGAAAGAAAGAAAAAGTGAGTGAGTGAGTGAGTCAAACAGACAGAAAGACAGACAGACAGACTGAGTTGTAAGGAAAATAAAGTATTTTGCATAGAAGTATTTACTGTAACCCTCTCTTCA
Source organism: Sepioteuthis lessoniana (assembly GCA_963585895.1). NCBI lineage: Eukaryota > Metazoa > Mollusca > Cephalopoda > Myopsida > Loliginidae > Sepioteuthis > Sepioteuthis lessoniana. The sequence goes on from OY757915.1 coordinate 101,825,466, forward strand.
ACAGTCTGTATTCTTCTATTTCAATGTGTCTTTATCTCACTGTAGAACACACACACACGCGCACACACGCACACACATGGGAGGCGTACTTAACGTAACGTTTACCATCATTGGATAATGGAATCGGTTTTGATTGGTTTGGGTTTTATGGCATATCAACCTTTATAGGTTATTTAATGCCAAATCCATTTTTATACATATAAACAGTTCTATTTCAAATTGTTCAGTTTAGCATAAGTACACAGATTGAAAGTCAAAACAGTTCTATTTCAAACAATTCAGTGTAACATTAGTACACAGCTTAAATGTCAAAAATAGTTCTATTTTAAACAATTCAGTTTAACATTAGTACACAGCTTAAATGTCAAAAACAGTTCTATTTCAAACAGTTCAGTTTAACATTAGTACACAGCTTAAATGTCAAAAACAGTTCTATTTCAAACAATTCAGTTTAGCATAATTACGCAGTTTAACTGTCCAAACAATCCTATTTCAAGCAATTCATTTTAGCATTAGTACAGTTTAGTTCTATTTGACCCATAGATAGAACCCTATCAGGTACTTCGACTCTGGGCCCGGGTGTTCCTGGGAGTGATGGCAATGAAGGGGTACACCGCATTCCCCGAAGCTCCAGCATTATTGGAGCCTCACCATCAGATTGTTTTGGGCCATATCATGACACTCGTTGAGGGTGGGGTCTTACTCCTCTGCAGAGAAGCAGTCGGTGTATTCTACAGCCCCAAACGACTGGGTTCTCGTTGGGGTGGGGGTTCTTATCCCTCTGCAGAGATACAGTCGATGCATTCTACAACCCTAACCAACAGGGCAAAGATAATGCAATCGATGACCGGACGAGGCTATTTGATATTCACTTAGAACTTATGCCGAGGGAAATGCGTAAATCCTTCTGTTCTCCTCCCAGATATGAATAAATGCAGTTTACCTTGGACAGATTGGGTTCTTTAGCCTTGGTTGGGCAGCCAGTTAAGGAGAAGCAAAACTGAATGCAAACCAGCTGAAGGAGAATCTGGGTAACACACACACACAAACACACACACACATATATATATAGATTGAGAGAGAGAGAGAGAGAGAGAGAGAGAGACACACAGACAGACAGACAGACAGACAGAGACAAAAACAGAGACAGAGACAATCGGATAGAAAGAAGAGGCGACTTTATATTAAAAAGATGTTCATGATAATATGATTATCATTAAAATGTTCCTCCCTTTTATATTTACCCAAATATTTATAATAACTTGTCGTCTTTAGAGAAAGCTGTTATCATAAGATTTAAAGCAATCTAAAAAATATATATAAATTAATATAATAATTAAAGAGATTTTCGACATAAAATCATTTTTAAATTAGTACGTGTAAATATTGCTGTATTTAGTTAACGCTTAAAGGGAGGTAACTCATTAAATAATGACATTAAAAAATTTCCAATCAAAAACAAATTACCCACCATAAATATATTATTCCTTTTCTTTTTTATATTCATAATTTACTTGGTTCATGATTAGTTTTATTTCAATTAATTATATGTTAATAAGAATACATTTATACACATACAATATGTTGCAACCTAAAATATGAACAACGGCCTGTAGGCTGGGCTTAGTATACGCTGACTGTATCCCCTTCAGAGATTTATGGCCTCCTCCCCAAAGGTGTGTCTTGTATATGACACGAAATTGCATCCGGTAGTGAGACTCCAATTCTGAAGATCTGGAGTGCATGAAGACCCCTTTATTGACATTACTTCCTGGTCCATTATCACACGGAGTGCTAGCGCCTTTTGGGGTCCCATCTATGGTTTAAATCGATCT
>OY757915.1:101832300-101872300 GCA_963585895.1 Sepioteuthis lessoniana
AAATTGTTCTTGAAGAATGCTGTATTAAAATAAATAAACTAAACGTTTTTTCTTTATCATCACTAAATAAACTTATGTCGTATAGAAATACTTGAAAATATTTACTCATATGCGAGTAAATGAGTTGTTTGGTTTTAGTATGGTATCATCAAATTATGTGTTTACAAACTGTACATATAATATGTGTAAACAGGCTTTGGTATTAAATAACCTATACAGGTTGATATGCCATTAAACCCAACTAACCAACCAACCAACCAACCTGTTATGTCTCATTAAACTTTAAAGATTGAAATTTATTCATTATTTTTATTGTTTCAGAATTGAAAACGTTTTTTTTAAACTATAATCAGCATTGTTTTAATTTGCATGTTTTAATTTTAATTTTAATAATTATTCTGTTAGGTTACAATATTATAAGATGATTATTAATCAAATACAGCGACAACTGAATTATGAAACAATAGTTAAATAAATAAAGACAAACAAATTACAAGAAAATGATAAATAAAGAATAAATATAAATAAGAAACAAATAGATTAAATACAAACAATGAATAGATTTAAAAATCAAAAAATACTTAAAGATAAATACATTACAGAGAGAAAATTTAGCTAAATGTTTGAAGTTTTCTTTTTATGCTAAACTTGCTACTTATAAGTAAGTAAAAGTAAAGTTGTCTCCCTTTAGTCAAGGAGGACCCAAAGGCTCCCTTTTTGATAGCTACTACACCAAGATGTAGGAGAGGCACTACTCCATTCCCTGTATTGTCCTACTTTACCCTTGATCCATACCTTATAATGCTGAGTGTTAAGTAAAGAGGCATCAAGTACCATTTTTGAATTTTTGGTATGACTCGACCTGGGATTGGCGAACACTCTAATCATTATGCCAATTGTTACTTATATTGTAATATTATTTTTCCTAGTACAAAAATTATTAAAGAAAATATTTCTAGAGCTCCAGACAAACATTCTTTTTATTTTTCTATACTATAGAAGCTCATAATCTGATAAAACATTCAATGTTATTGGCAAGGTTGATTTTCTTTGTTTTACTGAATGAAGAAAAGAATAATCTTTTGGCAGAAGTTGATGAATATTATTATTAATTATCATCATCATCATCATGTCGTGCTGCAGGCACGGATACCCCTGACCCTCTATCGCCACTTCTCCCTATCATTCATCGCTTCTGGTAGGTCTTCAGGGCCACATCCTGTATCCTCACATAGCTGCTGAATGTATGTTCGAGCTGGTCGTCCTGCTTTTGCCCGGCCATATGTGGGGGTCCATAGGAGTACATCACTTATGAGCTCGTCCCTGCTTCTCCAGCAGTGTCCTGAATGTCTGGTTCGTCTAACTTGGATAGTTTTCTTGATGGGAGGCAGGTGGCTGTATAGTTGGCGCCTTGAGGGGTGTTGCCGCCAGGACTTATTCAATATTGCTCCCAACATTCTGGTGTAATTGCCGTCTAGCTTCTTCTCCAGCTGTTTTGTTAGTGTCCAAGTAGTGCATCCATACAGTAGTATCGATACGACCGCTGCCTGGAAGAAACTGCGTATCTGTTTATCGGTCAGGTCTGATTTCCATATGATCGATTGCCTATTGATAACTGTCCATGCCTTCATTAGTCATGTGTCGATGTCCTTTTTGGTTGATGAGGCGCTATTTCCTGGGTAGGTGAATTTGTCTAGTAGTTTCAGAGGGGTTCTGTCTAGTGTGGTGATGTCGCCTGTTTGATTATAGCACATATATTCCGTTTTGTGTGCATTGACATAGAGGCCAATGCCAGCGGCAGCTCATTCCAAACTATGCAGTAGTGTTTCAGCTTGGTTGGGTGTATTTGCCAGTATCACTATGTCATCGGCATAGTCGGTGTCGGTAATTGTTTTTGCAGGGTATGTTCTGCTTCTTTTCTTTGTCAGCTCGAAGCCGTTTTCTCTGATTTTATCAATCGATGTTCTAAGCACATAATCTAGACAGATGATAAAGAGGTATGGGACTAGTGTGTCTCCTTGTAGTACTCCTGCTACAAAGTTGAAGTATTTTGTGTCTCCATCCGGTGAACGTACTTAAATTATTAATTATATAGAACAAAATTTGCAGTTACATCATTAGAATATAATAGAACTTCCTCTATTTATCCCTTGAAAATATCTGTTTATTTTAAGTATTTCTTCCACATTATTTCTTCCAGATATCAATTTTTTGCAACTATTGCATTTAATTTTCTTAAAAACAGCAGTAACCTACAAAGTATAGTATAACAGGAAGAACTTATTGACATTTATTAAAATCATCTTCTTTAATATCAATTCTAAGTTTATACACATCTAACTTTTGCTCCTCTGTCACTTCATTCCAGTTTGGTTCTTGTAAATTCTTCAAATCAATTTTAATGTATTGTCGATTAAATGGTTAGCTCAATTTTAAAACTGATAGCATTCTGATTTTTATTTCATACTCAAACACTTGCTGTATTGAGATATTATATTGATACCTTCTAAGTCACCAGTACTACCCAAACCTTTCCTGAAGGTGATCAGTTTGAAATTTGCCAGGTAATATATATGGCATTTTCAATTTCTCTATGTAATACTTAATCAATTCTTGAAATGCATAGGTTGTATGATGCAAAGCAGTGAATGTTTCCTGTGTTAATTTGCTATTTCTCCCAGAAATGCTATTCTAAGATTCTAACCAGTCACAGAATACAGAAAGAAATCTAAAATTTTCATTTATTCTAAGTGGGTTACTGTAAAGTCTTTACATTTGAGGTAATGGATACTTGCTAGGTATGAACTATTACCAAGATGAATCGATAAGAGGAGTGATGATTAAAGACAGATGGAGAACAAACATCTGCTGCTATTCCTGGTACATTCCTTTATTGACCAAATTCCCCGGATGTAGTATGGGCTGTAACCCCTGTGGCATCAGAGGTTATTTCCCTTTTGTTAGTTAGGATATTACAGTTACTGTATTTATTTCTAAGCCAACAACCTTTATATAGTGTTTTTACATTCAGTATTGTCCACCAAATATAAAATATGTTCACATATTCATGAACTTCTGCCAAATTAGGCAAATATTTCTGTTTTCCTAAAGTCAACGATCCCAGAAAAGTATACTCATTAAAAATTTGCAGAGTTGAATTAACATTTTGCCTTTCAATATTAATAGAAGAAAGCGCTTTTGAGGTTAATTTATAACATTTCAAAATTAACTGTGATTCCAGGGCATTAAGTTTCTGTACGGTACAAAATGGGGCACTTTGGATACTATCTAATTCATGATTTCTTTTATGAGAAAATTTGGTGAACAGCATGTATTTCTTTGCATCTTTTTGACCAAGCCAATTGTTTCTTATACATTTTGATATAGAGAATGGATCAAATAGGAAGAAGAGAGGCCTAGACTTCATAATTGGTTGTAGGTATACAATTGAAAGCTTTAGTGGACTACAAAAGAAAGATATAGCTTTTTATCAATTGCATTATTATCTGTTATGATTGATAATACTTAAAAGCCTATCTCCTCTAACCCAATTATCATATTCTTAACTATGTCAAATAAATTCTCCGCTTGAAGACATTTAGTAAACATAATATACAAAACTTCCTTATATTGTGAGAATATACGGCTAAGCTTAAAAACAAAAGCACATGTTGAAGTTTTATTGCTATTGTCAGATAAACAAACAATATTACCAGCCTAATAATCAAAATAAGGTTTCTGGTGAAATTTATCAAGATACGGTGGTGTCTTTCTGTACTTAACTTAAATTTATTTTTAATATGCATAAGAAAATTGTTATCATGTTGCTCAGTTTAGTATTTTAATGGTTGAATAGCAAGGTAAAATTATATTTTTGCAGTCGCTTAACAACCAGTACTTTTTAAAGGGGCAATTACGTAACAATGAAGAAAATATCATCATTTCATTTGAATAATCAAATTTATTCTGTGTCATCGAGTTTAGCTGCTCAAATAAAAATTTTATGGAATTAAAATGTTTGTTTGATTCTTCTTGCACTAACAGAGGAAATGACATTACCAATTTTAATATAGAAACCACATTTTGAGGTTTAGTTTACAGTTGTTCTACGTCAATTTTCTTCATGTTTTCCATAATTCCAAGTTGAGTCATACCAAAGACTCAAAAAATGGTACTTTATGCCGCCTTGCAAAACACTCAGCATTAAAAGGTAAGGATCAAGGGTAAAGTGATGCAATCTGGGGAATGGAGTAGCACCCTCCCCTACACTTTGGTGTAGTAGCTAGCGAAAATGGACCCTTCAGTTCACCCTTGACTAAACATGTTTAGGAATCCAATAGTCCCCAACTGTATTCATTTTCACATTACCACAAAGCATATGTACTGCAAAATCAGTGTTTTTAATCATATTGGTTTTAGTGATGGTAGTTTTATTAGTGATTTTTGTGGTGATACTGGTCTTCATTCTAATTTTGAATAATAAACTACAAAACTTGGATTCTTCATTTAATGGAGTATCAATCTTTGTGGGTTATTTCATGCCTAAAGCCATTGCTGTAGAAAGACAGTTGTAGTACAATTTAACCCCTAGCTGGGATGATAAAGAGTTCCATACCTTTCCCAAGGTTATAAGTATGAAAGGGAATACAATAACATTGTTATGCTATGGCATCAAAGGGAATATGGGTGTAATGTTACCCCTTAAACATGGCATGAAATGTCTCTGTTGGTTTCTTGATATGAAAGTTTATTTGTGGTCTGCAACATTTACAGCAGTCACGAAAAAAGAAAGAGATTGAAAAAGAATGTGTCAACTGATTTAGATAAACAGAGAGAAATAAGCCACGGGAGATGGAAAATGTAAACACGGAATTCTTTGCTGACCCAGCTAATCAAGTTGTAGTTCTGCTTGTGTGCCTTACACAGGGTCCCATCAGATCTCTCCATCTGTTCCGGCTCCAACTGACACTGCATCTTTGAAATCTTCTAACATATTTTATTCTAATAATTCTCTTGACAAATAGCTTGATTACACATAATCGCTAAAACTTTTAAGTGACATGTCATTGCAAATATCAGCTGATATGTATCTGAAAGTTTATTTTGATGTATTGCTTACAATTGATTTCAAAAGAAAATTGTCAATGTTTATTTTGACATCTGGTGTGACATGCATGCAAACAAGGTTTACCCACTTTGACCTTTCAACTCAACAACTTGCAACAACTAAGTCAATTTTTTTTAGCTAGCACACAATTTATGACTAAATAAAATAATTAACTAAAATAATAAGTCAAAATTCCTAATTATATTTCAACATGACTGGAGTTTGAACACACTTACTACAATGTTACAGTCCAGTACATTAGCCACTATACCACAAAGATTCCCCTATTAATCAATAACAATTACACAAAATTTTCTTACCCATCATCTCAGTAAAATCAGCAGGTTTGTCTTTCCATAAAACACCCAGCCAATATACAGGAATTCCACCAAATAAAATGGCCAGGCCAGTACCCATACGGTGAGGCTTCTGATAAATTCCTAATACTAACAAGGCTGTGTTGATTAATACTTGGAAAACTGGAAATATCAGATTTACCTACAAAAGAACATGTCTTCATGATAAAAACAATCTCAAAGAAAATAAATCTTCTACCTGTTCCAAATGATAATACTTTGCATATGTTATATGTATATAAATATATATATATAAAGAGAGAGAGAGACAGTGAGAGAAAAAGAGAGAGAGTTTATTGTATATGTGTGTGTGTGTGTGTGTGTGAGGTGTTAATGTATGCATATGTTTACATTAATATGTATGTATGTGTGTCAAGTATCAGGTATCAGAGTATGATGTATGCATGTATGCAGATCTGTGTGTTTTTTGTGTATGGGTGTAAATATAAGTGAATGTGTTTTCTCTGGGTGTGTGATTGTAAGAGAGAGAGAGAGAGATGGGGGGGTCATGAGTATCAGTAGGTTTTTTTGTCTATATGGATGAATGCATTTTGCAAATTTGAGTGTGTTGTGCATATATCATAAGAAAGAAAAAAAACATAGATAGATAGATAGATGTGTATAGACTATGATAGATAGATAGATAGATAGATAGATAGATAGATAGATAGATAGATAGATAGATAGACTATGATACATACATACATACATACATACATGTGTATAGACTATGATAGATAGATAGATAGATAGATAGATAGATAGATGTGTATAGACTATGATAGATAGATAGATAGATAGATAGATAGATAGATGTGTAGAGACTATGATAGATAGATAGATAGATGCGTATAGACTATGATAGATAGATAGATAGATTGATAGATAGATAGATTTGTTTGTGAATTATCTAATGCATATGAATTATGACCTACTTTGTAGGGTCTGTGCACTTCTGGTGCTTTCCATCGATAATAAAGAAGAGCTGACGTAACATTTAATCCCATGTAGGTGGCATACAAACTGATAAACTCCATAAACTGCAACAAACCGCCAGTGTAGAGCATAATTAGAGACCAAATGCACTGTAAAAGACACAAACATTTATTTTAAAAACAATATTGAAAGTTGAATAAGACTTTTAATTTTACTCATCAATATTTATAATTATGTCGGACAAGAAATTGTTATGTTGCCCAAAAAACAGATTTGACAATTATAAGAATGATGTATGTGATTGAAACAAACAAACAAGCAACAACAACTGATTCTTAAACCGGATCCTAAATGCTTCTTTTCTTAAAGGTGGTTGGAAAAATGGATTACAAGAGATTACCAGTCACTAGTGATAACAGTCCAAACTTGATCCCATTTTTAATTAACTTGGATTCTCTGCTTAATGACATATCAACCTTCATGGGTTATTTAATGCCAAAGCCATCCTTGGAGAAGAAAAGTAGTGATGCTATTTAGGTTTGGTTTAATTTCTTTGTTTAATGGCATATCAACCTTCATGGATTATTTGATGTTAAAGCCATCCTTGGAGAAGAGCTGTAGTGATACTATTTAGGTTTGGTTTGATTTCTTTGTTTAATGGCATATCAACCTTCATGGATTATTTGATGTTAAAGCCATCCTTGGAGAAGAGCTGTAGTGATACTATTTAGGTTTGGTTTGATTTCTTTGTTTAATGGCATATCAACCTTCATGGATTATTTGATGTTAAAGCCATTCTTAGAGAAGAGCTGTAGTGATACTATTTAGGTTTGGTTTGATTTCTTTGTTTAATGGCATATCAACCTTCATGGATTATTTGATGTTAAAGCCATCCTTGGAGAAGAGCTGTAGTGATACTATTTAGGTTTGGTTTGATTTCTTTGTTTAATGGCATATCAACCTTCATGGATTATTTGATGTTAAAGCCATCCTTGGAGAAGAGCTGTAGTGATACTATTTAGGTTTGGTTTGATTTCTTTGTTTAATGGCATATCAACCTTCATGGATTATTTGATGTTAAAGCCATTCTTGGAGAAGAGCTGTAGTGATACTATTTAGGTTTGGTTTGATTTCTTTGTTTAATGGCATATCAACCTTCATGGATTATTTGATGTTAAAGCCATTCTTGGAGAAGAGCTGTAGTGATACTATTTAACCCATAGCTGGAGGAATAAGTGAGATCATACTTTTTCCGAGAGCATTAGCCCAAAACTGAATGTAATAATACACTTCGAAATAAAGTTTTATGGTTCAGTTAAAAGCCAAGAGATTGTGACACATCATATATATATTATACTAGAATACTCATTGAGTAAACTGCAGATGTTTCTCTGAATTAAAAATTAACACCGAGCAGTTAAACATTTATTAATTAATGGAAAAGAACAGGGATCTATATTATAGAGGCTCAATCTCTAATTACTCAGTTTGGTTTTTTTGTTTAATGGCATATTATCTTTCATGGATTATTTAATGCCAAAGACATCCTTGGAGAAGAACTGTAGTGATACTATTTAGGTTTGGTTTGATTAACAGTTTATCTATCATCATCATCATGTCGCACCACCAGCCCAGATCTCCCTGACCCTCTCTCCTGACACCCTTCTCTATCAACCATCACATCCTGTAGGTCTTCAAGGCTACATCCTGTATCGGCACAAAGCCATTGTATGTAGGTTCTAGCTGGTCGTCCGGCCTTTGCTCGTCCAAGTAAAGGGGTCCACAGAAGTATGTCACTTATGAGTTCGTCCCTACTTCTCCAGCATTGTCCTACATGTCTGGTTCGTTTAACTTGGATAGTTTTCGTGATGGATGGTAAGTGGCCGTACAGTTACTGCTTAGTAGGGTGCTGCCTCCAGGACTTGTACAATAATGCTCACAGAATTCTTGTGTAGTTGCCATCAAGCTTCTTTTCCATACATTCATTTAGCGTCCATGTAGTGCATCCATTTTTCTTTTAAACCAAAGATACCAGAATTTTATTAATACGAGCAAAACATTTAATGGGTATCATTACCTATCATATATTACCAAACAGGAATAATCCCCATGGTATAGTGGCTAACGTGCTGAACTACAACATTGTTGTAAGTGAGTTCAAACTCTAGTCATGTGTTGTCTTTTATGGATTCATCAACGAGATAATCAAACATGATTTACGAAACTCAATTAATGAAATGAAACACACTTTTTGATAAAAAAATATATCAATCTCATTTTATTCTCGAAAGGGGCACACAGTTTGTTGCAAGTTTGAAAGTGTTGGGTATCACCCACCTTTTCCACACAATGAACTAGTCCATCTGCCACATATAGCAGTAGCTACTAATACCAGGGTAGACTAGAAGGTGAAGAGCAGCTTCTTATAGGAATAGTATTAGAACATTGGAGATTGGAGATCGCACTAAATCACCTTACTTGATACTGTAATAACAGAAGCCAATGCTATCATTGGACTATATCTTTATTCTGTATTCACTAATCCTATGTTCTTGTCTACTAATAGTCTCTCTATGGTATATACTTTTTTCCTGAGAATATATCTCTATTTCGTGGTATCATGGTTTGTCCTTTATTTAATATTATAAGCGTTCACTAACTAGAACGCAACAGAGAGATAGATGGAGAGACATATACTCAGAGAGAGGACTTCTTGCCCCATATCTTCTTCCTGGATCCAGGGGGGTGCCAATGCTTGCACCCCCTAGGAAGCTGTACCGTCAGAGACGACACTAACGCCTCTGATCGGCTGCGTATCCCTGGCCTGACTCTCGATTCTGCCAGGACTAACTGTCTAAATCTGACCGCATAGTTCTCATATCACATGGTCTCCTTCTGGTTACACATCTGCTCGACTGGCCTACCCCGATGCACTGCCATCCTCCCGTTTACTAATCACAACGTGACAGCTTGTCAAAGCACACGGGGTCACCAGGAACGAACCAAAAATCCATGTTAACAGTCCTTATATAACACATGCTGTTGCATTCACTTTCGTACTAATACCCTTGGGAAATGAATGAACTCCCTAATCATTAAGCAGTAGGTTAAATAGTACTACTTTATTCTTTTTGAAGGATGGTTTTGGCATTAAAAAAACTCTCAAAGGTTGATATGCCATTATATAAAAGATACCAGAGCCAAACTTTACAGCATTGAAACTCAATCATCATCATCATCATCATCATCATCATGTCGCACTATCAGCACGGATATCACTAACTCTCTCTCGCCACCCCTCCCAATCGTCCATTGCTTCCGGCAGGTCCTCAGAGCTACATCACGTATCGGCACAGAGCTGCTGTATGTAGGCTCGACCTGATCGTCCTGCCTTTGCACGTCCATGTGAAGGGGTCCACAGGACTACATCACTTATGAGCTCGTCCCTACTTCTCTAGCAGCGTCCCACATGTCTGGCTCGTTTAATTTTGATAGTTTTTGTGATAGGTGGTAGGTGACCGTACAGCTGATGCTTTGTGGGGTGCTGTCTCCAGGACTTATTCAATATTCCTCGAAACTCAGTACCCAAAATTAAATATGTATAAGTATATAAAATAAGAACATTCTTCTATAAAATTCTATAATGAAAGTATATTTTCAAACCAAAGTTGATTTTGTCAGTGTTGTGGAGTTTGGTAATTAGGTGTAATACCTAATAATACCTTTTTATAGTGTCTAACATTTCCCTAAAAATAATAAAATACTGGTATCATCGGATTTGAAGAAAATTAACATTTTTATATATAAAAAATGAAGATATTTGAGGTCTACTAATTTATGGGCAATATTGTTCCTATTTTGAATTTTATTTTTTAATGAAATGTTAAAAATAGTGAATCTTTCTCAATATTCAAACAATGATCAAAATTTAGCTCTTCTCTACTTACCAAAGTGAAAATTGCCGGCCATGGAACCTTAAACTTTTCATGCAGCATACCCATCACTTTAGGGGCGTGGCCCAATCGAGCCCCAGCAAAGAGCAATCTATAAACAAAAAGAAACCGCAACAAAGTTATTCAAATTTTCCAGGCCAATAAATCATAGTCCTGGGTGAGGAAGCAAAATATGGAATGATTTTTAAAATGTTTCTTTTTTCTAGTCTGATTAGTCCAATTTTTGAAGAAAAAAAACGCAATAAATCTCATTTTTCATAATCAACTCAATTATTCAAGCACTTCTTTATTAAAATTCAGCCCAATATGAGTGAACCAGAAAGGAAATCACAGAGAATCTATGATTTACTAAACGCCGAAATCAAGCCAAAGTTTCTTTGTCTACCGTATAAAAAGCAAAGAATCATCTTTTTTTTTTTTTACAGAAAAAGAGTTTTTTTTTAACGAAGATGGGGTGTAAAGGACTGAACAAAAAAACGAAAAGAAGGCTTTTTAACTAATCTAAGGCGATTTCGAAGGACTTCATAACGTCAATAAAAAAGCTGCTAATTAATTAAAATTCCACGAGAAAACTGTGAGAACAGCTGTAACAGAGCGTATTGGGGCTACGGAGTCTGGCCTACTATTCAATGTGGTTTTTAAAAGATTGGGGCAGTAAGCTGACAAACCGAGAAGCAATGCTTTAATTATTCGAAATAATAGAAGATGGGAAAAAACGGAATATTTTTCTAAAAAGCCAGAGATGTTGTTCTATTTTTATAAAGCTAGGAGCAATAAGCAGTGCAGATTTTAGAAGAATAAAATCAGTATATTGTGGGGTTTTTTTAAGAGTGATGCAATATATGAGAAAAAAGCGAGAAATATTGTTTGAATTTTGGCATGCAGAAAAATACAAAAACATTGAAATTGATTTTTCTAACCAGAGAAAGAAAGAAAAGAAAGCAAAAATCGGAGAGGCTATTAATCAAAACAATTGCTGAAAAGGAAGTGAGGTTACAAAGGGGTCAGCCTAATGCAAGTCGATGGCCTTGGGAAAAAAATTAAACTCTGAGAGATGGAAAATTTTGATTTAATTTTGGAAGTAAGTAAACTTACCCTATTTACCAACCCCTCCGCTCGGGCAGGATATGACACAAGGTCAATTTTAAGAGGAGTTTAACAGGTTTGAATTCAGAGTATTCCTTCTCCTAGACTAGTTGCCTCACCAAGGCTGAAGAACCCAGTCTGTCCTACTATTTACCCATAGCTGGAGGGATAATAATTGGATTGATACCTTTCCCAAGGGTATAAGTGCTATGTAAAATGCAATCAATCTCGTCAAGGATTTGAACACGTGTCGCCGTGTCCATTTCCTACGACGATAACCATTACACCACGGGCACTTCCATTAAGTAAGTAAACTTATGACATATGAATCATGTGAAGAAAAAAGGGCCACCTCCTGCAGAGCTGGTCGTCCTGCTTTTGCTCAGCCATATGTGAGGGTCCATAGGAGTACATCACTTATGATCTCATCCCTGCTTCTCCAGCAGAGTTCTGAATGTCTGGTTCGTCTAACTTGTATAATTTTCGTGATAGGAGGCAGATGGCCGTATAGTTGGTGCTTTGTGGGGTGTTGCCGCCAGGACTTGTTCAATATTGCTCGCAACATTCTTGTGTAATTGCCGTCTAGCTTCTTCTCGAGCCGTTTTGTGAGCGTCCAAGAAGTGCATCCATACAGCAGTATCGACACGACCGCTGCCTGGAAAAAACTGCGTTTCATTTTATCGGTCAGGTCTGATTTCCATATGATCGATAGTCTATCAATAGCTGTCCATGCTTTCGTTAGCCGCGTGTCGATGTCTTTTTCGGTTGATGAGATACTGCTTCCTAGGTTGGTGAATTTGTCAACCAGTTTCAGAGAAGTTCCGTCTAGCGTGGAAATGTCGCCTGTTTTGTGTGCATTGACATGGAGGCCAATCCTTGCGGCGGCTCGTTCCAAGCTATGCAGTAGTGTTTCGGCTTGGTTGGGTGTATTTGCCAGAATCGCTATGTCTTCGGCGTCGGTAATTGTTTTTGTGGGGTACGTTCAGCTTCTTTTCTTTGTCATCTCGAAGCCGTTTTCTCTGATTTTATCAATCGATGTTCTAAGCACATAGTCTTGACAGATGATAAAGAGGTATGGGCTAGCGTGTCGCCTTGTAGTACTCCTGCTACAATGTCGAAGTATTCTGTGTATCCACGTTCTCCGTAAATATAAAGCTGTAGAAATAGGAGCAAGAGGTTTTGTAGCAGGCATCCTTTACCAGTTTCTGAGTCAAATCGGAATCAAAGGGTGTAATAGAGTCAAATGTATAAAACGCCTGGTAATTTATGTATGGAGAAAGGTTTCCTACAATAATCCCAATGAATTATTTAATCAAAAGTAGGAAATATTTAATGTTTGTTGACATAAGAAAAGTTGGCTAATTGGTAGTTAAGTTACAATTTAGTTTTATCTAATTCATTTATTATATTCTTTATTTACTTATTTACTTATTTATCTAATTCATTTATTTATTTTCATGCTAATCTTATTCTTTCCAGCGGTCTTTTTTAATCAATAAAAATGTGGTTTTGGTTCAAGCCTTCTTTAGTCTGATGATCCATTTCGATGAAATCGAGGTTAATTTTTTCTGGCTCTGTAGGCATATATATATATATATATATATATATATATATATATATATATATATATATATATATATATATATATATATATTATAACAGTGTTTGTGGGTTTGTGTCGAACTAAGTGCAATATAATATGGAGATTGCTCAATATCTACGCTAGAGCGATTATATAATAATAATAATAATAATAATAATAATAATAATAATAATAATAATAATAATAATAAATAAATATGTATATATTAGATATATATGTTTAATTCCAGATTTTCGATTTGTTAACTGCCTGAAGATTGTTGTTTTGTAAAAAACTCCATGAAACCCAGGGGTCGCAGTCTAAATTCTATGGAATCAAATATATATATATATATATATATATATATATATATATATATATGCCTGCAGACTCAGAAAGAAATCTACCAAGTTTCACCTAAACGGATCATTAGGACAATTGTCAGAATTGTCCTAATGATCCTTTTAGGTGAAACTTGGTAGATTTTTTCTTACTCTGGGGTGGGGGTTGGGGTCCTCATGGTGTAAGGGTTAAAGCGATGGACTACGGAATCGTAGTAAACGAGTTCGTACTTTAGTCGCGCTATTACGTTCACATTCGGGCAAATACCCTTGGGAAAGGTATGAACCCTCTTATCCTCCCGGCTATGGGTTAAAAAGTACCACTACTGTTCTAGGAGAATGGCTCTGGCATTAAATAACCTACAAAGGTTAATATGCCATTAAAAACAAAGAAACCAAACCAGACCAAACTTTTCTGACTCTGAAGGTATATATATATATTGATACATATTTGATTGAACATGATAGATATCTTTATCTACATATTTTTTGTTAATCCATTTGAGCTGTCGTATCGATCTAATGATATTCGGCAGGAATTGGTTGATAAATCTTCGATAATTAGTTATTTCCCAAGTACTTTCAGCCCAACTTTGGGCCATCATCAGAAGAGGATGTATTACAAAAGGGATGTAACTTTTGTATGTATTCTGTAATGTTCAATCAAATATGTATCAATGAAAAAATGCTACAAAAATTTATACATACGTATATATAGGTGAAGGAAATTACTTGATAAATAATTGATACTATTTACCCAACCCCTCCGCTCGGGCAGGATATGACACAAGGTCAATTTTTAAGCGGAGTTTAACAGGTTTGAATTCAGAGTTTTCCTTCTCCTAGACTAGTTGCCTAACCAAGGCTGAAGAACCTAGTCTGTCCTACCATTTACCCATAGCTGGAGGGAGAATAATTGGATTCATACCTTTCCTAAGGGTATTAGTGCAATGTGAAATGCAATCAGTCTCGTCCAGGATTTGAACTCGTGTCGCCGTGTCCATTTCCTACGACGATAACGACTACACCACGGGCACCTCCTAAATAATTGATACTCCCCAAAAAGTGAGCGGACTGACAAATGCTTCTCTTACCATTGACATTTCACTGAGTAACTCTATATAATGGGATTTTCTTCGTTGAATGAAAGTTTTAGCCTTAACCCTTTTCTTATCAAAAAATCGTATTAGGGTCATCAGGAGAGAATGTGCACCATTTCGGGGCTTTCCTTTCAACGGTTTTATTTGTACACCAGCCCCACCTCGCTGAATATAAATGTATATATCATTGACACCCTATAAATTATTTACTAAGCTAAGCTTAGTAAATAACTAAGCTAAGCTAAGCTTAGTAAATAACTAATATTATATTATATTATATTATATTATACTGTAAATAAAATCTGAATAGAAAATCATTGCATGATTGGTTTGATTTCTTTGTTTAATGACATATCAACCTTTGTGTGCTATTTAATACCAAAGTCATTCTTTTGGAAGGACAGTAGTGTCACGATTTAACCCATGGTTCGTAGGGATAAAACAGTTAAGCCTATGGGGGCCGCTCGAGATGGGGGGGGGCCAAATGAATAAGACAACATAGAAGATTGTGTCTCTCCTCCTTAACTCAAAGTTAATGAAAAGGTTTCGTACCTGAACAAGAAGTCGTTACGTGTTTTCGAATTCCGAGATTCCTATGTTGTTTATATGTTCTATTGTTATGAACATTATATGTCTATTTCGCACATGGCCATATTCATGTATATGGCTATGTAACACATTCTCTCTCTCTCTCTCTCTCTACACTTACAAACACACATATATATATATATAGAGAGAGAGAGAGAGTGAGAGAGTTTAGAAGGAAATTACTTAATAAATAATTAATACTCCCCAAAAAGTGAGCGGATAGAGAGATACTTCTCTTACCGTTGACATTCCACAGAGTAACTCTATATAATGGGATTTTCTTCGTTGAATAAAACTTTTAGCCTTAACCCTTTTCTTATCAAAAAATCGTATTAGGGTCATCAGGAGAGAATGTGCACCGTTTCGGTGCCTTCTTTTCAACGGTTTTACTTGCACACCGACCCCCCCCTCCCACATGCACACTTGTACCATAGCCAGATATGGATACGCGAAATGTACACAGAATGTTCGTAACATATATACATAGAACATAGGAATCCCGAAACACGAAAAACACGTAACGACTTCTTAGTTTAGGTACGAAACCTTTTATTACCTTTGAGTTAAAGGTTTCGACATAAGGAAGAGAGATGCACAATCTTTCTATGATGACTTTTCCATCTGCCCCCCCCCCATTTCGTGCGGCGTCCCTAGCGCGCAAATTCGTCTGGCCTCTGCGATCCCCGAAAGTCGACCCTTCCTGTTCAGAGTTTAGTTCTCAACTTAACTGACTTTTTCAAAATCCCCAAAATCCTCCGCGCGCTTCCGGTGCGTGACGTCACCCGCACTCTCTAGCCCCGTTTCCCATCTGGGCTACTGTGACATCTCTCAGTGACACGTCCGCTCCGCCCGTGCGCGTGAACACCTGCGTTAATGTTGCACCTAAATAACCTATGCACTGAGCCGAAAGGTTCTCAGCCTAACTAAACCTAAAGACTTAAAACGAAATCCTTCGGCCATTATATTACACACTGAATATAAATGTATATATGACTGAGGCTCGATTAGTTATTTACGATGGAGTTCCAGTTTAACGAAAGTCATTTTGAATTGTTTCACGGAATATTTCTTTTGTTCCATATCCACATGGAACTATTTTCCGTTGTTTCTATGAGGCGTTTTATACATTTGGCTCTGTTAAGCCCTTTGATTCCGAGGCAAGACTGTTTGTATTCCATTTCGCGCTAATTCCCTGGGGAAAAGTATTAGGAGACTGAGCTCCCTGCCTTATACGTATTAGTTTGTTGGGTTTTTTTTAAGATACGTACGGTAGGCTTTTTAAAAAAAAAACAGTATTTCTGTAAATTTCAGAAGTCATTAATATAGATATTTCTGTGCACTTTTTCAGACAAAAATAGTAAAAAATTATCACTAAAATTGTAAATTGACACTTCGAATTTTTGGCCCAGTTGAATGAGGCAGCAGAATACACAGAGTGCACCTTTGCAAAAGGGTAAGACCCCCCCCCAGTGAGTGTCCTGGATATGACACTTAAGTAAATACCTAATTAGTGATTGCCCCGTCGGCTGGGGCTGTAGAATACACCAACTGATTCTCTGAAGAGCGGTAAGCCCCTTCCAAAACAAAAAAAAAACAAAAAAAAAAACAACTGTCCTGGATATGACACTAAAGTAAATACCTAATTATTGATTGCCCAGTCGGCTGGGGCTGTAGAATACACCGACTGCTTCTCTGAAGAGCGGTAAGCACCCCCCCCCAAAAAAAAACGAGTGTCCTGGATATGACACTAAACAATCAGATGATGAAGCTACAGTAATGCTGAAACTTTGGGAAATGCGGTGTACCCCTTTACTGCCATCAATCCCAGATCCACTCTGGTCCGGAGTGGTAGCACCTGATCTATGTGTCAGATAGAACTAAACTGTGTACTTATGCTAAACTGAATTGTTTGAAATAGAACTGTTTATATGTATAATAATCGATTTGGCATTAAACAACCCACAATGGTTGATATGCCATAAAACCAAACTAAACCAAATCTTTGGATTTGACTTTTTTGGATGATTTCGTTAAGGTTAAACGATTTATTGATTGATTGATTTTAATGGCATATAAAGTCATCTCTGGTTATTCAACGCCTTGAGGTTTGAGAATCGTGTTCATTGTATGTCCAGATTAACATTTTTTTAGTTGTTTCTTAATCATTCTTTTCTTTTCGTTTCCTTTTTTAATTTTTTACCCAGGGTCTTGTTGAAGACGAATAATATTTAAACAGATTTCATCCATAAACTTGACCCTAACAGATCTCTTTCACCCATACATGTGACCCTAACAGATCTTTTTCACGCATAGACGTGACCCTAATAGATCTATTTCACCCATATACGTAACCCTAACAGATCTATTTCACCCATAGACGTGACCCTAACAGATCTATTTCACCCATAGACGTGACCCTAACAGATCTATTTCACCCACAGATGTGACCCTAACAGATCTATTTCACCCATAGATGTGACCCTAACAAGTACTATCGCTCCGGGCCAAAGTGGTCTCGTGAGTAATAGCAAAGAAGTACTCCACACTCCCTAAATCTCCAGAATTAGGGCCTCACCATCGAATGTAGTATAATGTCATAACCAGGACACCCCTCTTTTGGGGGTGGTCCATGTGCTTTTCAGGAGATACAGTCAGCATATTCCACCCCCACCCACAGGGTGGTTTTGTTTAAATTTTTTATTCTAATGAAGTCTTATAATTTGGTTGTTTAATCCTTAACGTTAACGCACTTAATTAGTAACGCTACGTCTTTTAATTTATTTCTTCATTTTCGTTTATTGGCTTTTAATTTTGTTGGATTCTTGTTTCCATTTATATTTCTCGTTTCTTTTTCTTTAATTCGATTTATCGGTTCACGGCCTTTTGGCTGGAAAAAGAACAGCTGAGTTACAGCCTTCCCACCCTCACGTCAACTCCTGTTCGCTGGGCTAATGAGACGAAGGACGAGATTCATTGGCCGGTGCCTTAGCGCTCCTGAAGAGAAATGTCGATGTAATGACGGGAATTTTTTTTCAAACATTCTCACGGGAGACTTGCTTCCTGCGGGGTACCCAACATTAAACCGACCCAGTGTCAGATTTGAATCTTGTGGCAAGTCGAATAAAAAGCTTCTTCCATTTGATTAATCTTCTTTTCTTTATTTTTATTTATTTATTTATTTTTTTTTTTTTTTTTTTTTTTTTGTATGTTTCTTGATATCCCTTTCATTCGTCATCTATTATTTTGAAGAGCTAAGTGGAAGAGTACCTTTGAACGTAACTCCCGGCTCTTCTTAGATTATTTAAATTTTGTATTTCACACACACACACACACACACACACACACACACACACACACACACACACACACACACATCTGCAGAAATAGGCGGCGACACAAGGTCAATATTTAAGTGAACTTTAATAGGTTGGAATTTCTTCTTCTCCTAGACTGGTTGTCAAACTAAGGTTAAATAGCCCAATCTGCCCTACAATTTGCTCATAGCTGGAGGGAAAATAATTGGATCCATGCCTTTCCCAATGGTATTAATGGTATGTGAAATGAAAGCAGTCACGACCAGAATTTGAACTTTATATATATATATATATATATATATATATATATATATATATATATAAAGGCGTCTCCTTTTCTAGTGAAATGACAATAAACCATCATCATCAAAGCATGCCGACAACACGGATTTCCTTGAACCTCTCTCTCTCTCTCTCTCTCTCTCTCTCTCTCTCTCTCTCTGATACACACACCATTAAAATTTTGTGAAAGTATTTTATTCGAATACGGGCGTGTTTTATATACTTAATATCCAAAAATATTACAATTAAAAAAAATATTTTTAATAAGTCGTTTTTTCTCCGAGAAAAGCCGAACGCAAATTATGAAAGTAAACATTACTTTCGTTTTCCAAGAATTTTACACGGGAATTTTTTTTTTTTTCTGCCTTTATCACTTTTATTTCTTTTTTGGTTAAGCACAGGGACAATCTTGTGGCTTATATTTACACACTGATTGCTTCTCGCATGGGCAATCATATGTTACCTGTTCCAGTGTCGGCAATCCAGACAATCTCTTTATCTACACGGAAACTGGAACTACCAAGAACATTGTGTATTCACAAGTATTGGAAAATTAAACATATTAGAAACATGCATTTCCCCCTCCCATTTAAACAAACTGAGCCACAGCAACGCGTGGCCGGGTACAGCTAGTATATATATATATATATACATAAGGAAACGAATAAAAAGCACAAGCTTACTTCCCGTTATTTTATCTATAAGATCGTTAGTTTTTGTGACGACCCTATTGGGGAAACTTAGGTAGTAATCTGATGGTTTTCATTTGGTTCTTTATATCGGCTCCACGTAGGCATTGAGTATTTTAAAAATATCTATTGTATTGGGACTCGTTCGGTTTTGTCGTTATTTTTTCCGACGACTGTATTGCGACGAGTTCGTCTTTCTTTTTCTTTTGCCGATGGGTCATTATATATATATATATATATATATATATATATATATATATATATATATATATATATATATATACCGAAAATATTGTCTAAATCTAATAGCCTACAATAAACCCGTTCATTGAATTGTTCATCTTCTTTTTCTGAATAAATCTAGTCCAAAATTGGAACAGGAAATTGCTCATGGTAATAACTGCAGATGAATGGAAACAGGATGTATAACTCGGCGAATTTTTTCTTTATCCGGGTATATCTATTTACAGTGCACGTTTCCTTATTTCATTTTTCTGTATTATCAAACCAACATATGCATTCATAATCTGAAAATTGATGATCTATTCTATCTAGATTTTTATTATCTATTTTTTATTTGAATCTAATTGCATGAAAATTCAAAAGGCAGCCTTTACAATGTCATAGTGATAATAAAATGCTCGGTATGTAAAAACAAACAAAAGTTTACAGTGAAAAAAGGTTTTCAACAGTGTATTTGAAATCGTGTTTTCACAAAGGGACTTTTTGCGCGCACCGATTCTCTCTCTCTCTCTCTCTCTCTCTCTCTCTCTCTCTCTCTCTCTCTCTCTCTCTCTCTCTCTCTCTGTGTGTGTGCACAATATCGCTCATAAATAAGTACACCCTGATCATTTTTCTTTTTAAATGGTAAAAGATAATTTTCTACTGAACCAAAGATACGATTTATTTATCTATTTATTTAAACGGCAAGTCAATCTGTCTGGGGTTACTTTGTGCTTGGAGGTTAAGGAGTTGAATTCATTGTACGTTTATATATACATTTTTGTGAGTTTCTTAAGAGTCTTAGCACACAGTTACATGATATCAAATATTCCTGTCGAATACAAATACTTTGACCAACAGGTAAGAACCTATCAAGTACTAATACAGGGTCAGAGTGGATTAGGGAGTAATGGCTATGAAGACGGATTCGACATTCTTCAGAACTCCAGAACAAGGGTCTCACCACCAGATGCTGATTAATATCATATTCAGTACACCTCCTTTTTGAGGATGGGGGTTTACCTCTTGAAGGGGATGCGTATTCTAAGCCCCACTGACAGGGTGCACAAAAATACAAGGATTTTATTAAAAGAGGAATATTCAATCAAAACGGATATTATTTCGTATTATTTATTCCACCATCAAAACTCTTTTAAAAAAATGAATATACTGAAATCCTAAAATAAGTACATACCTTATATATATATATATATATATATATATATATATAGGTGTAGGGGATGGCACAACTCCTTTCCCTGGATTGCTCCACTTTACCCTTGATCCTTACCTTATAATGCTGAGTGCTGAACAAGGTAGCATCAAGTACCATTTTTTGAGTCTTTGGTATGACTCGACCTGGAGATTGAACCTATGATCTCCCGGGCCATTGGCGAACACTCTAACCATTATGCCAACACAGTTAAATGTAAAAACAGTCATATCCCGCAAAAATCAGTTTAGCATAAGTACACAGTTTTAACATCAGATAGTTCTGTTTGACACTTAGACAGGACCCTATTTGGAGCTACCACTCCAGTCCAGAGTGGACCTGGGAGCGATGGCAATGAAGAGGTACTCCGTATTCCCCAAAGCTCCAGCATTACTGAAGCCTCACCATCAAATTGTTTAGTGTCATATACAGGACACTCATTGAGGGAATTTTGCCCTTCTGCAGAGATGCAGTCATTGTATTCTACAGCCCCAATAAACTGGACCATCTTCACTTTGGATTACTTTGTTTTTCAATTTTTCCCAATCTAAATTTATATTGTATCTTTCTATGTGTTTGTATATCTTCAGAAACATCCACGATTGCCATGTTTTTTTTTAAATTTGGTTTATTGTTTCAGTGGCGTCTTCTAATTTTAAATATTCTTTTCCTCCATGAGTTACTTTTTTTTCTTTTCTTTTCTTTTTTTATTTTAGACGAAGACACGTCAATCAATACAAACGTTTTACTTTTTCTTGTTGCTGGGCAGAAAATGTTATTTTCCAATTGCTTACGCCTAAAGTAAATGGAAAAGATCTATTTTTTTCTCTTCAAACTTTGCTTTTATAACCATGTAGCTTGTAAATAAAACATTCGGGGAGACTATGTTTGGGGAACTGATACATATCAGGGATTTACATAACAGCAGCAATTCCGAAAAAACTATTCACTTCAAAATCGCCCTACTTACTGGGTTTAGAATACCCTGACTGCAGAAAGGTAAGAACTCTGACCCCACCCGCCCCCCAAAAATAAAAGGGATATCTTGGGATATAAATTTTTGATATGGACATTTAGATAATTATTTTTCTCATTTTGTTTTCATTTTTAATCACTTAGTATTAATAGGTATCAAATGACAAAGCCGTTGATAGTTGTTATAAAGTTAAAGAATTTACCTTGGGTGTCCCATAACCGAGGCATTCAAAGCTCCAATTGATGAAAGCGCCACAAAAACTGCGATCAGAGGACCAATTGGTGGATAGAGACGCTGGGTGAAATCCTATTTCAAGAAACAAAAGTCTGAATTTCAAAAACTGAAAAGTATTATTGCTAGCTGAAAATCTAGAATAAGCGTGAGATTTTAAGCATGTAACTCTGAACTAGGTTTTGCAATGACTTAAAAGTTAATAAACATCACTAAGAGGGTAATTTTATAGCTTCCAGGAGGTCATGGCTCAAAGTACAAATGTTAACATATATATATATATATATATATATATATATATACTACGAGTTAAACGTATTTGGCCACCTTCCAAAATTTTTATTTCTAATCCAAAAAGTGTTTTCTTTAATGAAATAAATTAAGCACTACAATGGTCTTATATATAATATTAAATAGAAGTCTTCCTGCGACACATTAAATACAAATTAAACCAAAAAAAGACAAAATAACTTCTTAAACTTTTGATTCATCAAATGACCTTTTTTGGTCGTATCACTGCTTCACAGTATTTCAATATATTTCAACTGAAAACTTGTAGACTGAAGATAGTTTTGCCCAGTTTTCCCGCGAGAGTTGCCAGAAGTGAGTCACACTTGTGGGTTGTTTAGTTCAGGCTTTTCAGTTCAAGTTCATCCCACACCAGTTTAATGGGATTTAAGTCCTCTGATTTCACCGGTCAAGAGGTCAGTTGAAGACGTGCTGTTCTTCTATGCTTTTTAATATACCTTTGGCAAAATTTACTGGTATGCTTTGGGTCATTATCTTGCATGAGTACAAATGCTTGACCCATAAACCGCGTGCTAGATGGGATCGCGTGATGCCACAGTATACCGTGAAAGCAGGTCTGATTCAATTTGCCTTTCACCTGGTGCAAATTCTCAACTTTGCAATTGGTGAAAGTCACCTCACACTATAACATAGCCTCCTCCATGTTTTACGGTTGATGTGATGTAATGGGTTGC
Organism: Sepioteuthis lessoniana; assembly: GCA_963585895.1. NCBI lineage: Eukaryota > Metazoa > Mollusca > Cephalopoda > Myopsida > Loliginidae > Sepioteuthis > Sepioteuthis lessoniana. The sequence goes on from OY757915.1 coordinate 101,855,260, forward strand.
AGCTTTTTCACCAGATCTTCGCTGCTTATCGACCCTCCTAATTTACCCAAAAATTTGGAACTTTGATTCGTCAGTACAAAGGCCTACAAGAGCCTTTTGACACTGTTTTGCTTCTTTAACAGTGGTTTCTTGACAGCAATTTTGCCATATAGGCCATCTTCACAAAGTCTTCTCCGAACAGTGGATGTTGACACATTTTTTCAGGACATTGGTTCAGTTGTGCAGTGATGTTTGGAGCAGTCAGCCTTCTGTTATACAAGCTGGTGAATGATAAAATTGTCTCCTGCTCTTTCAGTTGCTTTTGGTTAACCAGCCCTACTTTTGGTCTTGCTTTGTCCAGTTTCTTAATGTCTCCTGACAGTATAATCCACTGTAGTTCTGGATTTTTTTTATTTGCATACTAAAGAAGAAAAGCGCATTCTAATCAAATTTTCAAGATATCTGGTTATACTTAAGTCAAAGTTAACGGAAAAAACATGTATTCAGTCTAATAAATAAAAAAAATTGAGGTTCCTAACTTGTTACATTAAAAATAACACTTTTGGGATGGGAAATAAAAATTTTTGATGGTGTTCAAATATTTTTGACTATACCCAACATTAAACCAATCCAGTGTCACAATTGAATCTTGTGGCAAGTCGAATATCATATTAATTCTTTTGAAAATTCTTTTTAAATGTTAAAACTCTTTCTAAAATCATTTTTTTCACAAAACCTTTTTCTCCTAATGATGACATAAGATCGAAACTAATTCAGAACAATCAAAATTAAACAACATAAAAGTAACGTTCCTATTTATCTCATAACTTTGATTTATATATATATATATATATATATATATATATATATATATATATATATATATATATACTTCAGCTCAAAAGTTAAGCATCAACCCAAAAATATCATTGCACCAAAAAATATCATTGCACCAAAAAATATCATTGCACCAAAAAATATCATTGCACCAAAAAATATCATTGTAGATTTTATTTACCAGTATTAAATAAAATATGTTTATGTCATATAATTCTAAATACAGACAAGGGTAATAAATATATATCATTACGAATTATTTTGAATGGTAACTTTGAATGGAAGATAAATTACGGTTTGGTTTGGTTTGGTTTGGTTTGGTTTGGTTTTATGGCACATCAACCATTATAGGTTTTTTGATATCAAATCCATTTTTATACATATAAACAGCCCTATTTTAAATAATTCAGTTTAGCATAAGTACACAGTTCAGTTCTATTTGACTCATAGATAGGATTCTATCAGGTGCTACCACTCCAGGCCAGAGTGGACCAGGGAGCAATGGCAATAAAGTGGTACTCCACATTCCCCAAAGCTTAAATATTACAAAAGCCTCACCATCAGATTGTTTAGTTTGGTTTGGGTTGGTTTGGTTTTATGGCACATCAACCATTGTAGGTTATTTAATACCAAATCCATTTTTATACTTATAAACAGTTCTATTTAAAAAAAAATTCAGTTTAGTAAAAGTACACAGTTTCAATATCAAAAACATTTCAATTTCAAACAATTCAGTTTAGCATACAAAAACAGTTATATTCCAAAGATTTCTGTTTAGCATAAGTACATTGTTTAGTTCTATTGGACCCATAGATAGGTATTACCCATATGGTAGTTGTAGTACCCATATCAGGTACTACCATTCCAAGCCACAGTGGACCTGGGAGCGATGGCAATGAAGAGGTAATCTGCATTCTCCAAAGCTCCAGCATTACTGGAACTTCATCATCAGATTGTTTAGTGTCCTATCCGGGACACTCTTTCAGGGAGTCTTACCCCGAAGCAGAGATGCTGTTGGTGTATTCTACAGTCCCAGCTGACTGGGCAAGGTAATTTATGACACAATATTTTCCGAAACAAATATGCTTCTGCACGCCAATAGGTAGACCGCTTCCAAACTCCAGTTATCAATAAATTCTGTACGTTTTCGGACTTGATGTACCACAAATAAGACGTCTGTATTTTTATAGCCACCATTCGTACTACTAACACCACAGAGTATAGCATTGTCATTCATGAACATGGGACATGATACCAGTGAGGGATTACCAAAATAAGGTACGACGAATCTTCCAAGGATTTGCTCCTGTTACCTTTCGCCATTGTAGATGCCTTGCACTATCAAAAGATCAAGATTGCAGTCATACGCGGATCTATTTACCCAGCGCCTCCACCACTGTTAGGATGTGACACCTGGTATCTTCATTTCTCAGAAGAATAATCCAAAGTTGAAATATTGGTTTCGAAGAAAGTGTCTTGTTGAAATAGGTTCTTTTTTTTCTTTTTCTTTCATAAACAACCTGTTTCAGCGAGCACGAGTCTATCTTGGTTTTTAGATCCCTGGCCTATCCTTTACATTACCTACTATTGTGCGCTTTTTTTTTTATCAGACCACTGATTGTTATATGACTTATGTTTCCCTGACTTTTTACTTTGTCATCAGGAAAAAATCCATTGATATGCATCTCAATAATCAACCAATGAGGACTGTCATTCTTTGCATGGGCATTAAGGTGTGTTTAAGTTTACATTAGCAAAAAACTGTCAAACAGTCACACAACTAAATGCTTTCTTTAGGCAAATGTAAACAGTGCTCTTGTCAGGCGTACAGTGGAAACTGTCATGACACATGCAAAAAAAAAACATATTACCTTACTTCCGTTTGCCTTTCACTAGAGACATAAGAATGTTTCAAGTGAAATACTTCCTTGAAATAATAATGCTTTTTAAATGAAATTATTTGAGCGTAAACTAAAAAAGAAAATACTTAACTTTTAAGCTGGTAGATATGAACAGACTAATAGATTTACACTGGCTGTATTCTTTGCAGAGGGCTAATATCCTCCCCCAAAAAAAGGTTGTCTGGGGTGTGGCACTAAGCAGCAGCTGATAGTGAGACTCCAGTTCTAAAAATCTGGGTAATATAGATTCACCTCCTCTTTGACATTACTCCCAGGTCCACTATGACTCGGCGTGTTAGAACCTGTTAAGGTCCTACGAATAGGTCAAATTTACCTCTGTCTGTCACAAATATTGAAGTAATATAACAAGAGAAGCCTTAAAAGCATACAAAACCATGCTACTATACAATGAATAAGAACAAAAGTTTATAAAATCATGATAATCCACAGCCATGTACGTCCGCGATGTAAATAAACAAATTGAATATAAATATTGGTCAATTTAACATAAATTTGTTTATTTTCTACCATCTCAAAATAATTTTAATAACTGTATTTGTTATTTAACCTTACAAAATCATTTTATTTTATAAAGTCTTAGAGCAAATCACATTCACAAATAAAGAGTCTACGATGTACTGTAAAGATCGCCAAATCGTAAACATCTACATTTACAAGTATGTACATACATGTACTCGTAAATTTAGATTACTTTTTTCCTGTACTATATTAAAAACTAAAATTTATTTGTTTGTAAGTTTAGAATAGATTCTTAACCTCCATATATTATTAAAAACACATTTATAAATAAAATACAGGACTGGAAATGATTATTGTGGTTAGCCTGGAGACAAGTAAATTCGACTTAAGTCGTTTTTCGAATTTCAGTCGCCTCTCCTGGAACAAATTACCGATGTAAACTGAGGTCTACCTGTACTTAAAATAACTAGCATGAGATACACCTTACAACAGTGGCTAATGTGTTTCACTGTGACATCGTCGTGAGTTCGAACTCCAGTCGCGCTATTACGTTCACATTTAGAATAAGACCCTTGGGAAAAGCATGAACCTCCTTATCCTCCACAGCTAAGGGTTATATAATATCACAACTATTCTACAAGGATGGCATTAAATAACCCACGAAGGTTGATATGCCATTAAGCAAAGAAATCTAACCTTATTAAGAATAGTTACTTGAAGCTATAATTTTTATAAAGATTATTATTAACTTTAAACCATATAACTATGTGTAAAGAGATGACTATTAAATAACAATAATTACTTGAAACCATATAATTATTAGTATTAGATAGGAATACTTGAAACTATACATCTGTGTGCAAATTATTTATATCACTAGGGAATATTTGGTGTAACTGTGTACAAAAAAACTCTCAAAAAACAACACAAAACATTTAAACGTAAACTTACAATGAACGCAAAAGTAAATTGTACAATATATATTTTTTCTAAAAACGCCGATGAAGGAGCTACAGAGATAAATTACAAGTGAGATGTGTACATCAACAAAAAAAGGGGGTGGTGCGGTGACAATGTATATTCCCAGTAGCATAAGATGTTGGTATTTAAAGCTAGCCGAGCGGTTTCAAATCGGACAATTAACGACAACAGTCAGTCATGCCCCAAGACATTTACAAGAAATCAGAACATTAGCGACTACAGTTATTAGGCCCTGGGGTATTAGCTAAGTTATACATACATACACTCCGGCATTCCATTCCCAATATACACATACCCTGCCCCCATGGTTGTGGCAAATTGTTTTAAATATAGCCGAAAGCAAACCCCGAAAAGAATCGTATATTAGTGTAGTTCGTTCTGCTGTTTGTCATTTAGGCTTCGTATATCAGCGACTACGGATTCGATAGCGGGAAGATGGGATGGGCCTACTCACAGAAACAATGAACATTATATATCTATAGATAGTTACGACAATTGAAGTAGTTCATGTTATAATGTACTCACCAAAGCGACTGACTTAGAATTGGCAACATCCATAGGGTTTAACAGGACATAATATGCTATGTTTGTAAGGATGTACTTGATGATGACGACAATAAACGTTAGGTAGACAGCCAGTGGCAAATCCCTACGAAAATAAAAAAAAAATAAAGACAAATAAAAACAATACAATCATTCTTTTTCTTAATTCTGTGTGTGTATGTGTGAGAAAGAGAGAGAGAGAGAGAGAGAGAGAGAGAGAGAGAGAGAGAGAGAGTGTGTGTGTGAGGGGGTGAACATTTCTGCGTCGCTAAAAGTGTCCAGGATCTGACATAAGGTCAATTCTTGAAGTGGAGTAAAGCTGGATTGATTTCAGAACTTTCATTCTCCTAAATAGGTTACCTAACCAAGATAAAAGAAACCAGTTTGACCGACTATATGCCCATAGCTGAGTTGGCGGGGGGGGGAAGAAGACATGGATTCATGTCTTTCTCAAAAGGCATTGGCTCAAATTGTCCAGAATTTGAACTCGGATCGCCGATTCCATTTTCTACGACGATAACCGTTACGCTAAGTGTACCTCATAGTGTTCCTTATATAATAGATTCTTTTGCTGACGTCGAAATATGAAAAGAATAAAAGAGTACTTTTTTCAACATTTATACAAAAATAATTGATGATAGAAAGAAATTTCCGAGTCATTATATTAGACAGAATTTTTTCTTCTTGTACAGTGTGTGTGTGTGTGTGTGTAATATTTACACTCATCACCATTCATCATTATTATCAAGCCGTCCGGCAGTACGGTTTCAGATCGGCCATAGCTCTTGAAAAGTCTTCTAGTGTCTACATAAAACTGGTAAGTGTAATTCTTTGCTAGTCCGCCAATATTGATGTATCCATGTGTAGGAGTCGATGGGAGAACGTCGCTTAAGGGTGTATTCTTACTTCTCCTGTAGTTCCTAGCATGTCTTGTTCTTAGATGGTTTGTGTGATGGGAGGTAAGTGAACATTCAACTGCTGTTTTGTAGGGTGTTGCTTCATGAATTTGTTCAAAACAGCACGAAAACTACTAAAAATGCTTTGCCTGTGGTGATGACCTTGTATAAAAATAGTGTTTTATAGCCGAAAACTTGCTCTATCCAATGGTGTTCTTGTGGTTCCAGAATTTATTATAAATGATGTGGGAATAAATAAAAGAGATTATTTTCAGTGGCCCCTTCGTAAATTTTTATTATATTTTATTTTATATCGCAGTTATTCTTTTAGCGTGGGTTATACTCAAGATTTTGCATCCGAGATATAATTTAGACTGACTGTATATGCCACGAAAAGGTGGAAGACGACTAGCCAGTATACCAAGATTGCATTGATACATCATAACAATGAATACATTAAAAAGAGCTGAGGAAGGTTAATTACAATACCAAGTAACGATATTAGCAACATAAAAAGAGACAGAAGAAAAAGGAAAATCTAAGAAAACAGCAATCGAAAGAAAAACAATTTTATGAATATTTCATACGAAAAACTAGCGAAATTGCACATTGCTTGGACATGGCTAAGGAAGGGATATCCAAAGATTGGTTGGTTGGTTGAGTTTTATGACATATCAACCTTTGTAGGTTATTTAACGCCAAATCCATCTTATACAAATAGTTCTATTTCAAACAATTCAGCATGAGTACACAGTTTGTCAAAAACATTTCTACTTCAAGCTATTCAGTTGAGTCAAACATTTCTAATTCAAACAATTCAGTTTAATATAAGTATAGATTTTCTCCACACACAGTTAAATGTTAAAATCAGTTCTATTTCAACCTGTTCAGTTTAGCATAAGTACAGTTTAATTGTCAAAAATATTTCTATTTCAAGCTATTCAGTTTAATCAAACAATTCTAATTCAAACAATTCAATTTAGTATAAGTATAGATTTTGTTTACACACAGTTAAATATAAAAACAGTTATATATTAAACAATTCAGTTTAGCATAATACAGTTCCATTTCAAACAATTCAGTTTAGCATAAGTAGTTTAAATGTAAGTACACTGTTTAATTGTGAAAAACATTTCTATTTCAAACTATTCAGTTTAGTCAAACAGTTTAGTCAAGCAGTTCTAATTCAAACTATTCAGTTTAGCATAAGTATGCATTTTAGTTCTATTTAGCCCATAGAGAGGACCCTTTCAGGTTCTACCATTCCGGGCCAAAGTGGACCTGGGAGCAATGGCAATGAAGAGATCTCTGCATTCCCTAAAGCTCCAGCATGACTGAAACCTCACCATCAGATTGTTTAGTGTCATTTCCCAGACACTCATTGGGGGAAGTCTCACCTCTCTGCAGAGAAGCAGTCGGTGTATTCTACTGCCCCTGCCGACTGGGCAAGATATCCAAAGAGAGAAACTAAATCTCTACAAATAGCAGCACAAAACAATGCCATAAGGACCAAATACGTTGAAGCGAAAATCAATAATACACAATAGAATAGCAAATCTAAATTATGTGGAGAAAAGGATAAAACATTGTAAGCGAATGCAATAAACTAGCACAAAAGAACAGCAAATCTAAGCACGACAAGGTCGGGAAGGTTATCCACAGGGAACTGTGCAAGAGATTGAAATTTGACCATACCAAAAATGGCATATGGACAAACCAGAATCTGTCCTAGAAAATGAGACTCATAAAATTCTCTTGGATTTTGAGATACAAACGGATCAACTAATTCCAGTCAGAAGATGAGACTTTGAGCTCATTAACAAAATAAAATGAAATAAAATAAAAAAGCCTGAAAACTAAAAAAAAAAAAAAAGCTGTAGAACATAACGGTAACAGTGATATCAATTGTAGCCGGTGCCTTTGGAACAGTCCCCAAAGGATTGGAAAAGAGGCTAGAAGTAATGGAAATCGTAGGGCAAATCGTGACTATCCAGACGACAGCATTATTAAGATAGGCTAGAATACTGGGAAGAGTCCTGGAGGCCTGAGGAGACTTGCTGTCGCTCAGACGTCAATGAAATACTTATGCAAAGGGCTCACAAGGAGTGAAATAATAATAATAATAATAATAATAATAATAATAATAATAAAAGACTAGGCACAACTAGGTGGAAAGGTGATTTACTGGGAATCGTGCAAGGAGTTGAAATTTGACCCTACCAAAAAGTGATATATGCCCATCTGCCCTAGAAAATGAGACGTACGATTTTAAGATATAAACGGATCATTTAATCTTGGCCAGACGACCAGATCAAATGACAATCAACTACAAAAAAAAAAAAAAGAGAGAGAAACTGCCGATTAGTGGACTTTGCCGTTCTGGTTGACCTTAGGGTAAAACTGAAAGAAAGCAAAAAGATAGAAAAGTACTGAGACCTTGCTTGAGAACCAAAAATATGGAACATGAAAGTGACGGTACAGTCACCAAAGGATTGATACAGGGACAGGAGGTCTTGGAAATAAGAGGACGAGTAGAGACCATCTAAACGACAGCATTATTAAGATCGGCCAGAATACTGAGTAGAGTCCTGAAGACTTGAGGAGACTTGCTATCACTCAAAGTCCTGTGAGAAACTATCTGCTAACACTGAGGTAAAAAAAAACTCTCGAAGGAGTAAATAATTCTAATCTCAGCCAGGCAACTAGACTTAATAATAGACAAAAAAAAGCAACAAAAAAAAAGAAGGAAGGGGAACTTGCCGAGCTGTGGAATTTGATCTCTCGACTGACCACAGAATAAAACTGAAAGAAAACTAAAAGAAGGATAAGTACTTGGACCTTGTTAGGGAATTGAAAAAACTGTGGAACATGAAAGTGACTGTGATACCAATTGAAAATAACACTCTTTGTACAGTCACCAAAGGACTGATATAGGGACTGGATGGCTTGGAAATAAGAGGACGAGTGGAGACCATCCAAACTAACAGCATTATTAAGTGTGGCCAGAATACTGAGTAGAGTCCTGGAGACTTGAAAATACTTGCTGTCACTCAGACTCCAGAGAAAAATCATTAGCTAACGGTGGTGTAAAAACTCTCAAAGGAGAATAATAATAATAAAGTTGGATAGGGAGTGAAAGATATTAATAAAACTCAGCTCTCAATGTCTGCATTCGTTTACATCGTGCCATTAGAAAAACACTTTAAAGCAGAGTGTATCTGCAAATAGATATAACACAACATATCGGCACTTTTATTAGATACAATACTGAACCCAAACCCGGCAAACTCCACCTAGTGTAAAGCTAGATGATACTTGAGTTGGTAAGAGCCAAGGCTTGCACCTAAATTTTCTTCTTGAATCACTTCTTAGTACCTCCACCCACGCTGTGTACCTCAACGAACTTTGAACTCCGCCCGCTCGTCTATCTTGTCTTCTTTTAAAGTCAGCGTTTATATTTTATATTGAAAGTAATCAAGTGCTCGAGTAAGAAAAGAAAAAAATAGTCTGATGTGCTGAAATCGGGTTTTTAGCGGATCGAAGTCAAGGACGGAGAGTGCACGACTAGAATGAAGTGTTTGTTTCAAGTAATTAAAACCGATAGATATGAACATACCAAGATAAACAGTTAGACATTAATGCCTTTAGATAGATAGATAGATAGATAGATAGATAGATAGATAGATAGATTTTGGATCAGCATAATTGCATTTATTCAAGACAAATCTTACTTTCTGATACTTTGTTTACGCCACCCTCTCCACAAGAATGTTGATATATATATATATATATATATATATATATATATATATATATATATAATGGTTGTGTGTGTATGTATGTGTGTTTGATTTTAGCCTCTTCTTATCTATAATACTTCTGTTTTCATCTGTACTTGTTTTCTTATTTCTCATCTATCTCTCTATGTAACCTAATGTTATCTGACAGTGAACCTTGATACACACACCCACACACACACACACACACACACACACACACACATATATATATATATATATATATATATATATATATATATTCGATAGAAAGAAATAAGAAAACATAGGTATTGATACAAACTGAAGTATTATCGAGATGAAGTGGGTAAAATCGTACACAAGAGCGCACGCATATATATTTATATATAGTTGGTCGACCGTAGTCGTGGGTGACCCGAAGGCTTCCTTTTTAATAGTTACTACACCAAGGTGTAGGAGAGGGCCCTACTCCTTTCCCTGGATTGCTACACACCCTTGATCCGTAACTTATAATGCTGAGAGTTAAGCAAAGAGGCGTCAAGTACCGTTTTTTAGGTATTTTGTATGGCTTGACTTGGGATTAAACCCCGGTCTCTCGGACCATTGGCGGACACTTCATCCATTATGCCAATAGGCCGATATATATATATATATATATATATATATATATATATATATTTCATTAAATAATAAGAACAAATTTTATCTGTATAATTAATTTAAGATCCTTTCAAGTTTTCTGATAAGTGTCTTAATTTCAGGTTGGAATTAGTCGATGAATTGTCCCGAGCGCTTTCGGACCCTTCATAGGCCATCATCAAGGGTTGCTTGCTTGTGTAAGGTGTGCTTGTTTGTTTGTTTTTTTTTGTTTGTTTTTTTTTGTAAATTTTGAAAGTTTTTGAAAGTTTATACCATAGCAAAAATATGGGAACGCAGAGTTGGATAAAACAGGGTAATGGCCGAGCAAAAGCAGGACGACCAGCTGGAACATACATACAGCAGCTATGTAAGGATACGGGATGTAGCCCTGAAGACCTGCCAGAGGCGATGAACGATAGGGAAAAGTGACGAGAGAGGGTCAGGGATATCCCCGCTAGCGGCACGACATGATGATGATGATGATGATATATATATATATATATATATATATAATTTCTGAAACAGTAGTTGATCCCAGAAAGGAATAATAAGACTGAATTCACCTGAATGTTTCACCATTAACAGGGAGTCTGACAAATGTGCCATGTTTTCTCCTGCGAACTCTCACTCATTGACTCACTCAATCAATCAATCTATCTAAGGCTGTGGAGTTTGAAGGCTTTTGAAGGTCAGGGGTTAAGGGCAAGGCTGTGTTGCCGTAAGATATCTGACTCCATATTTTGGTTATATTATTTTACCCCACGTTGACTGGCCGGCGCAATGCCTTGCCCAAAGAAAGTCCCAAAAGAAATATACAAAAAGAAAAGATAGAAAAAAAGATAAGAGACGAAAACATTTCTTCTATACTTTCCTTTATTTATTAGGTGAAGGGACTAACCAACGCTACGTCTTGTGACGTAGCGTGGTGCCCAAAACACCAGACAGCAAAATGGTGTTGTCGGTTCGACGGACACCGCCTGAAAGAAGAAAGATAATATCGTCTCCTTTTTCAAGAGGAAAAATCCTTTTTTCTTTTTTACGCATGCGTCATCTCCTTTTCCGTTAGAGACCTTTGGGAGTTTCTTCAAATTTAATAGTTTTCTTTTCATCTATTTATTTATTTTTTTTTTAATTTAATATTTTTTATTTATTTATTCGTTCCCTACAATGCCAAACAAAATTATTTATTTGACAACCCGGGTTTATCTATTGATTTGTTCATTAACCCGCTTGTTGAATACGTAATAGACGTTATTGATGTTTTGTTGGGTTTTTTTTTTCATTTACTTCACTGAGTTCTTTTTCTAACAGAATAGCTAAACAACAGTTTTACAGTCAAGTACCTTGTGGAGACCACTAACCTTGCACAGTTAGCAAGAATATAGTCTTCAATCAACAATGCAAATAAAATTAAAAAGAAAAGAAAACTACAAATAGTCGTGTACAAAAATAAGAAAGCAAAGATGATCAGAAACAGTTCTTCTACAGCTGTTTCTACTCATGATGGCTTCCAATGTTTGAACTGAATAAACATTGACGCGTCTCGCTTTTGAGGAACAGTGAATTATGTCCAGATAGTCGGCCTTGGCTAAATTGAATCTGATATGGAGGAAGGGAAGAAAAAATCTTAAACCCAATACTTGGTCTATTAGTTGCAAACTTATGAACGCTTCCATTTTTATATTCTATGATGTTGCCAAAAAATAACGACAATATTTAGTATCAGGGAGTAAAGAATAATTTGATTCATAAACAAGTTGAAATAACACAAACTTTTATTTTATAGAGAAAAAACTGTATTTCTACTAAATCTAAAGAAAACGACTTAAATTTTCTACATAGACAATAAAATATTGAGAGACTATTATCCATTATTAGAGTGTTCGCTAATGCCCCGAGAGACCTGGGTTCAATCCTAGGTCGTGTCATACCAAAGACTCAAAAATGGTACTTGATGCCTCTTTACTTAACACTCTACACTATAAGGTATGGATCAAGGGTAAAGTGTGTTATTTTAGGAAAGGAGTAGAGCCCTTCCCTACACCTTGGTGTAGTAGCTATTGAAAAGGGGCCTTCGGGTCACCCTCGACTACAGTCGCCAACTTTACTTACTTTATTCTCCATTAGATTATGAGGAATTTATTTAACAATAATAAAATATTCTAAATGACGTTTAAAAATCATTAAAAGCTTTCAGCGATATTAGGTAGTAATTTACGAAGCTCTTTACTTCGATGTGGTACAAGGCCGAATGAATGAGATACTCCTATGAGACTTGAACTCTCTCGTGTAGGTTTGCTCGTCTAGCTTGCCGACTATTACACCACCAAAGAGGCCCCAGCGATATTAAGTAGTCATTCATGCCATGATGTAAAAATGAATTTCTACTGTTTTGATGGTTGGGTGGGTTTTATGGCATATCAACCTTTGTAGGTTATTTAACGCCAAATCCATCTTATACAAATAATCAGTTCTATTTCAAACAATTCATTTTAGCATGAGTACATAGTTTAATTGTCAAAAACATTTCTATTTCAAGCTATTCAGTTAAGTCAAACAATTTTAATTCAAACAATTCAGTTTAATATAAGTGTATATTTTCTCCACACACAGTTAAATGTTAAAATCAGTTCTATTTCAACCAGTTCAGTTTAGCATAAGTACAGTTTAATTGTCAAAAATATTTCCATTTCAAGCTATTCAGTTTAGTCAAACAGTTCTAATTCAAACAATTCAGTTTAGTATAAGCATAGATTTTGTTAACACAGTTAAATGTCAAAACAGTTATATATTAAACAATTCAGTTTAGCATAATACAGTTCCATTTCAAACAATTCAGTTTAGCATAAGTACGTAGTTTAAATGTAAGTACATAGTTTAATTATGAAAAGCATTTCTATTTCAAACTATTCAATTTAGTCAAACAGTTCTAATGCAAACAATTCAGTTTTACATAAGTACGCAGTTTAATTCTATTCAACCCACAGACAGGGCCCTATCAGATGCTACCATCCCGGGCCAGAGTGGACCTGGGAGCAGTGGCAATGAAGAGGTGCTCTGCATTCCCCAAAGCCCCAGCATCACTGGAACCTCACCATCATATCCAGGACAATCGTTGGGATGGAGGCAGTCTTACCTCTGCAGAGATGCAGTTGGTGTATTCTACAGCCCTAGCCGACTGGGCAATACGGTTTCGAGTTTGACCTTCTGTACAATGATAAATACGGATGTTAAGTTTGTAAAGTGGTCTTTAATTAGGCAACGATTTTGGGATGCTTTAATTATTTGATGCGGATTTGAACTTGTATTCGAGGCTATTAAAGAAGAAATATGGCTCTCACCTTCCAGGGTTTTTCATCTCTTCAACAAGACTTGTCATGACTTGCCTGAAAAAACAAACAAAAAAAAAAAAATAATTATAATACATGTATATGAATATGAATAAATAGCATATATATTCATGCACATGCAGGTAAATGTGGTGCAAATACACAGAGAGAGAGAGAGAGAGAGAGAGAGAGAGAGAGAGAGAGAGAGAGAAGTGCACACACACACACACACACACACACACACACACACACACACACACACACACATATATATATTTAGAAATATATATATATATATATATATATATATATATATATATATTTAGAGATACATACATACATACATACATACATACAGAGAGACATATATAGGATAAGTGCATATATATATGTGTGTATGTGTGTGTGTGTGTGTACATACACACACACACACACGCACATATATATATATATATATATATATATATATATATATATATATATATATATATGTATATATTTTATAACCATATTCAATCATTTACACATTTATCCGTTACACACACACACACACACACACACACATATATGAAATTGAGCGTTGATCTCATCTTGTATATGTGTACGTGTAAGTAGACACATTTATATTCTACGAAATGTGTACTTACACATACACATATATGTGCGTGTGTGTGTGAGTGTGGACTGATGCACTGGGGAGGAGTTGTATGTGTGATTTGTCCGTATATATATATATATGTATATGTATACACATATATATTTGTCTTTCAATTAAGAATACAATATATATATATATATATATATATATATATATATATATATATATTATGAAGCTTGATTATTTTGTTTGCAACATCATTTATTTATGACGCTACAGCAATGCACTGTTATATATTATATATGGAATATATAGAATAATTTCTATATTCGTTTATTTCATGGCAATTAGTTTTCCATGTTTTAATGTTCAGATTTCCCTATGTCAGTAAGTTTCTTATCGTAAAACAGTATGCAGATAGAACAAGGCACGACAGGCTGGGAAAAGTTATACACTGGGAATCGACCAAGAGATTCAAATTTGACTATCAAGACAAATGGTATATGCAGAAATCAGAATCTATTCAAGAGAATGAAACGAAATCAGAATCTATTCAAGAGAATGAAATGCATGAGATTCTCTGAGATTTTGCGATATAAACGGAGATTCCAATTCCGGCCAGAAACTAGACCAAGTGTTAATTACCAAGAAAGAAAAAAACGACTTATCTCATGGATCTTGTCGTTCCAGCGGACCACAGAGTGAAAATCAATGAAAGCGAAAAAAATAAACAAATATTGGAGTCTTACGGTGCGCTGAAAAAGCTATGAAACATGAAAGTGACTACGTAATCAGGTGGAGGTGCCCGAGGTGTAATGGTTATCGTCGTAGGAAATGGACACGGTGACATGAGTTCAAATCCTGGACGAGACTGATTGCATTTCACATAGCACTAATACCCTTGGGAAACGTATGAATCCAATTATTCTCCCTCTAGCTATGGGTAAAATAGTAGGGCAGACTAGGTTCTTCAGCCTTGGTGAGGCAACTAGGAGAAGGAAAACTCTGAATTCAAACCTCTTAAACTCCGGAGGGGTTGGGTAAAACGACTACGTAATCAGTAGTAGTTGGTGTCCTAAGAACGATCTTCAAAGAACTGGGGAAAGAAACACTGTGAGACTGGAGATCAGAGGAAGAATCGATACCATCCAGATCAGATGATTGTTAAAATTAAACAGAATACGTAGAAGACGCCTGGAGAACTGAGGTGACGTGTCCATCAGACTTTAGTTAAGCATTGGTTAAATCTGGTGTGAAAAATTCGCCAAGTGGAAATATTCACTCAGATTGAATGATCCGATTTCTAATGGACATAACTCCAAGTATACAATGAGCTATTTATCGAGTAGTTTCCCGGATTTATATATTCATTTATAGTTATGGTATAAATTCTAAAATTAGGTATTTACTTTGTATTTTTAAACAATAAATCTTTTCTTTATATGTGTTTGGTTTGGTTTAGTTTGGTTTCTTTGTTTAATGACATATCAACTCTTTGTAGGTTATTTAATGCCAAAGCCATTCTAGAAGAACAGTAGTGGTACTATTTGACCCATAGCTGGGAGGATAAGGGGGTTCATACCTTTCCCAAGGGTATTTGCCTGAAAGTGAACGTAATAGCGCGACTGGAGTACGAACTCGCGTACTACAATTCCGCAGTCCATCGCTTTAACCATTACACCACGAGGACACCCCCTTTATATGTGTGTGTGTATGTGTGTGTGCGTGTGTGTGTGTGTGTGTGAGAGAGAGAGAGAGAGAGAGAGAGAGAGAGAGAGAGAAATTATTCTTATATCACATTGTACACGAATTTCAACATATCTTCCAGCTATGGGATGAATAGTATCATTCCTGTTCTTTTACAAAGATGGCTTTGGCATTAGATAATCCACAAAGTTTGATGCCATTAAAAAAACTGAACCGAATTTCAACAATTCATCATCATCATCATCATGTCGTGCCGCCAGCACGGATATCCCTGACCCTCTCTCGCCACTTCTCCCTATCATTCATCGCCTCCGGCAGGTCTTCAAGGTTACATCATGTGTCCTCACATAGTTGCTGTATGTAAGTTCGAGCTGGTCGTCCTGCTTTTGCACGGCCATATGTGGGGGTCCATAGGAGTACATCACTTATGAGAGGCCGACCCAGAGTTTTCATCATTAAATTTAAAATCTCAACTTGTATTTACGATAATCTTACTAGATGAGTTTCTTAATTACTTACCATCCACCATAAGAGAAAATTGAATAAAATATGGCCATTGCAATTTCGCCGGCTTCATGACTAGTCGTTTCAAATGGTTCTTCGAAGTTTTCGTAGTTTCCTGCAGAAAATTTAGAAAAAAATTCGTACAAATATTTGCTTGAATTTAATGAATTTCTTTGAGAGTTTTAACAAACAAATACTAAAAAGCTCTTAATCGTCATTACGAATATTTCTTTTACTTGAAGTCAATGTTCCACTTCTGAAATTTCACTTATCATCTCATGGATCTTGTTCCAGCGGACCACAGAGTGAAAATCAATGAAAGCGAAAAAAATAAACAAATATTTGAGACTTACGGTGCGCTGAAAAAGCTATGAAACATGAAAGTGACTACGTAATCAGATGGAGGTGCCCGTGGTGTAATGGTTATCGTCGCATGTTATTCAAAAGTTAAACCAGTTCATGATCTACTTCGGGTGTCTCAAACCCAAGGATTCAAATGTGGTACCCTAACGTCCAGAGGAAAAGGTACAGCGGGACTAAAGTGACATGGGAGGGTGCGTAATTTCCACTTTTTCCAACTGTTATAATGCTAATCTTCAATGCAGCTGATAAGTCGCCATTATTATTTTCTTTTTATCAAAATGAATACACAAATGATAGTAAATAGGATATGAGAATCAATACAAAATTTAGGGAGATAAATTCTCCGTTTCAAATTTTTCCTCAATTTTGTTTTTACTTTTGGTAAATTTCATTTCTTCTGTTTTGATAAATTCCCTTTATTTATTTATTCATTTTTACCCATTTTATTGAATTTCAAGTGTAAATTGCATGTTTCTTTTTTTAATGTATTGGGTGTCCCAATATACATGGGAACCATGTGACTGCT
>OY757915.1:101877300-101894800 GCA_963585895.1 Sepioteuthis lessoniana
ACTTTTCGGAAGGATATTATTTCAAAGTGAACGTAAATTGTTTCAAGCGTATATTGAACTCTGTTTGTTAATTCAGTTCTCCATGCCAGTAATCGCAAAACTAACACGTATTACTTACGTGTCTTAAATAAATATACTGAATTTGTGCGAAACAAATAATAGTAAAACTATAATAAACTTACATATTATCCAGCCAGCAAGAAGTCTAACGCCAGTTTCAGGAGGACTGCAGTTCGGAAAAGCAGGTTTTAAAAGGTACAGAGCTGCCGTATGACCCAGAAATGCCCAAAATGGTCCAGCAATAAGAATTAAATAACCCCAAAGTATTAAAAATCCCGGAAGAGGGCCGAAAGTTTTCAACACATAAGCGTACGGTCCTCCAGCTTTGGGGAAAACCGTGCCCAGTTCTGCGAAACAAAGAGCCTGGGTCATATTTATAACACCCCCTACAAGCCAAATTATGATGGAAGCTCCAACCGAACCTGAAGCAACGAGAATGGCCGATGGGGAGACAAAGATAGATACGTGACCAGTCACAGCCATCAAGATGGCTGAACAGGAAAGGAGACTGATTGACTTTTTAAGTTTGATTTCATCGTTTTCTTTCGGGGTTTCTGTGGTCTTCTGCGTAGAGGACTGTGTTGAATCAATGATGCTAACTGCAGGACTATCATGTACATTGTGGCCATTGACTCTCTGGTTGTCTGGAAAGTAGGCTTGATTTGAATAAACCCTTAATTCCACAGGATTTAAAACTGTTTCTCTTTTAGTCATGTTGAGTTGTTTGTTTTTTTCTGGTCAGTGATCTGGGAAAAAACAAGAAAAATAAAGTGACCATTTAATGTTGATATCACAATTAGCAGGGCTCTTGGAAATTGCACGAAACGAAAAAAAATCAAACATAGCTATTCAAGCAAGAAAAGATGAATTGAAATCTTATTACATATTAACCCTATTGTTGTCTTTGCAATAAATAAAACGAATATATGCAATCACCATCTATACAATACTTCACACACGTATCATTTGTTAGTTTTTAATTCTACGGAAGCTGCAAGATCAATATATAGTTGCATATCCTATTTTGTAGATACTGGTATTGCTGGCACAGAGGAAACTTGGAAACTATTTTTCTTTTCTCTACTCAGCATTCGACGGAACATTGTTGTTGGAGCTTATCAAAACGTCAGAGATCATCGGATCCTCAGATATCGTCAGATCTTCTGCAAACCAATATACAATGATTCATGTTTACCATGCTACTTAGTAATTGGTTGGGTTTATGACATATCGACCATTATAGGTTATTTAATGCCAAATCCTCTTTATACATATATATTAAATATATATAATTTTCTTTGGTTGGGTTTATGGCATATCAAGTATTGTTTATTATTTACTGCCAAATCCTCTTTATACATATATTAAATATAAATGATTTGGTTTAATTGGTTTTTATGGCATATAAACCATTGTAGGTTATTTAACACAGAAATCCTCTTTACACATACATATTAAATATATATGATTTGGTTTGGTTTTATAGCATATCAACCATTGTTGATTATTTAATGCCAAATGCATTTTTTACATACATATTAAATATATCATATTTACCAACCCCTCCACTCGGACAGGATATGACACAAGGTCAATTTTTAAGCGGGGTTTAACAGGTTTGAATTCAGAGTTTTCCTTCTCCTAGACTAGTTTCCTCGCCAGGGCTGAAGAACCTAGTCTGCCCTACTATTTTACCCATAGCTGGAGGGAGAATAATTGGATTCATACCTTTCCCAAGGGTATTAGAGCTATGTGAAATGCAATCAGTATCGTCCAGGATTTGAACTCGTGTCACCGTGTCCATTTCCTACGACGATAACCATTACACCATGGGCCCCTCCAACATATTAAATATATAATTTGTAAATTCATTTTGTTGATACATACAATTAAATGATCAAGTAATTCTATTTCTAACAACTCAATTTAGCATAAGTTAACAAAGTTAAATAGTTCCAGGTATTGCTATGTATCACTGACAATTCAATTAAACATTAGTTATTTGTTTGCACGCAGTTAAATGATCAAACAGTTTTATTTCAAACAATTCAATTTAGCATGTCATGTGTTAGCACTCAGTTTAATTCTCAAACCGTTCTATTCAACCCATAGATAGGACCTTATCAGTTGCTATCACTTCAGGTCAGAGTGGATCTGGGAGTGATGGCAATGACGTTTACATGCCATTAAAATCAATCAATCAATAAATCGTTTAACCTTGACGAAATCATCCAAAAAAAGTCAAATCCAGAGATTTGGTTTGATTTGGTTTGGTTTTATGGCATATCAAACGTTGTGGGTTGTTTAATGCCAAATCCATTATTATACATATAAACAGTTCTATTTCAAACTATTCAGTTTAGCATAAGTACACAGTTTGGTTCTATATTTGATTCATAGATAGGACCCTATCAGGTGCTACCATTCCGGGTCAGAGTGGACTTGGGGACGATGGAAATAAAAAGGTACTTCGCATTCCCCAAAGTTCCACCATTGCTGGAGCCTCAGATTGTTTAGTATCCTATCTAGGACACTTGTTGATGGGGGGGGGAGTCTTACCTCTCTGCAGAGGTGCGGTCGGTGTATTCTACAGCCCTAGCCGACTTGGCTCGCTACTTAGGGAGGATAAATGAAGTTAGCTCTGGGCAATTCCATCGGAGTTGAAGAAAGTGTTCTGAATAAGCAACATCTATGACGGAAAGTATCCCAATTAACCGAGAGGAAAAGGTGGAAGAATATCCTCTCTTAGTTGCGGGAAGGATATACGGATGAGTGTAACATGCGAACCAATGGACTAATCAGCAGAATTATTATATAGATATAAAAGATATATTAGATAAGATCGAAGAGAATAGCAAGTGTATGCTATGCAAAGAGCGACGGGAGTAGACATATATATATATATATATATATATATATATATATATAGAGAGAGAGAGAGAGAGAGAGAGAGAGAAAGAGAGACGAAATAGTTTATCACATTATAAGCGAATACAGCAAACTGGATCAGAAGAATTACAAGAGCAGGCACGACTGAGAGAGAAAGGCGATCCACTATGAATTGTGCAAACGATTAAAATTTGACGATACAGACAAATGGTATATGCACAAAGCAGAATAGGCCCTGGAAAACTGGGATTTTGAGATAAAAACGGGTCACCTAATCCGAGATAGAAGACTAAAGCTTGTTATAATAACAAGAATAAATGAACGTGTCAACCCATGATCTTCACCATGCCATCAGATCGGAGAGTTGAAATAAAGAAAAGCTATAAACTAGATAAATATCTTAACCTAGCCAGAGAGCTAAAATATGTAGTGAAACATTAATGTCAATCATAGTAAGAGCTCTTGGAACAATACTCCAGAACTTAACATCAAAATCAAAATTTGCGCAAACATAATGTATATATTCAATATCTTAACCTAAATCTCGGGTAATGAGCCAGTGGGGGGATTGCACTAAAGAGAAAGTAGCATAAGGCACTACACCCCAGAGACGACTTTGACAGACTATATGTATCTAAAAAAGAGGGCAGGAAGAGGACTTGCCAGCATCGAAGACACCATTGACGCATCCATACAACGGCTCGAAGACTACATAGAAAAACACGAACGAGGACTAATTACAACCATCAGAGTCGATACGGACAACACGATAAACGAAAGAATGACAACAACTAGGAAACAAAAATAAACAACATCTCACACCAGAAAACCTGGACCTGGCTAAGAAAAGGAAACCTTAAGAGAGAAACGGAATCCCTCCTAATAACAGCACAAGACAATGCCATAAGAACGAATCATATCAAAGCAAGAATAGATAAGACGCAACAAAACAGTAAATGTAGGCTATGCGGTGACAGAGACGAAACGATCAATCACATTATAAGCGAATGCAGCAAATTAGCACAGAAGGAGTACAAGGCGAGACACGACTGGGTCGGCAAGGTGATCCACTGGGAAATGTGCAGGAAATTTTTATTTGACCATACAAACAAATGGCATATGCACAACCCGGCGCCTGTCCTAGAAAATGACACGCATAAACTCCTATGAGAATTTAACATACAAATAGATCACCTAATCCCAGCCAGAAGACCAGACCTCATAATAATCAACAAAAGAAAGAGAATCTGCAAAAATGTTGACTTTGCTGTCCCGGCGGACCACAGAATAAATCTGAAGGAGAGTGAAAAGAAGGATAAGTACCTCGACCTTGCTTGAGAATTGAAAAAGCTGAGGAACATGAAAGTAACGATTGTGCAAATTGTGATTGGTGCGTTAGGCACAGTAACTAAAGGATTATTAAAGGGCCTGGGGGACTTGGAAGTTGGTGGACGGGTAGAGACTATCCAAACGACAGCATTGCTGAGGACGGCCAGAATACTGAGACGAGTCCTGGAGACTTGAGGAGACTTGCTGTCACTCAAACTCCAGTGAAAAACTATCAGCTAATACTGATGTGAAAAACTCTAGAGGAGTGAATAATGATAATAATAAACCAGTGCTCGTGATTATTTACAAAAATATTGTATTGAATAACTCGAAAAAATGAACTTGACATCAAATAGATTTTGCTGTTCCGGCGGACCACAGAAGGAAAATAAAAGTTAGACAAATACTTAGACCTTGCTTGAGAGCTTAAAAAACCTGTGGAACATGAAGGTTACTGTGATACCAACTGTAGTTGGTGCACTTGGAACGGGTAAAAAAGACTGGAGGATTTAGAAATTAGAGGAAGAATCAAGACCATAGCAGTGAAAGATCGAGAACAATACTGAGAAGAGTCCTGACCGGAGACCTGAGAAGACTTGCTGTCACTCAGAATACAACTACTACTACAGTGAAACAATCCCAAAGAATAAAATAATAACAGCAGTAATTGTAGTAGTTATGTAATAAAACAAAATCAATGTATTGTTTATTCAATATCACCCATATATACGTCGGCAGGGCTTAAAATACCCTGACTGTATTCTGTGGGATTTGAAGGCTTTTGAAGGTCAGGGGCTAAGGGCAAGGCTGTGTTGCTGTAAGATATCTGACTCCATATTTTCGTTATATTATTTTACCCCACGTTGACTAGCCGGCGCAATGCCTTGCCCAAAGAAAGTCCCACAGGAAATAAACAAAAAGAAAAGATAGAAACTGATAAGAGACGAAAACATTTCTTCCATACTTTCCTTTATTTACTTGGTGAAGGGACTAACCGACGCTACGTCCCAATACGTAGCGTGGTGCCCAAAACACCAGACAGTAAAATGGTGTTGTTGGTTCGACGGACACTGCCTGAAAGAGAAAGATAATATCGTCCTCCTTTTCCAAGAGGAAAAATCCTTTTTTCTTTTTTACGCATGCGTCATCTCCTTTTCCGTTAGAGACCTCTGGGAGTTTCTTCAAATTTAACAGTTTTCTTTTTATCTATTCATTTTTTTTAAAACTCAATCTTTTTATTTATTTATTCGTTCCTTACAATTCCCTGCAGAGAGGTAAGACCTCTCCCACCAAAATAGAGGGTGTTTTAGGTATGACTCTAAATTGCTTCTGATAATGAAGGTCCAGTTTTGGAAATCTGGGGAATGTGGAGTACCTCTTTGATATTATTATAACCAGGTTCACTCCGAGCTGGGAGTTGCTATATCAGCGTACGGTTGCAAGGAAAGAACAAAAACACTGTTGCAAAACAAAGAACACGAAGGTACGCAAAAATTTTAACAATTGTATTGAAAACAAATAAGTAAAAAAGTTCAAAATAACAGGGTGTGTATAAACGTGTTGATACGGAATAAAAAGGTAGAAAAATGTCCTATGCTTAATGGTGGTAGGGTAGTCAGACTTACACGCATTCGGTCAATCAGATGTTACGAGTTCAGAGAGGACTGGGGTGTTGGTGATTTAAGGCTGAGTCGCTTCCTTCAAAGTAGAGAAGAGGAAAGTCAATGTGGGTGATGCATGATTTCGAGTTTCGCCTCTCTCTCTTTTTCTCTCACTTTTTCAGAGCTGGAGTTTCGAGTCTGTTGTTGACGTTTGCCCCGCTGTCGAGAAATTTGTCTCTTATATCGTTTTTTTTTTTTTCTCTTCTGATCGGATCAAATGGGGTTGGTTTTTTTTTTTTGTTTTTTACCGCGAAGGTCACGGATTGACCTAAAAATTACTTTTACTTATTTATATTTTTTGACAAATTTCATCGACATTTCGCTATGCGCTGATCCTATGCGCAGAAACCCCTTTTTTCCATTTTGAAGAAAGTCTCAGCGCCAATAACATCCGGTGAATGCTCTCGTGGGCTCGTTGCAATTATTATTTTGTGTATACGATAAATTAGAAGAGATCTCTTTTGGTCATATAACAGAGTGGACCTGTTATTGTCCCATTTGTCGGTTAAATAAATTTGTTTAATTATTCGTATTTGCAAGGTACGAATACAAAAAAAAAAAAAAAACTTTCAGAAACAACACAAAAAATATAAATGCGAACGTACACGATTCCCGAATTTCTATGCAGAAAATAACCCAAGACGAGTTGATATGCCGTTAAAATCAATCGATTGAAATATCGCCTAATTTTTTTAAGAAAAGTTTATTTTCTTTCAAAATAATGATAACAGAATTTTATTATTTCTAAAGAAATGTTATACAATCAAAACGGATATTATTAGGTATTTTTACTGTACAACATTGCTACTTTTGCCAAAAATATCAATATATAGCCATCCTAAAATAAGTACACCTTATATATATATATATGTGTGTGTGTGTGTGTGTGTGTGTGTGTGTGTGTGTGTGTGTGTGTGTGTTTGCAACTTTATTTTTGGTTGATGAGCGTCAGTGTTGTAAAGTAATGCTAAGCAATCTAAACTCTCTCTCTCATCGTGGGATCTATTTTCACAGGGCGGGCCCCTTGCTACTTGTGGTCTTGTGCTAACTGAAGCTAAGATCAATTATCATTGTGTGACCTGGCTCATATATCCCACCGAAGTTACAGATCGATTTTCGAATCCAAATAAGAGCCATTATATGGAACAATATCATTCTCAACAAAGCCAACTCTACGTGAGAGTTTGGCGCAACCCAATCTTATATGCAGTGCTAATATTCAAAGAGAGGTACACTGCATCAGAGCCTTGAAAATCGGCAAACGATATTTTAGCTTTGACGGTTGCGCTCCCCGCGTTCTTCGCTTCATTTTAACTATCCAAAAATTATTACTCATGCAGCAAAAATATAAACAAATACAATGAAATTTTGGTATTCAAAAAAGTTTTACAGTCAAAATTCAAAAGAAAAATGAGTAAACGATTGTGATTATCAAAAAAAAAAAAGAAGACGTACAGCGTGAAAGCTTAAACGAATTGAGTCCCTACAAAATTTTCATCAATTTGAAAATTAAACTGGAAATTTCTTTATTCGCTAAATTTGTGAAAAATGAATGATGTATTGTTTTTACGTAGTTACTGTTATAATTCAAATATTCAATGTATGTATGTATGTATGTATGTATGTATGTATGTATGTAATATTAATAGCAAATTAAACTTATTTACCAATGTCAATCTTGATTTGTATTATTTAAACCCAAAAATTAAAAAACTTTATAAAACAAATATGTCTACTCACTTGAATTAGATTTTAAAATTTTTCTGAAGAATCCAGATATCCACAGATGTGTGCATTAACTCAAAGATGTCATATATATATATATGTATATATATATATATATACATACATATATATATATAAGTAAATATATATATACTTTTGCGATAAATATTATAAGACAAAAATCTTCTAACCGGAACTACATTTTTTTAACAGTTTTGTCTTTGTTTAACCTCACCGTTGTGGCTTGCAGAGAATATTGCCTATTTGAAAGAATTTCTTAGTTAATATAACAGTCACCGCATTCTATTTTTAACATCAGGTATATATCCTGTTTGATGTGAATATTGGGCGGAACTTCCCTATCATTCAGCCAATTGTTGGTAACGGTCCTTTAAACTGGACTATATATGATATTGGTTATTTCCTTTTAACATTATTATAAAAACAATAAAAAATTGTGTACAGTTTATGAATTAACAAAGGATTTCATCAAACTTTTTTTTATAATTTACTATTGCATTTTTTTTTATTATTGCGATTTTTCTCAATTTATTTCAAATATTTACCGTTTTTTCATTTTGGGAAGCCTCGATGTGGGGAAATTGTTAAAAAGCCGATTTCACAGCTCATTACAACCGACTAGTGAGTTCCAATCTCAACGGGTGACCTGTTTTAAGGTTCTGCCAGGTATTAAAAAGTACCCACAACAAATGACTCGTCTTTTATTCTGAAAATAATTGATGATTTACTCTCTTTTTCCTTTTTTTCTCTTTCATTTATCTATCACCTTTCCTTATCCCTGTTTCTTTCCTTTATTATTACTATTATAATTATTTACTCATTAGAGTTTTCCACATCAGCGCTAGCTGATGGTCTATCACTGGAGATTGAGGGACAGCAAGCCTCCTCAAGTCTCCAGGACTCTTCTCAGTATTTTGCCCGATCTTAACAATGCTGTCGTTTGGATGGTCTCCACAAGTCCGCCAACTTCCAAGTCCTCCAGGCTTTTTAATAATCATTTAGTTATTGTGCCAAAAGCACCAATCATAATCGGTACAATCGTCACCTTCATGTTCCATAGTCTTTTCAATTTTCTAGCAAGGTCGAGGTACTTATCCTTCTTTTCACATTCTTTCAGCTTTATTCTGTTGTCAGCCGGGACAGCATTATTATTATTATTACTCCTCTATTATTATTATTATTATTATTATTATTATTATTATTTACTCATTAGAGTTTTTCACATCAGCGTTTGCTGATGGTCTTTCACTAGAGATTGAGTGACAACAAGTCTCCTCAATTCTCCAGGACTCTTCTCAGTATTCTGGCCGTCTTCAATAGTGCTGTTGTTTGGATGGTCTCCACTCGGCCGCCAACTTCCAAATCCTCCAGGCCCTTTAATAATCCTTTAGTTACCCTGCTAAAAGCACCACTCACAATTGGTATAATTGTCACCTTCATGTTTTATAGTTTTTTTTCAATTCCCTAGCAAGGTCGAGGTACTTATCTCCCTTTTCACATTATTATTTCCATTGGAGTTTTTCACATCAGCGTCAGCCATGGTCTCGCACGGGAGGTTGAATGACAGCAAGTCTACTCAAGTCTCCAGGACTCTTCTCAGTATTCTGACCGTTCTCAATAATGTTGTTGTTTGGATGGTCTCCACCCGTCCACCAACCTCCAACTCCTCCAGTCCCTTTAGTAATCCTTTAGCTAAAGCACCAATCACAATTGGTATAATTGTTTCCTTCATGTTTTTTTTTTTTTTTTTTTTGTGTTATCTCTCTCTCTCTCTCTCTCTCTCTCTCTCTCTCTCTCTCTCTCTCTCTCTCTCTCTCTCTTAGAATATTGTTCTTTTACTTCTCATGAGTCGCATTTTTTCACTGGAGCTCAAGTGACAACAAGTCTCCTCAACTCTCAAGGACTCTTCGAAGTAATTTTGTCGATCTCAGTAGTCCTTTTGTTTGTCCGGTTTATTTGGATATCTAGTTCAACCAATCCTTTTTCTATGGACTTATTTAACTTTTTACAATCACACTCTGGCTTATTACCCGACACTCAAAGTAAGGGAAGATTGTAAATATATGTGTTTTGTTTGCACAAAATCTGATGTAAAATGATATTTACGAGGGGCATACGGTAAGTTTCCAGACTTTTTTCGTATGGGCATTTAAAATTGTCGTATACTGTTGAAAGTTCAGTATGACTGACCAATTTTTATGATTTCAGATTCAAATCAACAGCTACAGCAGCAATTAGAATACAACCTACTAAAGCCTGATTGTCACAGCTGGTGAATTTCTAAAATGCAATCTGACACTTTAGAAGAACGATATGCAATAAAATTCTGTTTTAAACTTGGAAAAAATGCCACAGAAACGTGTGGAATACTTCAGACTGCTTTTCGAACATCTTGCATGAATCTAGCATCAGTTTTTGAGTGGCATAAGAGATTCAAGGAAGGCAGGGAGTCTGTGAGGGATGATGAGAGTTGTGGGAGGAGTAAGGAGGTCAATACACCAGAGTTGATTGGCCAAAGGGTTAGGGTTAGGGTTACTATGTTGAGGTTTTAAGGTAGTTCAGGAAGAGATTCCATCGGATGAGGCCACTACTCTTCAAATCGGGTCAGTGGCATTTCCATCAGGACAATGTACCAGTCCACAACTCCCTCCTTGTCACAGACTATTTGACCAAGATGGGCATCAACACAGTTCCTCAGCCTCCCTATAGTCCAGACCTTGCTCCCTGTGACTTTTGGCTATTCCCTAAGCTCAGAGGCTGCCGTTATGAGACAATTGAAGAGATGAAAGAGGCTATGACGAAGGTCATTGACACGCTCACACAAGAGGAGCTCCATGGGGCCTTCCAGAAGTTGTTGGAACAGTACAACAAGTGCATTGCAACCGGAGGAGATTATTTCGAAGGGGACTAGAGTTTCATGTGGGTACTATCAATAAAAGTGCCCATACAAAAAAAGTCTGGAAACTTATTGTATGCACCTCGTAATTATAATTGATTGGATCGTGTACAAAAAAAAAAAAAGTAAAAAGTAAACAAAAAATGTAAATACGAACGTACTGTAAATACGATTCCCTAACCTCTAGATTTTAAATAACGCTTCGTGATTTGACATGACGTTAAAAACAGTCAGTCAATTTGTAGCACTATGTGGGTAGGCTGCCAAAGCAGATGATTCCTTTGTCTGTTTTGGCGCGAAACCAGACAAAGGATTCTTGGACATGAAATCTCGCCGTATCCGGAAGTGGTAAGGGGACGCGAATGGGAGTTGACGACGCGACCCAGCAGAGGGCAGTTGGCGCTGGACAGCAGAGAGGCAGTTGGCGCTGGACAGCAGAGAGGCGAGCAACAGGGAGTTGGCGTGTAACCACGGACAGGGGCAGTCAACACTGGACTCCAGAGACAGTAGGAGACAAGATAGGGTCCAGTGAAGAAGATCGACTCAAGATGTCTGCATTCGAGGTGCTTGTGGAATTTTCGCTAGTAACCCACGCTAGCGATAGTCCGCACATGCATATAGTGTTGCAATACCTCTTTTCTGCCCTTGGTTAACCCCAAGCTTGTTCGTGTTTGTTCGTTTGTCCTTCTATTTTCTCCGTTCCCTCGATCGTATTCTTGTGTAGGTAAAGAAATGTGCGTTACCCCCTCGAACCACTAGTTGATCACCGGCCGGCGTAAGAAGGAATGGTTAGAAGACTGAGATAATGTGGTGGAGGTGAGGGTGTAACATTTACAAATTAACATAATCCATACTTGATCAACAACGGATTGTGCCGCAGTTTATACTGCGACTAACAGCAGATGGTGCTACAGCTGATACTGGGACCAAACGCAGATGGTGCAACAACACACAATGTGACCAACAGCAGTTAATGCCAGAACTGATACTGTGAACAACACTGGATGGTGCAACAACTGACACTGGCTGATGGGACCATCAATGATACTGTGAGCAATCGTAGATGGTACCAAAACTGATACTGTGACCCACAGCGGATGGTACCACAACTAACACTGAGACCAAGAGCTGATGGCACAACAACTTATACTGTGACCAACAGCAGATGGTATGGTTACTGATAGAGGGACCGACAGATGGAACAACAGTGACAAATAGCGAATGGTGCTACAACTGATACTGAGACAAACACCAGATGGGACCACAACTGATACTGTGACCAAGAGCGTATGGTACCACAACTGATACTGACAAACAACAGAGGGTACCACAACAGATACAGTGACCAATGGTACCCGAACGGATACTGTGACCAAAAGCAAATGGTACCTGAATTGATACTCTGGACAAACAGCAGATAGTACCATTGTTGATATTGTGACCAACAGCAGATGGTACCACAACTGATACTGTGACGGATAGCAGAAGGTACCACAACTGATACTGTGACCAACAGCGTATGGTACCACAACTGATACTGACAAACAACAGAAGGTACCACAACAGATACAGTGACCAACAGCTGATGGTACCTGAACGGATACTGTGACCAAAAGCAAATGGTACCCGAATTGATACTCTGGACCAACAGCAGATAGTACCATTGTTGATATTGTGACCAACGGCAGATGGTACCACAACTGATACTGTGACGAATAGCAGAGGGTACCACAACTGATACTGTGACCAACAGCATATGGTACCATACCTTATACCGTGACCAAAAGCAAAGGGTACTACAACTGATACAGTGACCAAAAACAGAGGGTACCACAGCTGATACAGTGACGAATAGCTGATGGTGCTACAACAGAAACTGTAACCAACAGCAGATCGTAGTACCATTACTGATAGTGACTAACAGCAGATACTGCCCTATCTGATACTGTGACCAACAGCAGATGTGTGTGTGTGTGTGTGTGTGTGTGTGTGTGTGTGTGTGTGTGTGTGTGTGTGTGTGTGTGTGTTGACTCTATTCCTCTGCACGAGCAGAAATCGACACAAGGTAAACTGCTAAGCGGAGTTTGACAAGTTTGAATTCAGAGTTTGTTAAACCACATCTGAAAAGCTTTCTCCATTCTACTATTGACCCATAGTTGGATGAAGAAGGGATGGATAAATGCCTTGGGGAAAGGCATTAGCGAAAATTGATATGCAGACAGCTTCATCGAGAACTTGAAGTCGGTTTGCCGTGTCCCATTTCTACGACAACCTATATCCCATACGTCTCCATCGATTTTGAAATATGAATCAATGAAATATCATGATAAGACCACCTGTAGTAACAAAGCAACGTGTGACGCTACATAAATAATTATCCCAGGACGAGAGTCCATTTTATACGCATGTGACGTCGAGGGCAGTCTGTAACTTGATCCTCCGCAAAATAAGTCCCAGTCAATACTCCTATTTCGGGCATATGGTAAACTGGCAAATTATGTGGAGGTTAATTTGGGGCTAGACAGATCTCAGACGTTGGTAAGGGGGTACCAATTCACTTTCACATACACCACCAAGTCCTTTGTCTTCATACCCCCTCAAATAGCGGGAAAATCGGACTTCGAGGTTAGAAAATATTATCTGTAGTCAAATTTCCAAAATTCCTTGTAATGTTTTAAGGTGGCAATAAGACGTTTAGCGAAAATTAATGAAAACGATACGAAGCTGAAACAGATCTGTGCAAAAGAAGACGACTCGATAGAAGAAACAACACAACCAATAGATTTCAGCACAACGGTGCATTTGAAATATAACAAAATTTTAATAGGCGACGACCAAACAAATAATAAGATTTAAGAAACAGTTCCTTTTTCTTTTCTCTTTTCCTTTTATAATACCGACAATATTAAGCCAACAGGAAGTATCAAATATAACTGTCTATCCACAGTCCTTTTCTTCTTTCTTTCTTTTTCTTTCTCTCTTTTTCTTTCACTCGAAAAAATGTCTAAGTCGCTGGATTGAAGCGTGTAACAAAGTTCATTCACTAATTTACTATTGATGAAACAGAATCTTTTCAATTTATCTCATTCCTTTTTGAATACATGTAACTTTCCAATATTTAGGAATTTGTAGAAGGAAAACAGTTTAAGTTGTACTTATCTTTGACGAGTTTCAATGTTCAGATTTTTTTCTGTCTTTTTACGGGCGAGTGACCTTCCCGGAGTCGGCTGAGGTCAGCGTTTTTTACTGCTGACTTCTGTCCAAAGACTGAAGATTCTTTTCGAAATTTCTCTAACGGAAAATGGCATCTTGGCGCTAAGGGACAATCACTTGACTTTTTCATTCTCCCACTATTCCATCTGGTCACGATACCCGAGTGATCTGGATTCCTTTTATTGTTCAATAGACTGCAGGTCATAGAGTGCGGGGATCTGACCTCCTTTCATATACCATTTTAATGGTCAGCCTGTTGATTCAAACACAGAGGGGTAAGGGAATTGACCTCCCCATCCCTCTCTCTGACACCACATCACAAACTATAACTTCTTCATATTTACCAACCCCTCTGCTCGGGCAGGATATGACACAAGGTCAATCTTTAAGCGAAGTTTAACAGGTTTGAATTCAGAGTTTTCCTTCTCCTAGACTAGTAGCCTCACCAAGGCTGAAAAACCTAGTCATCCCTACTATTTACTCATAGCTGGAGGGAAAATTATTGGATTCATACCTTTCCCAAGGGTATTAGTGCTATGTGAAATGCAATCAGTCTCGGCCAGGATTTGAACTCGTGTCACCGTGTCCATTTCCTACAACGATAACCATCGAACCACCGGCACCTCCCACAAACTATAACTTCTTATCTTGAAACATGACATACAATTTATTTTGAATTTGACTTAATAAGATGCAGATGAGAAATGTGTAGCTAGATAAGAGCTTATAAAGCCAAAAATTTCACCTTTTTGTGATCAGAGTCTTTATCAAATACTACTCCTGAATTGCAACTCTAATAAAGTCTTGGAAAATTTCAGTTTTAGATTTACACTAAATTTCATCGATAAAGGATGAGTTTCTTCCGTAGCACACGAAGTATGTTAAGCTAACATTTTAGATGTGAGTATCTCGACACTTTTCGCAAATGTTTTATTTATAGTGGTGAACACTTGTGTAGGTATTTATTAAACCCGTTTCAGCCGCCAGATTGTGGCACAAAGTCAATCCTTTAGCAGAATTTGAATTTGAAGTTCCTCTTCTCCTAGACTGGTTGCCGTTTTAATACTAAAGAACAAAGTCTACCCAACTGTTTTACACATAGCTGATAGATGAGATGGATTCGTATATTTCATAAGACCATCAGTCCGAAATCAAACGCAAGCAACGACGTCCGGGATTTAAACTAAGGTCACTGATTCCATTTCGGAAGACGATAACATTTACATCAAATAGCCAAAGGCTTGTGTAAGAACAGCCATATTTTTTTGAATAAGTTCTGTTATTTATGCTCTGTTATTTTTATGGGAGTTATTTTTTACATCAGCGTTAGCCGATAGATTCTCACTGAAGTTTGAGTAACAGCGAGTCTCCTCAAGTAAGACCAGCAACATTTTTTGGATAAGTTAATAATACAGCAGTAGTGCACCGTAGATTATCCGAAAAGCCGTGTTCAAATTTGCAATTAAGTACAAATTATCACTTCTACAAGAGAAATATTGAAGACTTTTTTTTGAAAGAAAATGCACATATACTATTGTTATTCGGTAAATAAAGTAAATTTCGCTTAAGAAGTTGGCAACAGGAAATACTTTTTACCGTTCTTGCTTTCCTAAGAAAATCAATACTGATATCTCCTTCTTTCATGTCCCTGTAGAAAATTAGTATTACCTTCATCCCTGACTACTGTACCCAGAACTTTCTTTTTACCGAAAGATTCATCGTGTTTCCACCCCATGGACTGTTTTTTCGACTCAGGATCGTAGTGGAAAACGCATGGTTCCTCCGTGTTTTTAGATCTCTTAAGTGAACATGCTTTTCCGTATGCAGAACACGTTCTTCTGTAAATTGCACATAGTTTGCACTTGTCAGCCACCAAATATTTGATGACAGATCTCTGTTGAAACCAAGAGCAATCTGTTTGATTGGCCGCGATTTTGAATATGTTTAAAAATATTTAAAATAATTTTGGCTATAAAAATATCAAGCGATACTGACTTTACATTTATGCAGAAAAATTTGGAAAAAATACATTAAAATGTAAAAAATTATTTTTATTTTTCAAAATCATCCCTATCATTTATTGAATATATTATAAGCAATGAAGATGCTCAAACAGAAGTAATATGTTATTTTCTGTTAAGAATGCAACATTTCTTTTTTTTTTAATTTATGTTTTTATGAACATTTTAGAAATCTTTGCAACGAACATATTCAGCCATTTTGAAAAACAGTGACAAATCTGTTAATCTGATATTCCAATTCAGAATGCGTCTTTCGAGTTTATTATAATTCCTTTTTAACTGTGGATTTTGTCGTCTATGATTTCATTGTAGTATAGTAGTAATTTACTAAGCTTTTTGCTTTCATGTGGACCGAGGTGTAATGAATGGGGCACCCACTGAGAATCGAACTCACTCCTAAAAGTTTACTGGTCCAGCTTGTTAACCATTATACCACTGGAGGTCACCGAGGGGTTCATAGTGTCAGATCTTATTATTTGTATTTGCATGTAAATATATGATATGAAATTGCATTCACACCTCATATATGTATAAATAATGTAAGGATAACAAAAAGATTCTTGTGTACTGCAGAACTTTTACCAAAAAATGATTTGTACATTTTTCTTCTTTTTTTTTTTTTAGGCCAACCCTGAAAATCTTTTTCAGAATATCCTCATATCTACCAAAATAAGATTAAAAGGTTATGTAAGCTTTTGGGTAATCAATGACCTGGCCTGTTGAATTTCCTTCATAGTCTGACTTAAAAGCGACTTCAGTAGTTCGACAGTTTTTCCTAGATTATTTGCAGAAATTTGGTCCAGTCTTTAAAAAATATCATCATATCTACAAAAAAAGATTATGTAAGCTTTTGGGTTATCAATGAAGTGACCTGTTGAATTTGCCTCATAGTCTGGCTTAAAAGCGACTTCAGTAGTTCCTAGATTATTTGAGACATTTGGTCCAGGGTTGCAATATTGTTTTTAGTCCGCCCATATTTCCAGAGATAAATACTATAATTACTGGAAAACGGTTCGTAGCTACAGATAAAAAGGGGTAATTTCGTATCATTACGGCAAGAGGAAAACAAGAGATGTCTCTCGAAATAATACATTCATTAGCATAATAAAACTCGTCGAGTGTTTGCCAGTTGTCTGGGAGACCGGAGTTCAATCCCAGATCGAGTTATATCAAAGACTAAAAAAATGGTACTTGATTCCTCCTTCCTTAACATTAAACATTACGTATCAAGAGTAAAGTATAGGAATGTCTGGGAAAGGAGTAACACACTGCCATACACCTCACTGTAGTAGCAATGGAAAAGTGAATGATTGTTTCAGAAAAAATGTTTTTTATTGTCTCAATAAAATACAATACAATATTCTTACACCTGTATGAAATATTTACAAAAGAAAAGAATATAAAACTTTCAACAATTAAAGTACATTGAATCCTCTTCTCACTTTACAACCAGTTACACGTTACAATATGCTATTGGCTTAATATAATACGAACAATACTAAATGATTCTGACATATCAGTTTATGAATGACGTATCAGTTTATTAAAGTCACAGTTTCGGGTTTATCGATATAATTTTTGAATTTTTCTTATGTCATTTTTCCCAAGAGTTAATTGTTTTTTGTAATAAGGAAACATAACCGATTCCTCTGAATCGTCGTGACTCAATCCCAATGTATGACCAA
>OY757915.1:101899800-101914800 GCA_963585895.1 Sepioteuthis lessoniana
TTCTAAGTGATATCAAAAATGATTATTCAAAAATCATTAAGAATATAACATAAATATTTAATGGAATTGTGACGTTGTTAGTGACGTAGTTTCGGTTACAGACAGACACATAATCTCTACTAAGACAAGCTATTTATTAGTTTTATTTTGAAATCTCTTTGAAGATTTTATATGAAATCCTCAAATCGTCAACTATCACTAAAATAGAAAATCCCAATGAAAAAGCAAACCTTTCTAATGATGACGAAAAAGCAAATGTTGAAAGCTAAACCGAAAAAAATACTT
This sequence comes from Sepioteuthis lessoniana, assembly GCA_963585895.1. Classification (NCBI taxonomy): domain Eukaryota; kingdom Metazoa; phylum Mollusca; class Cephalopoda; order Myopsida; family Loliginidae; genus Sepioteuthis; species Sepioteuthis lessoniana. The sequence continues at coordinate 101,900,086 of OY757915.1, forward strand.
TCACCTCTATTTAAACATCTTCAAAATTTTTAACGCTTTTGAAGCTCAATCAGTAGATATAAAATGTATCCACAGCCAAAATACCGGGAAGATACATTTATATTCAAATGACTTCGTTGTCTTTCAAATGGCCTCATTAAAATATCCCTTAAACACCTTCAACATTCTGACATTTAGATTGTTTGCAATAAAGAATCTATCTTATAGCCGATAAATTTAATTCCTATTCATTCAGAATAAGCCCAGTCGGCTGGGGCTGTGGAATACACCAACTGCATCACTGCAGACGAGTAAGATCCCATCACCCAACGAGAGTGATGAATGTAACATTAAACCATCAGATGATCAGGTCCCAATCATTAGGGTTGAGGATTATGGAGTACCTTTTTGAGGGCATTTCTCCCAACTTCACACTGACTCAGAAAGGCAGCACCTAATAACGTCCTATCTATGGATCAAATATAACTGTTTGACATTTAAACTGAGTGTCAATGACTTACTTTAGATTAAATAGAAAAAAATAGAATTGGTTGACCATTTAACTGTGTGTAAACAAATGAATGGTGTTTAATTAAATGGTTAGAGATACACAGCAATGCTTGCAACTATTTTTAACTGTGTGCAAACGAAGGAGTAATGTTAGATAGAAGAGTTAATGCTTATTAGCCAAAATTGAAACTCTTAAACTATGCACCTCAATTGAATTGTTAGTATTACATAACGATGCTTGACACCATTTAACTATGTGCAAATAAAACGATATGAGAAAAGAAATATTTGAAACTGTTGTATAGTCATTTACCGTATCATTCAGCATCACAACGACACAACTTCAAAGACAGACGCATGAAGGAAGGAAGACGTAGGAACAATTAAGATGCAAGAAGGAAGACACAAGAAGACTTCTTTAGAAAAATATTCACCTCTCACTTTATTTGTAAGGTTTCCGTTTGAGAGGATGCTGGAGACCGAACATAAACTTCATATTTTGACCCCACTGTTATGACCGTCACGTTGTGTCTTGTTCTCCTGATGTTGGGGTCCACTCCATCGGGGCTTCCGAGGACCTCTCGGTCGGGTGTGGCCTTCCCTACCACATCTGGTCTCTAGTGTCTGGAATTCGACTGGCAACTGCATCGGGGGTTTTCCGAGTGCCCCCTCGGTCGGGTATGACCTTCCCTACCACATCTGGTCTGTCTGGATCTCTCGCGGCAACTGCTCTGGCACCCCAAACTCAACTGAGTTAAATAACAACTCAACGCCCACACGATCACCTACTGGATCTTTGAATCGGATGTTTAATCGTCATCAAGCGGAAATAACTGTCATGCAGTTCAGAGGTTACTCTCTTCCAGTGCATGACTGTAATGGCAGAATGGGACCTTGACCTTATCCCATATCATAAGCCTTAATCCGCCCACGCGATCTCTTTCCATTACTGGCCGTTGAAATGTGTCACTTCCTTCCGGTGTATTACCTAGGAATAGCATTTTTTTTTGGCCGGGGGCGAAGGTCAAAATATAACATTCATCCGTAAATTATTTTTCAAAATTCCACATGTGGAATTTTCTTCACGTTCGTCTCCATCAACCTCACACATATTTTACAGCCTAAATCACAAGGACAATAAATGGCTGAAAACACAAAAAAAGAATCACTTGAACCACAGCAAACAAAATCTTACTTAGAAGGCGACCTTCTCTCTATGTAACACTTGCCCGGCTAATTATTATCTAAATTTCTCTTACTATATTTGCGTGGTTGGCCATCTTGACATGTGTGCATCAAGGTACCATACGGATGCATTTTTTATCTTCTCAACACAACGGGCCCTCCATAATTCCTTGAAGAAATTTCAAAACCCTAAAAAGGACCATACTCTGGTCCCATATCCTGGTCACAAACTTAGTGACCCTGGTCATTCCAGCAATACATTTCGCCTGGATTCCTCATGACCACACTCCAGTTCTTTGCTCAACAGGTTCCTTCCTGGAGCAACCGGAGAATTTCATAAACTAAAACACAATATCTTCAAGGCCCAAAGCATTCCACAAAAATCCACAAAAATCATGGCCCAAAACAAAGTATCATAATACATCCGAATGTATCACAATCTGGCACGCATGCTGTAAACCACCTAAAATAGTCCACGCAAAATACTAATTAGCAATGTGTTACCCATTTTTTTTTTCATTAAGTTTCTGTTTCCATGCACATTGGTTTGCAAGCCCCAGAGGAAACATATTTTACCTGATCAAACCCGCGCCGGGTTTCTTTTCAATTTAATCGTGGCTACCAATATATAGGCACATCGCCTTTCCCAGATTCGTTTCACTTTGCCAAATCACACACGAATCCAAAACATCATCGTGACTGAAAGACATAGACATCATCCACAAAATTTTGGAGTAGGCAACGCCTTTTTTCTTTTATTCCATTCTCGGAACTCCAAACTAAAAAAATAATAGAAGCCAAATAGGCCCTCAACAGCTTCATGGGTCGGCGAATTCTTCGATAGAATTGCTTTCTTTGCCGTCTACCCATCAACAATCTGAAACAAATTGGATGAATGTCTGTCCTATTCTCACATCAGCCACGATTTCCTAAAAAACAGAAACCAAAAAAAAAAAATATTTCCTATTCCACGAAAACCCCAAATTCTAAAAAAAATTTTTAGAATCAATATAATTTCAATTATCATTAAACCTAGAATAAAATCTTCTGTAAATGGTTTTCGTCAAATTTCATAATATGAACAGGAAAAAAAAATTTCTAATGTCGCCTTTAAACTCAAACAAACCCAAAAAGTTTCACTTTATAACAAGTCAAAACAATGTTACAATCACAGTTCAAAAATGTTCCGTTTCCTTTTCTTCTTTTTTTTAATCTATGTAGTGATGTACTGTCTATTTACTAAAAATGTCTGTTCTTTCTTTCTTTCTTTTTTCCTATATGCTGTGTTCAACAATGTTCAAGTTTCTCTTTCTTTTTTTTTTTCTTTTCGTTTTTTATTTTTTTCATTTTCTCCATTTTTATTGTCCTGTAGCTTTATGTTTTTGTTTTGGTTTTCATTTCTTTTTACTTTTTTTTTTTTTTTTCATAATAAATTGCTCATTCAATGTCCCTTTTTTTCTTCAACCTATATATATACCTCTCTGTCTTTACCTTAACATGATAACTAAAGGTTCGCCTCCCAGTTTATTCAATTTCAGTCTACAGTACCATAAATTACAACTTTTTCAATAGCTTACGAGCATTCGTCTTCCTTTTTTTTTTCACAAAATATCCCGGGTTTTTTTTTTCTAAATAACCCAAACTTTTATAAATTCTGCCAACATTTCCTAATTCAAAATATTTCCGAATCTGCGAATCTTCGCCACACTTGGTTCTGTCAAAATTTTGCGCATCTCTTAATTACATCTAAAACCCTGTTTCAAATATATCTTCCCCTTTAATAATCTTAAAGCTTCACTCCAGGGGGAACTCACAAAGTACCTGTCTGCATCGTCAGACACAAAAAACATCTGTCTCGTAGTTACTCTGCCTCAACGGCAAGATTATTTCCAATCCATTCGGACCACGACAAATCTGAAACGATACCCATGTCTTCAATAATTGGTATCTAAAACTTCCACAGAAAAAACCGGCCTGATTCTACCAGCGCCGAAAATATCGATTCTCCCAACTTCATAAATATTGAAAAAGTATATGCGCATTATTCAAACCACCAATGTGCGAAATTCTCAGACAAACACCAATTGTGAAATTCATGGACAAACCATTAAGCTCCCAAGATTCCATCTCTCGGATTAAAATTCTCATTTCGAATCCACAAGTTGTCTGGACCAATGAAAAGTTACAACGATTTTTTTCTCTCACAAAGACCTATTTACGATAAAAAATCCCATTGATAAAATTTATCATAAAATTTATTGTTTACGATAAGCTGTCTATCAAAAATGGACAATGACTGTCCCATAGCTATCTTTGTTCCCTTCTTTTTTTTCCTCCCTCACTTCGATACACTATTACACATAGCAGTAATTTCAATTTTTATCTAGGGACCACACATTTTTTTTTTTTTTAAATTATTTCCAATTTTATGCTTCTGGAAAGGCCCTTGTCATTAAAACAAATCTTTCACTATTTTACCCAATTTAAATAACAGAGAGAGATAGAAGTTACATGAATGAGCGCTTTACTTACAATTTTTTTTTCTCTTTTTCTTTTTTTCTTTCCGTCTCTTTTCTGTTCATTTCGAGTCGGTCTGTTCCTTTCTCCTTCCTTTTTTTTCTTTGTTGCTAGCTTGTTCTTGTTTTTTTTTCTTTTTTCTTTTTACTTCTTTCAATTCCAGAATCCCTCCTTGTCCTCTTCGTTGCTGTCGTGTTGTGATGCCCAAAACCGCAGTTTACGGTAACTAGGTTCATTCTGAGTCCTTGAAGAACTCGCCTGGCACAAGCACCAAATTAAAGTTAATGTTGTATAGTCATTTACACATCACAACGACACAACATCAAAGACAGACACATGAACGAAAACGCCTGAAGGATTAAGATGCAGGAAGGAAGACACAAGAAGACTTCTTTAGAAAAATATTCACCTCTCACTTTATTTGTAAGGTTTCGAAAGGTTAGCATGTGAGAGGATGCTGGAGGCCGAACATAAACTTCATATTTTGACCCCACTGTCATGACCGTCACGTTGTGTCGTTCTTGTTCTCCTGATGTTGGGGTCCACTCCATCGGGGCTTCCGAGGACCTCTCGGTCGGGTGTGGCCTTCCCTACCACATCTGGTCTCTAGTGTCTGGAATTCGACTGGCAACTGCATCGGGGGTTTTCCGAGTGCCCCCTCGGTCGGGTATGACCTTCCCTACCACATCTGGTCTGTCTGGATCTCTCGCGGCAACTGCTCTGGCACCCCAAACTCAACTGAGTTAAATAACAACTCAACGCCCACACGATCACCTACTGGATCTTTGAATCGGATGTTTAATCGTCATCAAGCGGAAATAACTGTCATGCAGTTCAGAGGTTACTCTCTTCCAGTGCATGACTGTAATGGCAGAATGGGACCTTGACCTTATCCCATATCATAAGCCTTAATCCGCCCACGCGATCTCTTTCCATTACTGGCCGTTGAAATGTGTCACTTCCTTCCGGTGTATTACCTAGGAATAGCATTTTTTTTTTTTGGCCGGGGGCGAAGGTCAAAATATAACAAAACCATATAAGTCAATGAAAACAAATGATTTATACTAGATAGAACTATTCGTGTTAGAATATTAAGAAACATTTTACTGGGTGCAAAAAACGTAATACTTGTGTGCAATCAAATTAGCACTGACTCATTTGAAAATACAAATTATTGACTTATAAATCATATGTATTACCATTTAACTGTATGCAAACAAATGAGCTTCGGCTTGGTTGAAAGTGTTATTTACTAAATTCAAATAACTTAATATGGTTGATATGCAATAAACCCAACCCGATCAAACCAAATCAATCATGAGACTTTGAATATATTTTAAATATATCTCCTACTATATAATCTTTCGTCGGTTTTTGAACATCTTTACAAATTTTTAAATATTTTCAAAAAAATAGCTCTTCTCTCATGGAAATATACAGTAGCGTCCAAAACTAAGAGACAAAATTTTAAAACCTAATATTTGTTAGAAACAACAACTGTGAAAAGATGAAATTTTGACAACTGGTAGTCGTTATCATCCATAATAACATTCTAAAATTTGAATCATTTGCAAAGGATAGAAAAAGAATTATAACAATTATTTATTTATTTTCAAAATAGGATCGTCCAAAAGTAAGGGACAAAATTGAGAAAAACAATGTAAACAGTATGCTATATTCAAATTCTTTGATTTCCTCTAAAGAATAAGTCTTACTTTGTCATTTGTAAACGTTGCATCAGCCGTCACCATGGCGAAACGCCAAAAACTTGATTACTCTGTGAGACAAGCTATTGTGAAGCTACACAAGGAAAAGCACACACCATTAGAGAGATTTCAGAGAAAGTGAAACGTTCCAAGAGTGTTGTACGCAGGGTTGTTAAATCCTACAATGATACTGGGAAAATAGTTAATGCTTTTAAAACCGGCAGACCCCGGAAAACTTCGGCAAGAGAAGATCGAATAATGCAGCGTATGTCATTAAAGGATCGTTTTAAGTCTTGCATAGAAATTAAAAGGGTTATGAATAGTACCTCATGTGTTAATGTGTCAAGACAGGCTGTTTCTAGACGACTGCAAGAAATAGGGCTATTTAATCGACCCCCAAGGAAGAAACCACTTGTTAGTTTGAAGAATAAGAAGAGGAGATTAGACTTTGCAAACAGGTATGTAATTTGGACATATGAAAATTGGGCAAAAGTATTTTTCAGTGATTAAAGCAAGTTTAATTTATTTGGAAATGATGGAGAAGAAAAAAACAATGTAAAGAGACGTATTGGTGAAAGATTAAGTGCAAAGTGTACTAAAAAACTGTCAAGTTTGAGGGCTTAAGCGTCATGGTATTTGGAATGTTTTCTAGCCAAGGTACAACGCCTCTTGTTCGGTTACAAACTCGTGTAAACACCCAGATCTATAAAAACATTTTTCAATATCATGTTGTGCCAATCATACAGAATTCAGGTTTCGATAGGGCTACCTTTATGCAAGATACTGCCCCATGTCACAAGGCAAAGGTGGTAATGAGTTACCTGAGCGAGCAAGATTTCGAAATTATGGATTGGCCACCGCAAAGTCCTGACTTAAATCCAATAGAAAATCTTTGGAAGACCTTAGGAGTGAAAGTTATGGAAAGAAATCCCACTAACAAGGAGGATTTGTGGGTGAAGCATCAAGAAGAATGGTCTAAAATTAGTATCAAGGATTGTCAAGAACTGATTCGTTCTTGTAGTCGAAGCTATGCAGCTGTCATTGAGAGCAAGGGCTCATTTGCTAAATATTGATTGTACATGTATTTTTATTGTTTTTTGGCTGTTTACATTGTTTTTCTCAATTTTGTCCCTTACTTTTGGACGTTCCAAATTTGAAAATAAATAAATGATTGTTATAATTCTTTTTCTATCCTTTGCAAATGATTCAAATTTTAGTATGTTATTATGGATGATAACGACTACCAGTTGTCAAAATTTCAGGTTTTCATAGTTGTTATTTCTAACAAATATGAGGTTTTAAAATTTTGTCCCTTAATTTTGGACGCTACTGTATATGTGTATTTAAATATTCTATTGAATGAATTTTTTAAAAATTTATATCTAGTGATTGAGCATTTATAATGACTATCATTTTGATAATGAGATATCGGATGACTCTTACTATTGTACAATGTTGGGTGGCGGGTACATGCCATACTGTAAAAGGATCTGAACGATAATGCATGTCTTAAACTGAAAACGTTTCCCGGTTATTTAATCTCTGAATGTCTCCATTCTATATCTACAAGATTTATATCTTCTAAGAAACTGTACATATTGTTAATATTTGACCCAAAAGGGAAATATGGATTCATTTTTTTCATAGCTTGATCCAGTCACCTATTTAAAAATTCTTCTTCTTCTTCTTCTTCTTCTTCTTCTTCTTCTTCTTCTTCTTCTTCTTCTTCTTCTTCTTCTTCTTCATACATTATTTTACACCTTTAAGAGTCTTTCACACCAGCGTTTCCTAATGATTTTTCACTTAAGTCTCCAGGACTTTTCTCAGTATTCTGGCTGATCTTAATGCTGTAGTTAGGATGGTGTCCACTCTTCTTCTTATTTATTGTCCACCAGTCGGTTTACTAATCCTTTGGAGAATTAATGAGTCTACCTATTAGAATTGGTATTTCCGTTACATTTATGTACAGTAGTTTTATTTTCAGTTCTCTTGCAAGGTCTACGTACTTATCTTTCGTTTAAAATTTTGTCCCTTAGTTTTGGACGCTACTTTAAATGTATATTTAAATATTCTATTGAATGAATTTAAAAAAAATGTATATCTAGTGATTGAGCATTTATAATGACTATCATTTTGATAATGAAATATCGGATGTCTCTTACTCTTGTACAATTTTGGTTGGCGGGTACATGCCATACTATAAAAGGACCTGAATGATAATGAATGTCTTAAACTGTACAGATTTTCGCGATTATTTAATCTCTGAATGTCTCCATTCTATATCTACAAGATTTATATATTCTAAGAAACTGTACTTATTGTTAATATTTGGCCCCAACGAGAAATATGGATTCATAGCTTGACCAAGTCACCAATTAAAAATTTCTTCTTCTTCTTCTTCTTCTTCTTCTTCTTCTTCTTCTTCTTCTTCTTCTTCTTCTTCTTTGTTTTACACAATATAGAGTTTTTCACACCTGGGTTTGCTAATGGTTTTTCACTTAAGTCTCCAGGACTCTTCTCAGTATTCTGGTTGATCTTAATGCGGTAGATTGGATGGTGTCAACTCGCCTTCTTATTTATTGTCCACCAGTCGGTTTACTAATCCTTTGGAGAATCCATTGAGCGCACCAATTACAATTATCTCCCTCACATTTATGTTCCATGAATTTTTTCAGTTCTGTTGCAAGGTCTCCGTGTAGCACTATATGAATGGGCTGCCAAAGCAGATGATTCCTTTGTCTGTTTTGGCGCGAAACCAGACAAATGATTCTTGGACATGAAATCTCGCCGTATCCGGAAGTGGTAAGGGGACGCGAATGAAAGTTGACGTCGCAACCGAGCAGAGGGCAGTTGGCGCTGGACAGCAGGCGGGAGTTGACGACGCACACCCAGCAGAGGGCAGTTGGCGCTGGACAGCAGGCGGGAGTTGACGAAACGACCCAGCAGAGGGCAGTTGGCGGCTGGACAGCAGAGAGGCGAGCAGCAGAGAGTTGGCGTGGAACCACGGACAGGGGCAGTCAACACCGGACTCCGGAGACAGTAGGAGACAAGATAGGGTCCAGTGAAGAAGATCGACTCAAGATGTCTGCATTCGAGGTGCTTGTGGAATTTTCGCTAGTAACCCACGCTAGCAATAGTCCGCACATGCATATAGTGTTGCAATACCTCTTTTCTGCCCTTGGTTAACCCCAAGCTTGTTCGTGTTTGTTCGTTTGTCCTTCTATTTTCTCCGTTCCCTCGATCGTATTCTTGTGTGGTGGCAAGAAATGTGCGTTACCCCCTCAACCACTAGTTGATCACCGGCCGGCGTAAGAAGTGACATGTTTAGAAGAAAGTTAACGTGTGGGGGGGGCGAGAGGGTGTAACGTTTACATCCGTACTTATCCTTCGTCTCATTTTCTTTCAGTTTTACTCTATGGTCTACAATTTTTATGAGAGTTTTTTACATCAGCGTAAGACAATAGCTTCTCACTGAAGTTTGAGTAACAGCAAGTCTCCTCAAATAAGACCAGTTCCATTTTTTGAATAACTTAGTAATACAGCAGTAGTGCAATGTACATTATCCGAACAACCGTCTTCAAATTTTCAATTCAGAGTTTTACCCTTCCCTTCTCAAGAAAAATAGCTCATCTCTCATGTAATTATATATGTACATTTAAATATTCTACTGAATGAATTTTTAAAAAAATTATATCTAGTGATACAGCATTTACAAGTAACCTTTTATAATGACTATCATTTTGATAATGAAATATCGGATGTCTCTTACTCTTGTACAATTTTGGGTGGCGGGTACATGCCATACTATAAAAGGATCTGAACGATAATGCATGTCTTAAACTGAAAACGTTTCCCGGTTATTTAATCTCTGAATGTCTCCATTCTATATCTACAAGATTTATATCTTCTAAGAAACTCTACTTATTGTTAATATTTGGCCCAAAAGGGAAATATGGATTCATTTTTTTCATAGCTTGATCCAGTCACCTATTTAAAAATTCTTCTTCTTCTTCTTCTTCTTCTTCTTCTTCTTCTTCTTCTTCTTCTTCTTCTTCATACATTATTTTACACCTTTAAGAGTCTTTCACACCAGCGTTTCCTAATGATTTTTCACTTAAGTCTCCAGGACTTTTCTCAGTATTCTGGCTGATCTTAATGCTGTAGTTAGGATGGTGTCCACTCTTCTTCTTATTTATTGTCCACCAGTCGGTTTACTAATCATTTGGAGAATTAAGGAGTCTACCTATTACAATTGGTATCTCCGTTACATTTATGTTCAGTAGTTTTATTTTCAGTTCTCTTGCAAGGTCTACGTACATATCTTTCGTTTACCTTTCTTTCAATTTTACTTTATGCTCTGTTATTTTTATGGGAGTTTTTTTACATCAGCGTTAGCCGATAGATTCTCACTGAAGTTTGAGTAACAGCAAGTCTCCTCAAGTAAGACCAGCCACATTTTTTGGATAAGTTAATACAGCAGTAGTGCACCGTAGATTATCCGAAAAGCCGTGTTCAAATTTTGAATTCAGATTTTCACCTTCCTTTTTTCAAGGGTTAAGAACCAGTCTTCTATTTATTCACAGCCGAGTAAAAAGAGAATGGTTCATGCCTTTCCCTTGAATATTAGTTCAAAAGGAAGCGCAAACAGCATCGACCACGATTTGAAATCGTCTCGTCGAAATGAGCCTCCTTAATTTCAGTATACTCTCCGTTCACTGCTTATAAGAAATAAACCTTTAATGGAAAAGTCATAAAAATATCTTACAAAACCTTCACATCCAATAAAGTATATTTAATAGTGGCAACATTTAAAATATGATGATTGCAATTAAGTGCAAATTATCATTTCTACAAGATAAATATTGATAGATGAGATGGTGTATTTCATAAGACCATCAGTCCGAAATCAAATGCAACCAACGACGTCCGGGATTTAAACTAAGGTCACTGATTCCATTTCGGAAGACGATAACATTTACATCAAATAGCCAAAGGCTTGTGTAAGAACAGCCATATTTTTTTGAATAAGTTCTGTTATTTATGCTCTGTTATTTTTATGGGAGTTATTTTTTACATCAGCGTTAGCCGATAGATTCTCACTAAAGTTTGAGTAACAGCGAGTCTCCTCAAGTAAGACCAGCAACATTTTTTGGATAAGTTAATAATACAGCAGTAGTGCACCGTAGATTATCCGAAAAGCCGTGTTCAAATTTGCAATTAAGTACAAATTATCACTTCTACAAGAGAAATATTGAAGACTTTTTTTTTAAAGAAAATGCACATATACTATTGTTATTCGGTAAATAAAGTAAATTTCGCTTAAGAAGTTGGCAACAGGAAGTACTTTTTATAGTTCTTCCTTTCCTAAGAAAATCAATACTGATATCTCCTCCTTTCATGTCCCAGAAGAAAATTAGTATTACCTTCATCCCTGACTACTGTACCCAGAACTTTCTTTTTACCGAAAGATTCATCGTGTTTCCACCCCATGGACTGTTTTTTCGACTCAGGATCGTAGTGGCAAACGCATGGTTCCTCCGTGTTTTTAGATCTCTTAAGTGAACATGCTTTTCCATATGCAGAACACGTTCTTCTGTAAATTGCACATAGTTTGCACTTGTCAGCCACCAAATATTTGATGACAGATCTCTGTTGAAACCAAGAGCAATCTGTTTGATTGGCCGCGATTTTGAATATCTTTAAAAATATTGAAAATTTTTTTGGCTATAAAAATATCAAGCGATACTGACTTTACATTTATGCAGAAAAATTTCGAAAAAATACATTAAAATGTAAAAAATTATTTCTATTTTTCAAAATCATCCCTATCATTTATTGAATATATTATAAGCAATGAAGATGCTCAAACAGAAGTAATATTTTCTTTTCTGTTAAGAATGTAACATTTCTTTTTTTTTAAATTTATGTTTTTATGAACATTTTAGAAATCTTTACAACGAACATATTCAGCCATTTTGAAAAACAGTGACAAATCTGTTAATCTGATATTCCAATTCAGAATGCGTCTTTCGAGTTTATTATAATTCCTTTTTAACTGTGGATTTTGTCGTCTATGATTTCATTGTAGTATAGTAGTAATTTACTAAGCTTTTTGCTTTCATGTGGACCGAGGTGTAATGAATGGGGCACCCACTGATAATCGAACTCACTCCTAAAAGTTTACTGGTCCAGCTTGTTAACCATTATACCACTGGAGGTCACCGAGGGGTTCATAATGTCAGATCTTATTATTTGTATTTGCATGTAAATATATGATATGAAATTGCATTCACACCTCATATATGTATAAATAATGTAAGGATAACAAAAAGATTCTTGTGTACTGCAGAACTTTTACCAAAAAATAATTTGTACTTTTTTCTTTTTTTTTTTTTTTTTTGGCCAACCCTGAAAATCTTTTTCAGAATATCCTCATATATACCAAAATAAGATTAAAAGGTTATGTAAGCTTTTGGGTAATCAATGACCTGGCCTGTTGAATTTCCTTCATAGTCTGACTTAAAAGCGACGTCAGTGGTTCGACAGTTTTTCCTAGATTATTTGAGACATTTGGTCCAGGGTTGCAATATTGTTTTTAGTCCGCCCATATTTCCAGAAATAAAATACTAGAATTATCGGAAAACAGTTCGTAGCTACAGTTAAAAAGGGGTAATTTCGTATCATTACGGCAAGAGGAAAACAAGAGATGTCACTCGAAATAATACATTCATTAGCAAAATAAAACTCGTAGAGTGTTTGCCAATTGCCTGGGAGACTGGAGTTCAATCCTAGATCGAGTTATAACAAAGACTAAAAAAATGGTACTTGATCCCTACTTCCTTAACATTAAACATTATGAGGTACGTATCAAGAGTAAAGTATAGGAATGTCTGAGAAAGGAGTAACGCCCTACCATACACCTCACTGCAGTAGCTATGGAAAAGTGAACCATCGGGTCGCCCTCGACTACAGACACCAACCCTTATATATATATATATATATATATATATATATATATATATATATATATATATCTGTGTGTGTGTGTGTGTGTGTGTGTGTATGTGTGTGTGTGTGTGTGTGTGTGTGTGGATAGAGCATTTTTCTTTTAAAAGATTATATTGTTCATATCAATATAAGCGTATTATATGCCACAAACCGGTACTGAAAGCATAATAACGACAGCAGGATTTTCAGAAAGATTTCATATTTTAGATTGAAAGAAAATTGTATATGGATTAAAAGTTTTGAAAGATTTCGAAGAACATTTCACACTCAATCATTAAAGGCATTGTATCAACTGATTCATATACGATTAATATTACTTCGAAAAAAAAAGCAAAATGATTTTTTCAGAAAAAATGTTTTTTATTGTCTCAATAAAATACAATACAATATTCTTACACCTGTATGAAATATTTACAAAAGAAAAGAATATAAAACTTTCAACAATTAAAGTACATTGAATCCTCTTCTCACTTTACAACCAGTTACACGTTACAATATGCTATTGGCTTAATATAATACGAACAATACTAAATGATTCTGACATATCAGTTTATGAATGACGTATCAGTTTATTAATGTCACAGTTTCGGGTTTATCGATATAATTTTTGAATTCTTCTTATGTCATTTTTCCCAAGAGTTAATTGTTTTTTGTAATAAGGAAACATAACCGATTCCTCTGAATCGTCGTGACTCAATCCCAATGTATGACCAATTTCATGTAAAGTTATTGACTGTAAATCGTATGAGTAATAGTGATCAGGAATATCATTATATGAGAAAGTTTCTGCATCGTCAAAATGTATTATACTAGGAGAATTGGGGAGAGGATGGCTTGCATGTGCAAGGATTCCACCTGAAATACAAAGGCGTAAAATCTCAATCCATAACAATTACATACATTTATTTTATAGCATATGAAACATTTTAAATATAATGTTCAGGTTTCGAAATAAATTAACGTTTATACAGAATAAAAAATATGTTTTGAAACTTTTCCAGAAAGTAAAAGTGCATTTTAAACGTTAAAATCAATGAAGATGTTTAATTAGAAGTGAAAGTATTGTTTCGGTTAAGCTTTCAACATTTACTTTTTTGTTATAATTAGAAAGATTTGCTTTTTTATTCAGATTTTATGCTTTAGTGACAATTTAAGATTTGAGGATATCATATAAAATCTTCTGAGAGAGTTGTCGTTATTGTTTTTGTTGTTGGTGTTACAATAATAATAATAATAATAATAATAATAATAATAATAATAAAATACTACCCAGAATCTGTGCTGGAGATTGAGGCGCACAAACTCCTTTAGAAATTTGACGTACAAACATAATACTTAATCATGCCCAGACGAGCAGACCTTGTAATAATCAATGACAAAAAAAGAGAATTGGCAGAATTGTGGACTTTGCTGTCCCAGCTGACCACTGAGTAAAATATTAAGAAAGCGAGTAGAAGAATGAGTACCTGAAGATTGCTAGAGAATTGAAGAAACTATGAAACATGAAAGTGACATTTACACCGATTGTAGTTTGTGCTCTTAGACAGATACCAAAGGACTGGTACAAAGATTGAATGAATAGGAAATAAGAGGTCGAGTGGAGACCATCCAAACTACAGCATACTGAGATCGGACAGAATACTGAGAAGAGTCCTGGAGACTTGAGAAGACTTGCTGTCACTCAGACTCCAGTGAAAGACCATCAACTAAGCTGATGTGAAAAATAATCTAGGAGTGAAAATGATAAAGAAGAAGAAGAAGAAGAAGAAGAAGAAGATACATATACACACACTTATATATATATATATAT
>OY757915.1:101919800-101970896 GCA_963585895.1 Sepioteuthis lessoniana
ACCATTTAACTGTATTCAAACAAATGAGCTTCGGCTTGGTTGAAAGTGTTATTTACTAAATAAAAATTACTTAATATGGTTGATATGCAATAAACCCAACCCGATCAAACCAAATCAATCATGAGACTTTGAATATATTTTAAATATATCTCCTACTATATAATCTTTCGTCGGTTTTTGAACATCTTTACAAATTTTTAAATATTTTCAAAAAAATAGCTCTTCTCTCATGGAAATATACAGTAGCGTCCAAAACTAAGGGACAAAATTTTAAAACCTAATATTTGTTAGAAACCACAACTGTGAAAAGATGAATTTTGACAACTGGTAGTCGTTATCATCCATAATAACATACTAAAATTTGAATCATTTGCAAAGGACAGAAAAAGAATTATAACAATCATTTATTTATTTCCAAAAAAAGGGTCGTCCAAAATTAAGGGACAAAATTGAGAAAAACAATGTAAACAGTATGCTATATTCAAATTTTTTGATTTCCTCTAAAGAATAAGTCTTACTTTGTCATTTGTAAACGTTGCATCAGCCGGCACCATAGCAAAACGCCAAAAACTTGATTACTCTGTGAGACAAGCTATTGTGAAGCTACACAAGGAAAAGCACACACCATTAGAGAGATTTCAGAGAAAGTGAAACGTTCCAAGAGTGTTGTACGCAGGGTTGTTAAATCCTACAATGATACTGGGAAAATAGTTAATGCTTTTAAAACCGGCAGACCCCGGAAAACTTCGGCAAGAGAAGATCGAATAATGCAGCGTATGTCATTAAAGGACCGTTTTAAGTCTTGCATAGAAATTAAAAGGGTTATGAATAGTACCTCATGTGTTAATGTGTCAAGACAGGCTGTTTCTAGACGACTGCAAGAAATAGGGCTGTTTAATCGACCCCCAAGGAAGAAACCACTTGTTAGTTCGAAGAATAAGAAGAAGAGATTAGACTTTGCAAACAGGTATGTAATTTGGACATATGAAAATTGGGCAAAAGTATTTTTCAGTGATGAAAGCAAGTTTAATTTATTTGGAAATGATGGAAAAAAACAATGTAAAGAGATGTATTGGTGAAAGATTAAGTGCAAAGTGTACTAAGAAAACTGTCTAGTTTGGGGGCGGAAGCGTCATGGTATTTGGAATGTTTTCTAGCCCAGGTACAACGCCTCTTGTCCGATTACAAACTCGTGTAAACGCTCAGATCTATAAAATATTTGTTCAAGATCATGTTATGCCAATCATACAGAATTCAGGTTTCGATAGGGCTACCTTTATGCAAGATACTGCCCCATGTCACAAGGCAAAGGTGGTAATGAGTTACCTGAGCGAGCAAGATTTGAAATTATGAATTGGCCACCGCTAAGTCCTGACTTAAATCCAATAGAAAATCTTTGGAAGACCTTAGGAGTGAAAGTTATGGAAAGAAATCCCACTAACAAGGAGGATTTATGGGTGAAGCTTCAAGAAGAATGGTCTAAAATTAGTATCGAGGATTGTCAAGAACTGATTCGTTCTTGTAGTCGAAGCTATGCAGCTGTCATTGAGAGCAAGGGCTCATTTGCTAAATATTGATTGTACATGTATTTTTATTGTTTTTTGGCTGTTTACATTGTTTTTCTCAATTTTGTCCCTTACTTTTGGACGTTCCAAATTTGAAAATAAATAAATGATTGTTATAATTCTTTTTCTATCCTTTGCAAATGATTCAAATTTTAGTATGTTATTATGGATGATAACGACTACCAGTTGTCAAAATTTCAGCTTTTCATAGTTGTTATTTCTAACAAATGTTAGGTTTTAAAATTTTGTCCCTTAGTTTTGGACGCTACTGTACATGTATATTTAAATATTCTATTGAATGAATTTTTTAAAAATTTATATCTAGTGATTGAGCATTTATAATGACTATCATTTTGATAATGAGATATCGGATATCTCTTACTCTTGTACAATGTTGGGTGGCGGGTACATGCCATACTGTAAAAGGATCTGAACGATAATGCATGTCTTAAACTGAAAACGTTTCCCGGTTATTTAATCTCTGAATGTCTCCATTCTATATCTACAAGATTTATATCTTCTAAGAAACTGTACATATTGTTAATATTTGACCCAAAAGGGAAATATGGATTCATTTTTTTCATAGCTTGATCCAGTCACCTATTTAAAAATTCTTCTTCTTCTTCTTCTTCTTCTTCTTCTTCTTCTTCTTCTTCTTCTTCTTCTTCTTCTTCTTCTTCTTCTTCTTCTTCTTCATACATTATTTTACACCTTTAAGAGTCTTTCACACCAGCGTTTCCTAATGATTTTTCACTTAAGTCTCCAGGACTTTTCTCAGTATTCTGGCTGATCTTAATGCTGTAGTTAGGATGGTGTCCACTCTTCTTCTTATTTATTGTCCACCAGTCGGTTTACTAATCCTTTGGAGAATTAAGGAGTCTACCTATTACAATTGGTATCTCCGTTACATTTATGTTCAGTAGTTTTATTTTCAGTTCTCTTGCAAGGTCTACGTACATATCTTTCGTTTACCTTTCTTTCAATTTTACTTTATGCTCTGTTATTTTTATGGGAGTTTTTTTTACATCAGCGTTAGCCGATAGATTCTCACTGAAGTTTGAGTAACAGCAAGTCTCATCAAGTAAAACCAGCCACATTTTTTGGATAAGTTAATAATACAGCAGTAGTGCACCGTAGATTATCCGAAAAGCCGTGTTCAAATTTTGCATTCAGATTTTCACCTTCCCTTTCCAAGGGTTAAGAACCAGTCTTCTATTTATTCACAGCCGAGTAAAAAGAGAATGGTTCATGCCTTTCCCTTGAATATTAGTTCAAAAGGAAGCGCAAACAGCATCGACCACGATTTGAAATCGTCTCGTCGAAACGAGCCTCCTTAATTTCAGTATACTCTCCGTTCACTGCTTATAAGAAATAAACCTTTAATGGAAAAGTCATAAAAATATCTTACAAAACCTTCACATCCAATAAAGTATATTTAATAGTGGCAACATTTAAAATATGATGATTGCAATTAAGTGCAAATTATCATTTCTACAAGATAAATATTGATAGATGAGATGGATTCGTGTATTTCATAAGAACATCAGTCCGAAATCAAACGCAACCAACGACGTCCGGGATTTAAACTAAGGTCACTGATTCCATTTCGGAAGACGATAACATTTATATCAAATAGCCAAAGGCTTGTGTAAGAACAGCCATATTTTTTTGAATAAGTTCTGTTATTTATGCTCTGTTATTTTTATGGGAGTTATTTTTTACATCAGCGTTAGCCGATAGATTCTCACTAAAGTTTGAGTAACAGCGAGTCTCCTCAAGTAAGACCAGCAACATTTTTTGGATAAGTTAATAATACAGCAGTAGTGCACCGTAGATTATCCGAAAAGCCGTGTTCAAATTTGCAATTAAGTACAAATTATCACTTCTACAAGAGAAATATTGAAGACTTTTTTTTGAAAGAAAATGCACATATACTATTGTTATTCGGTAAATAAAGTAAATTTCGCTTAAGAAGTTGGCAACAGGAAATACTTTTTATAGTTCTTCCTTTCCTAAGAAAATCAATACTGATATCTCCTCCTTTCATGTCCCTGTAGAAAATTAGTATTACCTTCATCCCTGACTACTGTACCAAGAACTTTCTTTTTACCGAAAGATTCATCGTGTTTCTATCCCATGGACTGTTTTTTCGACTCAGGATCGTAGTGGCAAACCCATGGTTCCTCCGCGTTTTTAGATCTCTTAAGTGAACATGCTTTTCCGTATGCAGCACACATTCTTCTGTAAATTGCACATAGTTTGCACTTGTCAGCCACCAAATATTTGATGACAGATCTCTGTTGAAACCAAGAGCAATCTGTTTGATTGGCCGCGATTTTGAATATCTTTAAAAATATTGAAAATTTTTTTGGCTATAAAAATATCAAGCGATACTGACTTTACATTTATGCAGAAAAATTTCGAAAAAATACATTAAAATGTAAAAAATTATTTCTATTTTTCAAAATCATCCCTATCATTTATTGAATATATTATAAGCAATGAAGATGCTCAAACAGAAGTAATATTTTCTTTTCTGTTAAGAATGCAACATTTCTTTTTTTTTAAATTTATGTTTTTATGAACATTTTAGAAATCTTTACAACGAACATATTCAGCCATTTTGAAAAACAGTGATAAATCTGTTAATATGATATTCCAATTCAGAATGTGTCTTTCGAGTTTATTATAATTCCTTTTTAACTGTGGATTTTGTCGTCTATGATTTCATTGTAGTATAGTAGTAATTTACTTAGCTTTTTGCTTTCATGTGGACCGAGGTGTAATGAATGGGACACCCACTGAGAATCGAACTCACTCCTAAAAATTTACTGGTCCAGCTTGTTAACCATTATACCACCGGAGGACACCGAGGAGTTCATAGTGTCAGATCTTATTATTTGTATTTGCATGTAAATATATGATTTGAAATTGCATTCACACCTCATATATGTATAAATAATGTAAGGATAACAAAAACATTTTTGTGCACTGCAGAACTTTTACCAAAAAATACTTTATACTTTTTCTTTTTTTTTTTTTTTTTAGGCCAACCCTGAAAATCTTTTTCAGAATATCCTCATATCTACCAAAATAAGATTAAAAGGTTATGTAAGCTTTTGGATAATAAATGAAGTGAGCAGTTGTATTTACCTCATAGTCTGACTTAAAAGCGACTTCAGTGGTTCGACAGTTTTTCCTAGATTATTTGAGACATTTGGTCCAGTGTTGCAATATTGTTTTTAGTCCGCCCTTATTTCCAGAGATTAAATACTAGAATTATCGGAAAACAGTTCGTAGCTACAGTTAAAAAGCGGTAATTTCGTATCATTACGGCAAGAGGAAAACAAGAGATGTCCCTCGAAATAATACATTCATTAGCAAAATAAAACTCTTAGAGTGTTTGCCGATTACCTGGGAGACCGGGTTTCAATCCCAGATCGAGTTATAACAAAGACTACAAAAAATGGTACTTGATCCCTCCTTCCTTAACATTAAACATTATGAGGTACGTATAAAGGGTAAAGTATAGCAATGTCTGGGGAAGGAGTAACGCCCTTCCATACACCTCACTGTAGTAGCTATTGAAAAGTGAACCTTCGTGTCGCACTCGACTACAGACACCAGCCCTTATATATATATATATATATATATATATATATGTGTGTGTGTGTGTGTGTGTGTGTGTGTGTATGTGTGTGTGTGTGTGTGTGTGTGTGGATAGAGCATTTTTCTTTTAAAAGATTATATTGTTCATATCAATATAAGCGTATTATATGCCACAAACCGGTACTGAAAGCATAATAACGACAGCAGGATTTTCAGAAAGATTTCATATTTTAGATTGAAAGAAAATTGTATATCGATTAAAAGTTTTGAAAGATTTCGAAGAACATTTCACACTCAATCATTAAAGGCATTGGATCACCTGATTCATATACGATTAATATTACTTTGAAAAACAAAAGCAAAATGATTGTTTCAGAAAAAATGTTTTTTATTGTGTCAATAACGTACAATACAATATTCTTACAAATGTAAAAAAACATTCCAAAAGAAAATAATATACAACTTTCAACGATCAAAATAGATTGAATCCTCTTCTCACTTTACAATCAGTTACACGTTACAATATTCTATTCGCTTAATATAAAACGTACAATCGTAAATGATTCTGACATATCAGTTTATGAATGACATATCAGTTTATTAAAGTCACATTTTCGTGTTTATAGATATAATCTTTGAATTCTTTTTATGTCATTTTTTCCAAGAGTTAATTGTTTTTTGTAATATGGAAACATAACTGATTGATGTGAGTTTTCGTGAGTCAATCCCAATGAATGACCAATTTCATGCATAGCTAATGACTGTAAATCCAGTGTGGGATACTCATGTCGAATATCTTTATATGTGTAAATTTCTGCATCATCAAAATGCATTTCACCGCGAAAACGGCTGAAAGGAAAAAATGCATGTGCAGAGAATCCACCTGAAATACAAAGGCGTAAAATATCAATTCATAACAAATACATACATTTATTTCATAGCATATGAAACATTTTAAATATAATGTTTAGGTTTCGAAATAAATTAACGTTTATACAGAATAAAAGATATGTTTTAAAACTTTTCCAGAAAGTAAAAGTGCACTGTAAACCTTAAAATCAATGAAGATGTTTAATTAGAAGTGAAAGTATTGTTTCGGTTACGCTTTTAACATTTACTTTTTTGTTATAATTAGAAAGATTTGCTTTTTTATTCAGGTTTTATGCTTTAGTGACAATTTACGATTTGGGGAATTCATATAAAATCTTCCGAGAGAGTTGTCGTTGTTGTTTTTGTTGTTGGTATTACAATAATAATAATAATAATAATAATCAAACAATACAATAATAATAATAATAATCAAACAATACAATAATAATAATAATAATAATAATGACTTGCGTAAACTCCTATGGGACTTTAGCATACAAACGGATCACCTAATCCAGGCCAGAAGACCTGACCTCATAATAATCAACAAAAAAAAGAGAATCTGTAAAATTGTCGACTTTGCTGTCCCGGGGGACCACAGAATATATCTGAACAAAAGTGAAAAGAAGGATAATTCCCTCGACCTTGCTAGAGAATTAAAAAAACCGTGGAACATGAAAGTAACGATTGTGCCAATTGTGATTGGTGCATTAGGCACAATAACGAAAGGATTATTAAAAGACCTGGAGGACTGAAAGTTGTCGGACGGGTAGAGACTATTCAAACGACAGAACTGCTAAGAACGGCCAGAATCCTGAGACGAGTCCTGGAGACTTGAGGAGACTTGCTGTCACTCAAACACCTGTGAAAGACTATCAGCTGACTCTGATGTGAAATACTCTAAAGGAGTATAATATTGTACCACCCAAAAATGAGAACACACAAGCTCCTTTGGAATTTTGAGATACAAACAGATTATTTAATCTTGGCTAGACGAGTAGAAATGGGGACGTTACTGTCCCTGCGGACCACAGAGTAAAATAAAAAGAAAGCGAGAAGAAGGATGAATACCAGGACGTTGCTAGACAATTCAAACAACTATGGTATATAAAAGTGACATTTACACCGATTGTAATTGGTGCTGTTTGGGACAGATACCAAAAGACTGATATAAAGATTGAAGGACTAGGAAATAAGACGACGAGTGGAGACCATCCAAGCTACAGCAGACTGAGATCGGACAGAATACTGAGAAGAGTCCTGGAGACTTGAGAAGACTTGCTCTCACTCAGACTCCAGTAAAAGACCTTTAACTAACGCTGATGTGAAAAACTCTCAAGGAGTGAAAATAATAATGAAGAAGAAGAAGAAGAAGAAGAAGAAGAAGTCACATACGCACACATTTAAATATATATATACATATGTGTGTGTGTGTGTGTGTGTGTGCGTGTGTGTGGTGCATTCAATAGGTTTCTAGCCTTTTTTTGGACAGGCATTTAAAATTGTCGTAGACTCTTGAAAATTCAGTAAGTTATTGCTATACATCTTATGAGATGACTGGCCAATTTGTATGATTTCAGGTTCAAATGAACGGCTACAACAGCAATTGGAATATACCGTACTAAAGCCTGATTGTCACAGTTGGTGGATTTCAAAAATGCAATATGGACGTGAGGACACTTTAGAAATACGATACGCAATTAAATTCCGTTTTAAACTTAGAAAAAATGATGCCACAGAAATGTATGGAATGCCCCAGACTGCTGTTCGACCATCTTGCATGAATTAAGCATCAGTTATTGAGTGGCATAAGAGATTCAAGGAAAGCAGGGAGTCTGAGGGGTGATGAGGGGTATGGGAGGAGTAAGAAAGTCAATACACCAGAGTTGATTGGCGAAAGGGTTAGGGTTAGGGTTATTATGTTGAGGCTTTAAGAGAGTTCAGAAAGAGATTCCTTGGGAAGAGGCCAGCACTCTTCAAATCTAGTCAGTGGCATTTCCACCAGGACAATGCACCAGTTCACATTACTTCAAATGGTACTAGTGTTTCATGTGTGTACTACCAATAAAGGTGTCAAAACGAAAAAGTCTGGAAACGAATTTAATGATCCATATATATATATATATATATATATATACATGTGTGTGAATATATATATATATATATATATATATATATATATATATATGCTGTACATGGTGGTATCTCTTTTCGTCGACCGTGACATGCTATACTATTATATATTAGCTGAATTAATTGTTTTTCCATAACCACCAAGTAATGAACCATAAACATCTACAAATAAGATGAGATTAATAGAAAAATAATAGAAAATATCTAACCATGATTCGGTGAAAACTAATACAAACGTAGAAATAACTTACCTTCTCCATCGGTAACAAAAGGACAGGGTGGATGGGGCCCTTCTACAAATCTAAAAATCATATCAGACGAGCCTGATTCAACTCTAATGAATGTCAAATTGGCAGCACGTCCCCACTGACGAAATGCGTTGGCAACCGCTATCCTGTAAAGGATAAATATTTCAGTTAAGAGAAAAGAAAAAACAACTTTTAAAAATGATTTTAGATCACAGAGAATTATGTAAAGAGAGAACAAAACAAAGTTGATATTTACCTAGTATGCCATTGATTTAAACTCCTGGGGAAGTTCGCAAACTTGTAGGTCAGTACTCTTTTATGCCATTTTCCTACATTTGTTTCGATAAAAACAAGAAAATATTTTTTTAAATCGAACAGTACTAAAGATAATACAATAGATTTATGAATGATTTTACTATCAATATTATCCCAGTTTTATCTATATATATTTACATGCATGAAGTGCGCATGCGCTAACATATTGGATATATCAATGAAAATACGTATATTAAGATCTTGCACACACAATCAGTTCTTCAGAAGAAAGTGAAAACTATTCGGCTCATGTCTCCTACTGTTACATTATGAGTTGGTAATATGCACATACATGTATACACGCGTGTGTGTGTGTGCACCCATATATGTGTGCGTGTATTTATATATATATATATATATATATATATATATATATATATATATGTATA
This sequence comes from Sepioteuthis lessoniana, assembly GCA_963585895.1. Taxonomy (NCBI): domain Eukaryota; kingdom Metazoa; phylum Mollusca; class Cephalopoda; order Myopsida; family Loliginidae; genus Sepioteuthis; species Sepioteuthis lessoniana. Next base: position 101,928,930 of record OY757915.1, read on the forward strand.
TATACGCCCACGCACATTTTTGTGCACACACAGACACACACACACACACATACACAAATACACACATATATATGTGGCAAGATGAGTTAGATTTGGCCTGGGTATCAAATTTTCAATGTTAGGAAAACCCATTGACTAGATTAAGGAAATCTAGATAAGAAAATGTTTATACATATGGCCACGGACGTGGGTAGGTGTTAAGTACTGGTCAGGTACTGGTCAAAAACTTAAAGGGTCTGAATATAATGCCCCTGTATCGGAGACGGTCAGGCTAGGAAATATTTTATGTCTAGTTCTTTTAAGAGAGAAATGGCCCCCGACAAAGTTTTGGGTTTATTCGTGGGTGTCCCTTGGCCGGAAATAATAATGAAACATTCTGTATATCTACAGGTGCGTTTTAGGTCCTAGCAGTTAGACTTAGTTTGGGTTCGAGGAAAGTTGATTAGGCCGGAACAAAGAAACAACGACCAGCGACATTACCAGCCGGACCCAATTAGTTAAGATAATATTTTCCCAGCCGAAACTCAAACTAGAACTAATTATCCACCAAGTGTTACACGCACTCCATCCACCCTTGGCGTTTTAACCACAAAGATGTTGTTGTGTTTTTCTTCTTTTCCCTGTGAACCTGCCTCTCGCTCGATCCGGCCACACATAAATTCTCGACGTAGAGTTAGTAACTTGTGCAACGAGTTACAGCGGTGGATATTCTCACACTACTACAAGGCAATTACAGACGACAAATTCTTCATTTAAAAAAGATTCATGATAAATTCGAAAGATGATCATCGGACATAAATATAATGATTTGGAAATTTGAAAGTATCACTGACTTACCAACGAATCTTTTTCCTATATATATATCTTTCATTCCACAACGGGGCCGTTGCATTTCCTCACGTGTTTCTTTGTCTACTATCCCGGTCACTTTTATACCAGCAAACCTCTGAAATTTCCTAAAAAAGGAACGGAAATTCTGACAAATAATACTTAAATATTTGATGAATGCGATTTATTTCAAAAACATTAGCGATCAAACTTTCCTTCTGACACACTCGACTTCATGGTGATGTCGATAAAAAAGATAACGAACAGTTCCATTATATGAAATGTTTCATGTTCCGCATGACTTACTTAATGGCGTCTCTTTTGTATTGTTCGAAACCTTGTGACTTTTCTTTCACATCGTTCATGTAGCCGTATCTTCGGAGGTATTCCTGTAAAAACAATTTGGACAGCGGACTTAATGGTTAAATAAGGAAAACGAAAACATACGAGAGCGTAAATGGTAGAAAAACTTGAAAGAGAACTATGACATAAATCATGTTAGCAGTACTTTCTCTGTGTGAGAGAATGAAAGTAACTGACGAATATTCAGTGTCATCTAAATTGTATGTTTTAAAAGCAGTAGCACATTATAAGCAATATTATCTTCTTGTACTTTGGACAAGAATCGTTTTAAAAGGAAAGATTCATTTTGTAAATACTTTTCTTTGGCATGATTAATGGTTTGTTCCTCGTTTTTTTTATGTTTTTTTTTTGAGGGGGGCATCTCAACTTTTGACGGTAATCTAATGTCAAGTCTTTCCTTTGCGGAAAACGGTGGTTTAACCCCTCACCGAGGAGAAAAAGTCTCCATGCTTCTCCCAATGGTACTAGTCCAAAAGAGAACGTGATTGCGTGACTGGAGTTCGACCTCCATTATTTCGATGTCATAGTTTATCTGCTTTGCTAAATCACCACGGAAAATCTCCTAATAATTCATGATGCTTCATACATAAGAAATGAAAACTTTCTGAATAAGAACGAAAGAATTATGATTGTTAAATTGGTTATATAAAAATTTGGATACTGTTGGCTCTATGGAGAAACCTCCTGACCTAGATAGATAGATAGATAGATAGATAGATAGAGAGATAATGAACCAGGATAGACGGACTGATTCACTGTAAGATGTATTATCCAAACGCACTGGAATGTGGATTGCATATAATGACTTATGGTCTAAGAAAGCACCTTGTTAATAATCATATTTATATCAGATACGCCAGATGAAAATCGAAGTATTTAAATTCTTACAAAAAATATACTCACATCAACATTTAAATCGCCTGAACTTGTAGGCTGAATTTCCATTGTTACATTCTGTGGATCACTACCAGGAGTTGTACTCTGGAAGAGTGGACTTGCTGTCACCGCTGTCCAAGTGATTGCTAAAAACAGCCACCACATTTTGACACAACTGAAATATCGTCTTTTCTTTTCCTGATGTGAACCACGAAACGTTTCGAACGGAATTATACTAAGTCCAAAATATTGTATCTATTTATACAGAATTGAAAATGTCATTTTTTTAATAACAGGTATTTGACCATTGAATCTTTGGGGTCAATCAAACTTGTTCATGGTCAGAGGACACCCTATTAATTGAAAAGGATTTAACTCTAATGAATGTCTGAAATGAATAAAATCCCCCGATTATTTATCTTCTCAATGCGAAAATTTCAAAGAAACTTTGATATTAATGCGAAATATGGGCATTTCTTTGTTTGCTTGTCATCCATTTATTCTAGAATCCCTTTATAATCAATAGCATAAACACGTTCCCTTTCGTCGCAAATATTTATGTTTTAATGCAATACGATATTATATTAAAATTGAAAGATTTTACTTTGATTGATCTCTTTATAAAGTTATTCATAGAATTGTTTTTAATACGTTTGAGAATAAAACAATAATATTAGAAATCAATAAACCTAAGTATTTATTTATTAAACCCACTCTTGTTCAAACCTGTATGCAAAATATCCATACCTCATAATATTTAAACCTTTCTTTCTTTGTCATATATTAGAAGATATATAATGTATACATTGCACACTCACACAAACATACATACATACATATATATATATATATATATATATATATATATATATATAAACATTTAAAGATATAAAAATAGTACATATAAAATATATAACAAGTAAATAAAACATATCGCAGGATTTTTTTAAACGCATTAATAACCAACTGCTTCAAGATAAATCTAACTCTGTTATAGTATAAGGGAGACATCTTAAATAAATAAGATTCTAATTGATATCAAAAATGATTATTCAAAAATCATTAAGAATATAACATAAATATTTAATGGAATTGTGACGTTGTTAGTGACGTAGTTTCGGTTACAGACAGACACATAATCTCTACTAAGACAAGCTATTTATTAGTTTTATTTTAAAATCTCTTTGAAGATTTTATATGAAATCCTCAAATCGTCAACTATCACTAAAATATAAAATCCCAATGAAAAAGCAAACCTTTCTAATCATGACGAAAAAGCAAATGTTGAAAGCTAAACCGAAAAAAATACTTTCACTTCTATTTAAACATCTTCAAAATTTTTAACGCTTTTGAAGCTCAATCAGTAGATATAAAATGTATCCACAGCCAAAATACCGTTGATCGTACGTGAAGATACATTTATATTCAAATGACTTCGTTGTCTTTCAGATGACCTCATTATAATATCCCTTAAACACCATCAACATTCTGACATTTAGATTGTTTGCAATAAAGAATCTATCTTATACGCCGATAAATTTAATTCCTATTCATTCAGAATAAGCCCAGTCGGCTGGGACTGTGGGATACACCAACTGCATCTCTGCAGACGAGTAAGATCCCACCACCCAACGAATGAGATGAATGTAAAATTAAACCATCAGACGGCCAGGTACCAACCCAAGAGTATCTTTTAACTAAAGCATGCTTTTCCGTATGCAATACACATTCTTCTGTAAATTTCACATAGTTTGCACTTGTCAGCCACCAATTATTTGATGACAGACCTCTGTTGAAACCAAGAGCAATCTGTTTGATTGGCAGCCATTTCTAATATCTTTAAAAACAATTTAAAATAATTTTGGCTATCAAAATATCAAGCGATACTGACTTTACATTTATGCGGAAAAATTTGGAAAAAATATATTAAAATATAAAAAATCATTTTTATTTGCAGACATTTCGTCCAGTGTTCCAATACTGTTTTAGTCAGCCCATATTTCCAGAGATTAAATACTAGAATTATTGAAAAAATTATTCGTAGCTACAGTTAAAAAGGGGTAATTTCGTTTCATCACGCAAGAGGAAAACAAGAGATGTCCCTCGAAATAATACATTCATTAGCAAAATAAAACTCGTAGAGTGTTTGCCAATTGTCTGGGAGACCGGGGTTCAATCCCAGATCGAGTTATACCAAAGACTAAAAAAATGGTACTTGATCCGTCCTTCCTTAATATTAAACATTATGATGTACGTATCAAGGGTAAAGTATAGCAATGTCTGGGAAAAGAGTAACGCCCTCCAGTACACATCCCTGTGGTAGCTATCGAAAAGTAAACCTTCGGGTCGCCCTCGACTACAGACACCAGCCCTTATATATATATATATATGTGTGTGTGTGTGTGTGTGTGTGTGTGTGGATAGAGCATTTTTCTTTTAAAAGATGATATTGTTCATATCAATATAAGCCTATTATATGCCACAAACCGGTACTGAAAGCATAATAACGACAGCGGGATTTTCAGAAGGATTTTATTTTTTAGATTGAAAGAAAATTGTATATCGATTAAAAGTTTTCCAAGATTTCGAAGAACTTTAAAGGCATTGGATCAACTGATTCATATACGATTAATATTACTTTGAAAAACAAAAGCAAAATGTTTGTTTCACAAAAAATGTTTTTTATTGTCTCAATCAAATACAATACAATATTCTTACAACTGTATAAAATATTTACAAAAGAAAAGAATATAAAACTTTCAACGATTAAAGTACATTGAATCATCTTCTCACTTTACAACCAGTTACACGTTACAATATGCTAGTGGCTTAACATAAAACGAACAATAGTAAATGATTCTGACATATCAGTTTATGAATGACATATCAGTTTATTAAAATCACAGTTTCGTGTTTATAGATATAATCTTTGAATTCTTTTTATGTCATTTTTTCCAAGAGTTAATTGTTTTTTGTAATAAGGAAACATAACTGATAGATGTGAGTTTTCGTGAGTCAATCCCAATGAATGACCAATTTCATGCATAGCTAATGACTGTAAATCCAGTGTGGGATACTCATGTCGAATATCTTTATATGTGTAAATTTCTGCATCGTCAAAATGCATTTCACCGCGAAAACTGCTGAAAGGAAAAAATCCACGGGCAGAGAATCCACCTGAAATACAAAGGCGTAAAATATCAATTCATAACAAATACATACATTTATTTCATAGCATATGAAACATTTTAAATATAATGTTTAGGTTTCGAAATAAATTAACGTTTATACAGAATAAACAATATGTTTTGAAACTTTTTCAGAAAGTAAAAATGCATTGTAAACGTTAAAATCAATGAAGATGTTTAATTAGAAGTGAAAGTATTGTTTCGGTTAAGCTTTCAACATTTACTTTTTTGTTATAATTAGAAAGATTTTCTTTTTTATTCAGATTTTATGCTTTAGTGACAATTTACGATTTGAGAATTTCATATAAAATCTGCCAAGAGAGTTGTCGTTGTTGTTTTGGTTGTTGGTGTTACAATAATAATAATAATAATAATTGAAGAAACATTGGAGCATGAGGGTGTCGATAATAGCGAATGTGATTGGTTCTTTTTGGCACACTAACTAAAGGATTGTTAAAAGGCCTGGATGACTTGGAAGTTGGCGGAAGAATCGGGACCATCCATACAACAGCATTATTGAGAACGGCCAGAATATTGAGTAATGTCCTGGAGACTTGACTTGACTTGCTTTCACACAAACTCCAGTAAAAAAACATCAGGTAACACTGATGTGAAAAGACTCAATAGAGTAATAATAATGTTAATAATAATAATAAACAACCCAGAATCAGTGCCGGGGAATGAGACGCACAATTCTGGGATACAATCGGATTACTTAATCTCGGCCAGACGAACAGACCTTTTAATAATCAATAATAAAAAAAAGGAGAACTGAAAAATTGTGGACTTTACTATCCCAGCTGACCACAGAGTAAAGTAGGGTGTCCTCGTGGTGTAATGGTTAAAGAGATGGACTGCGGAATCGTAGTAAGCGAGTTCGTACTCCAGTCGCACTATTACATTCACTTTCGGGCAAATACCCTTGGAAAAGGTATGAACCCCCTTATCCTCCCAGCTATGAGTTAAATAGTAGCACTACTATTCTTCTAGGAGAATTGCTGTGGCATTAGATAACCTACAGAGGTTGATATGCCATTAAAAACAAAGAAACCAAACCAAACAGAGTAAAATTAAAAGAAAGCGAGGAGGATGAGTACTTGGACATTGCAAGAGAATTGAAAAAACTGGGGGACATGAAAGTGACATTTTAACAAATTGTAATTGTTACTTTTGGGACAGTTACCAAAGAATTGGTAAAAGGACTGGAGGATTTGGAAATAAGAGAACGAGTGGAGACCAGCCAAACAACAGCGTACTGAGATCGGTCAGAATACTGAGAAGAGTCCTGGAGACATGATAAGACTTACGGTCACACAGACTCCAGTGAAAGACCATCAACTAATGCTGATGTGAAAAATTCTCAAGGAGTGAAAATAATGATAATGAAGAAGAAAAAGAAGAAGAAGGAGACACATACACATACACACAAATATATATATATATATATATATATATATATATATATATATATATATATATATATATATATATATGCTGTATATGGTGGTATCTGTTTTAGTCGACCGTGACTTGCCATACTATCATATATTTGCTGAATTAATTGTTTTTCCATAACCACCAAGTAATGAACCATAAACATCTACAAATAAGATAATATTAATAGAAAACTAATTGAAAATATTTTGTCATGATTAGGTGAAAACTAATACAAACGTAGAAATAACTTACCTATTCCATCAGTAATAATGTCACAGGGTGGATGGGACCCTTCTACAAATCTAAAAATCATATCAGACGAGCCTGATTCAACTCTAATGAATGTCAAATTGGCAGCACGTCCCCACTGATCAAATGCGTTGGCAACCGCTATCCTGTAAAGGATAAATATTACAGTTGAGAGAAAAGAAAAACAACTTTTAAAAATGATTTTAAATCAAAGAGAATTATGTAAAGAGAGAGCAAAACTAAGTAGATATTTACCTAGTATGCCATTGATTTAAACTCCTGGGGTAGTTTGCAAACTTGTAGGTCAGTACTCTTTTATGCCATTTTCCTACATTTGTTTCGATAAAAACAAGAAAATGTTTTTAAAAATCGAACAGTACTAAAGATAATACAATAGATTTATGAATGATTTTACTATCAATATTATCCCAGCTTTATACATATTTACATGTATGAAGTGTGCACGCGCTAACATACTGGATATATCAATGCAAATACGTATATTAAGATCTTGCACACACAATCAATTCTTCATAAGAAAGTGAAAACTATTCGGCTCATGTCTCTTACTACAAGGCAATTATAGACAACTAAATCTTCAGCTAAAAAAGATTTATGATAAATTCGAAAGATGAACATCGGGCATAAGTATATTGCATTGGAATAGAAGAAAAACAGATTGTTGCTCTGTTTTGAAATGGCGAAAGATGTTTGTCGTTGTTATTGCAAAGATTCAATTTGAAAGTATCACTGACTTACCCTCGAATGTTTTTCCTATATATATATCTTTCATTCCACAACGGGCCCGTAGCATTTCCTCACGTGTTTTTTTATCTACTATCCCGGACACTTTTATTCCAACAAACCTCTGAAATTTCCTAAAAAAAGGAACGGAAATTCTGACAAATAATACTTAAATATTTGATAAATGCGATTTATTTCAAAAACATTAGCGATCAAACTTTCCTTCTGACACACTCGACTTCATGGTGATGTCGATAAAAAGGATAACGAACATTTCCATTATATGAAATGTTTCATGTTCCGCATGACTTACTTAATGGCGTCTCTTTTGTATTGTTCGAAACCTTGTGACTTTTCTTTCACATCGTTCATGTAGCCGTATCTTCGGAGGTATTCCTGTAAAAACAATTTGGACAGCGGAGTTAATGGTTAAATAAGAAAAACGAAAACATACGAGATCGTAAATGGTAGAAACACTTGATAGAGAACTATGACATATATCATGTTTAGCAGTACTTTCTCTGTGTGAGAGAATGAAAGTAACTGGTGAATATTCAATGTAATCTAAACTGTATGTTTTAAAAGCAGTAGCACATTATAAGCAATATTATCTTCTTGTACTTAGGACAAGAATCGTTTTAAAAGGAAAGATTCATTTTGTAAATACTTTTCTTTGGCAAAATTAATGGTTTGGTTAGGGCTTCTTTTTTTTTTTTAATTGTTTTTTTAATTGGTTTTTTTATTTGGTAGCATCTGAACTTTCGTGGGTAATCTAATATCAAATCTGTCCTTATAGAAAACCCATAGTTTAACCCCTTACTGAGGGGGAAAAGAGTTCATGCTTTTCCCAATGGTATTAGTCCAAAAGAGAACGTGATTGCGTAACTGGAGTTCAAACTCCCTTTTTTTCGATGCCATAGTCTAACGGTTCAGCTACAACGCCACGAAGAATCTAGTCATAATTGATGGTTTAAAGATAAGAAATGAAAACTTTCTGAATAAGTAGGTGATTGAAAGAATTGTTTGTTGAATTGGTTATATAAAAATTTAGATACTATTGGCTCTAAGAAGAAAGCCTCGGAGATAGATAGATAGATAGATAGATAGATAGATAGATAGATAGATAGATAGATAGATAGATAGATTTAACAGAGATTTATGAATTGAACTATGTATGAATAAGTATAAGCTGATCAACGTGAAGTAATATATATATATATATATATATATACATACATATATATATATATACATTCCTATGCATGAGTAAATATGTATATATACATACATATATATGAGGTGTATTTGTGTATGCATGTGTGTGTGTCCGTGTGTCCTTATGCTCATATAACTCCACCTCGGCCTCTTCAAATGTTTTTATTGATAGGTCGTTCTATACATCAAAATCTATTAATTTTATCTATCAATCTGCAGCCTATCTATCTATCTATCTTTCTATCAGTATATATATATATATATATATATATATATATATATATATATAGTTTATCACAAAAGTGAGTACACCCCTCATATTTCTGAAGATATTTAAGTATATCTTATCATGGGACAACACTGACAAAATGACACTTTGACAAAATGAAAAGTCGTCTGTATGCAGCTTATATAACAGAGTTAATTTATTTTCCCCTCAAAATGACTCAAAACATAACCATTAAAAGCTAAATCCCTGCCAACAAAAGTGAGTACACCCCTAAGAAACTACACCCCTAAATGTCCAAATTGAGTACTGCTTGTCATTTTCCCTCCAAAATGTCATGTGACTCATTAGGGTTACTAAGCCGAAGTGTTACTAGGCCCATGTGCATAGGGATCAGGTGTGTTCAGATTTGTAGTGCAGCTCTCACATTCTCTCATACTGGTCATTGAAAGTTCCAACGTGGCACCACATGGCAAAGAACTCTCTGAGCATTTTAAAAGACATATTGATGCGCTACATGAAGATGGCCAAGGCTACAAGAAGATTGCCAACACCCTGAAACTGAGCTGCAGCACAGTGGCTAAGATCATCCGGCGTTTTAAAAGTGCGGGGTCAAATCAGAAGAGGCCTCAGGTAGGTCGTCCGAAGAAGCTGAGCGCATTTGCGGAGCGTTACACCCAAATGCTTTCTTTGAAAGATCGGCGTAGGTGTGCTGTCAGCATTGCTGTAGAGATTGAAGAGGTGGGGGCCAGCCTGTTAGTGCTCAGAGCATACACCGCACTCTACATCAAATCGGTGTGCTTGGCTGTCACCCCAGGGTGAAGCCTCTTCTGAAGACGATACACAAGAAAGCCTCCAAACAGTTTGCTGAAGACATGTCAACACAGCACATGGATCACTGGAACCATGTCCTATGGTCTGATGAGATGAAGATTGATTTGTTTGGTTCTGATGGCTTCAAGCATGTGTGGCGGCGACCAGGAGAGGAGTAAAAAGATAAGTGTGTCATGCCTACAGTCAAGCATGGTGGTGGGAATGTCCTAGTCTAAGGCTGCATGAGTGCTGCAGCTGTTGGAGAGTTACATTTCATGAACTCCAACATGTACTGTGAAATACTGCAGCAGAGTATGATCCCCTCCCTCCTGAAACTGGGTAGCAGGGCAATGTTCCAGCATGACAATGACCCCAAACACACCTCCAAGACGACCATTGCTTTACTGAAGAGGCTGAAGGTAAAGGTGACAGACTGGTCAAGCATGTCTCCTGACTTGAACCCAATAGAACAACTTTGGAGGATCCTCAAGCGGAAGGTGGAGGTGTGCAAAGTCTCAAATATCTGCCAGCTCCCCGACATCGTCATGGAGGAGTGGAAGAGAATTCCACTGGCTACCTGTGAAGCTCTGGTAAACTCCATGCCCAGGAGAGTAAAGGTAATTCTGGATAATTATGGTGGCCATACAAAATATTGACAGTTGACATGATGTATGTTAATATTGACAACTTTCCCTAAGGGGTGTACTCACTTTTGTTGGCAGGGATTTAGCTTTTAATGGTTATATTTTGAGTTATTTCGAGTGGAAAATAAATTAACTCTGTTATATAAGCTGCATACAGACTACATTTCATTGTGTCAAAGTGTCATTTTGTCAGTGTTGTCTCATGAAGAGATATACTTAAATATCTTCAGAAATGTGAGGGGTGTACTCACTTTTGTGATACACTGGAGAGATAGATAGATAGATAGATAGATAGATAGATAGATAGATAGATCAGCCCTATGTTTGTATCAACCAAACTTATTAGAATATGGATAGCATACAACGACCAGTGGTATACGAAAGCACCTTGTTAATCATCATATTTAATCAGATACACCAGATGAAAATCGAAGTATTTAAATTATTACAAAAAATATACTCACATCAACATTTAAATCGCCTGAACTGGTAGGCTGAATTTCCATTGTTACATTCTGTGGATCACTACCAGGAGTTGTACTCTGGAAGAGTGGACTTGCTGTCACCGCTGTCCAAGTGATTGCTAAAAACAGCCACCACATTTTGACACAATGCAAATATCGTCTCTTCTTTTCCAGATGTGAACAACGAGACGTTTCCAACGGAATGATACCTAGTCCAAAATATTGTGTCTATTTATACAGAATTGAGAATATTATTTTCTCATAGCTGGTATTTTACAATTGAATCTTTGAGGTCAATCAATCTTGTTCATGTTCAGGCGACAACCTATTAATTGAAAAGGATTTAACTCTAATGAATGTCTCAAACTAATAAAATCTCCCGATTATATATCTCCTCAATGCAAAAATATCAAAGACACTTTGAGATTAATGCAAAATATGGGCATTTCTTTGTTTGTCATCCATTTATTCTAGAATCCCTTTATAATCAGCAGCAAAATCACGTCCTCTCTCGTCGCAAGTATTTATGTTTTAATGCAATACGATATTATATTAAAATTGAAAGATTTTACTTTGATTGATCTCTTTATAAATTTATACATAGAATTGTTTTTAATACGTTTGAGAATAAAACAATAATATTAGAAATCATTAAACCTAAGTATTTATCTATTAAACCCACTCTTGTTCAAACCTGTATGCAAAATATCCACACCTTAAACTATGTAAACCTTTGTTTCTTTGTAATATATAATATATATCAAAAAATATATAGTGCATATATATATATATATATATATATATATTACAAGTATATGATACATATTGCAGGATTTTAAGCGCATTAATAACCAACTGCTTTGAGACAAATCTAACTCAGCTATAGTATAATGGAGACATCTTAGATAAATAAGATTCTAATTAATATTGAATCTCTTAAACTATGTTGCTAAATTTAATTATTAGTGTTACATAGCGATTACACCATTTAACTATGTGCAAATAAACAATGTTAGAAACGAAATATTTGAAACCATATAAGTCAATGAAAAGAAATGATTGATACTACAGGGTGGAACGATAAATTATCACCCTAAAAAAGACGACATGATTCCATTTCCCTTTAATGAAAACCGGTTTTCTCTTTTTCTTTTTTTCTTTTTTTTTTTTGTTGCAGACCATCTACTAGTTGGCCAGTTGTGTACAAGTGTCAAGAGCGATAGGAGCCTTCTATCATGTCTGAAAGTGACACAATGTTCAACGAGCGAGATCGGAGATACGCCGCTATACAACTCAAGCTCTCTACCGATCCAAGTTATGATAACAGGACCATTGCCAGCACCCTCAAAATGCAAATCCGGACGGTTCAACGCTTGAGGGCATAGCTCAACTCATCGGACGACCCTTCGGACGGCTACGGTTATGGTCTTTGGTGTGGTTTCAAGTGAGGGGCACATCATGCCACCTCACATCTTTGAAGTCGGCTTGAAAGTCAACACCAAAGTGTACCTGGATGTGCTACAGAGTGTGATGATCCCCTGGTGCAATCAGGTGGCCGGTAGCAGACCCTGGGTGTGGCAGCAGGCCTCAGCACCGGCCCACAAGTCCAAAGAGACCCAGGCTTGGCTTCAGAAGGAGTGCTACGACTTCGTACTCTTCTCTCACTGCCCCCTCCCTCCCCGACCTGAACCCGCTGGACTACTTCGTTTGGTCATACGTCGAGAACATCACCAACATGACCTCCCACAACACCAAAGCCAGCCTGATCGTCGCCATCCGCCAAGTATTCGCCGAGCTCCCGCCGCCGCTTGTGGAAAGGCATGCTCCCAATTCGGATCCTTATCGAGGCGGTGATTGAGGCTGAAGGCGGCTACATTGAATAGATGTCAGCTCTACTACATAATCATGTTACCTGAATTGATTTTTTCAATAAAAGTTTAAAATAAAGTTGTAGTGTTATTTTCTTTAGGACGACAATTTTATCGTTTCACCCTGTATTAAATATATAGGATTTGGTTGGGTTATGGTTTTCATGGCATATCAACCGTTGAACGTTATTTCATGCCAAATCCACCTTATACTTATATATTAGATATATATGATTTGGTTGAGTTGGGTTTCATGGCATATCAACCGTTAGAAGATATTTAATGCCAAATCCTCTTTATACTTATATATTAAATATATATGATTTGCTTTGGTTTGGCTTCATGGCATATCAACCATTGTAGGTTATTTAATGCCAAATCCTCTTTATACTTATTTATTAAAAATATGATTTCTAAACACATTTTGTAGATAAATGAATCATTTGTTTACGCACAGTTAAATGTCAAAAACGGTTGGTACAGTCACCGAAGGATTAATACAGGGACTGGAGGATTAGAAATAACAGGGGCATGTGAAGACCATTCAAACGACAGCATTGTTAAGATCGGACAGAATATTGAAGAATTGAGGAGACTAGCTGTTACTCAAACTTCAGTGAGATCTATCGGCTAACGCTGATGTAAAAAAAAAACTCCCATAAAAATAACAGAGCATAAAGTAAAATTCAAAGAAAGCTAAACGAAGATAAGTACGTAGACCTTGCAAGAGAACTGAAAATAAAACTACTCTACATAAATGTAACGGAGATACAATTCTAATAGGTAGACTCATTAATTCTCCAAAGGATTAGTAAACTGACTGGTGGACAATAAATAAGAAGAAGAGTGGACACCATCCAAACTGTCGCATTAAGATCAGCCAGAATACTGAGAAAAGTCCTGGAGACTTAAGTGAAAAACCATTGGGAAACGCTGGTGTAAAAGACTCTTAAAGGTGTAAAATAATGTAAGAAGAAGAAGAAGAAGAAGAAGAAGAAGAAGAAGAAGAAGAAGAAGAAGAATTTTTAAATAGGTGACTGGATCAAGCTATGAAAGAAATGAATCCATATTTCCCTTTTGGGCCAAATATTAACAATAAGTACACTTTCTTAGAAGATATAAATCTTGTAGATATATAATGGAGACATTCAAAGATTAAATAATCGGGAAAACGTTTTCAGTTTAAGACATGCATTATCGTTCAGATCCTTTTATAGTATGGCATATACCCGCCACCCAAAATTGTACAAGTGTAAGAGACATCCGATATCTCATTATCAAAATGATAGTCATTATAAAAGGATACTTTTAAATGCTGTATCACTAGATATGAATTTTTTTAAAAACTCATTCAATAGAATATTTAAATATACATACATAATTACATGAGAGAAGAGCTATTTTTCTTGAAAATATTAAAAAGATTGTAAAGATGTTCAACAACCGACGAAAGCTTATATAGTAGAAGGTATGCTTAAAATATATTTAAAGTCTCATGATTGATTTGGTTTGATCGGGTTGGGTTTATTGCATATCAACCATATTATGTTATTTGTATTTAGTAGATAACATTTTTGACCAACCCGAAGCTCATTTGTTTGTATACAGTTAAATGGTAATACATATGATTTATAAGTTAATAGTTGGTATTTTCAAATGAGTCAGAGCTAATTTGTTTGCACACAAGTATTATTTTTTTGCAGCCAGTAAAATGTTTCTTAATATTCTAATACGAATATTTATCTATATCAGTTACCCTGTTTTATCCAACCCTGCATTCCCAAATTTTGTTACGGTATAAACTTTCAAAACTTTTTAAAAAAAACAAGCGCGCCTTACACAAGCAAGCAACCCCTAATGATGGCCTATAAAGGGTCCGAAAGCGCTCGGGACAATTTGGGGAAATTCATCGACTAATTCCAACCTGAAATTAAAACACTTAGAAAACTTGAAAGGATCTTAAATGAATAATACAGATAAAATTTGTTTTTATTATTTAATGAAACATGCTTATATATATATATATATATATATATATATATATATATATATATATATATATATATATATAGGGTGGAACGATAAAATTGTCGTCCTAAAGAAAATAACACTACAACTTTATTTTAAAACTTTTATTGAAAAAATCAATTCAGGTAACTTGATTATGTAGTAGAGCTGACATCTATTCAATGTAACCGCCTCCTGACTCAATCAACGCATCGATACGGATCCGGAACAAGGAGCGTGCCTTTTCCACAAGCGGCGGCGGGAGCTCGGTGAATACTCGGCGGATAGCGGCGATCAGGCTGGCTTTGGTGTTGAGGGAGGTCATGTTGGTAATGTTCTCGACGTATGACCAAACAGAGTAGTCTAGCGGGTTCAGGTCGGGGGAGAAAGGGGGCAGTGAGAGAAGAGTACGAAGTCGTAGCACTCCTTCTGAAGCCAAGCCTGGATCTCTTTGGACTTGTGGACCGGTGCTGAGGCCTGCTGCTACACCCAGGGTCTGCCACCGGCCACCTGATTGCACCAGGGGATCATCACACTCTGTAGCACATCCAGGTACACTTTGGTGTTGACTTTCAAGCCGACTTCGAAGATGTGAGGTGGCATGATGTGGCCCTCACTTGAAACCACACCAAAGACCATAACCGTAGCCGGAAACTTTGTTTTCATTACGCTAGACACGTTCCTGTTATGCGTGGCAATCCAGATTTGCATTTTGAGGGTGCTGGCAATGGTCCGGTTGTCATAACTCGGATCGGTAGAGAGCTTGAGTTGTACAGCGGTGCATCTCCGATCTTGCTCGTTGAACATTGTGTCACTTTCAGACATGATAGAAGGCTCCTATCGCTCTTGACACTTGTACACAACTGGCCAACTAGTAGATGGTCTGCAACAAAAAAAGAAAAGAAAAAAAGAAAACCGGTTTTCATTAAAGGGAAATGGAATCATGTCGTCTTTTCTAGGGCGACAATTTTATCGTTCCACCCTGTATATAAGTATAAAGAGGATTTGGTATTAAATAACCACAATGGTTGATATGGCATAAAAACCAACCCAACTAGACCAAACTGATAACAAAACAAAAAACTTAAATAAGTCGATCAATGAAAAAATGTAAACCAATATTCTGATTGCCACAGTTCAGAAGTTTCCATTATTTTCTTTCCGAACTGGTGATGATTTGTTTTGATTTATAAAACTAATATTTCTTTATTTATACACATCCTCACATACAAAGTTCAAACATTAAAAGTGAACTAAATTCTATGTGATTAAAAAAAATTATCAATTTGAATTTCTTCCTTTATTCATTTGTTTGATCATAAATTTCCATTCAAAACGGTAAATGTTTAAACGGGTTTTTCCAGTATATTTCTCCTTCTTTTCTTCCAAATTCATGAACAATAATAACATTAAACTTTAACAGCTTTCTCTTTGAAATAACAGGATTAGCTTATGCATAAAGAAGACTTTTACTTGAGACAGTTTAGCATAGGTCGATGGGTAAATGGACAATGGCCGGTAAGTTTGGGAAAAGAATAAAATAACATTCTTTTTTTTTCACACAGCAGGTTCAACCATGTAGAGACTGTTACCTTAAAACTTTTACTCTCTCTCTCTCTCTCTCTCTCTCTCTCTCTCTCTGTGTGTGTGTGTGTGTGTGTGTGTGAAAGAAAAGTCGAGAAATTTCTTATTCTCACTTCAATAAAAATCATTTAGACAAAAACGATTTTTAGCAAGATTGATTTAAGAATTCATCCCTTTTACATATTTCATCGTCAAAACCAATAAAAGTGTAATCTGTTGAATAAATTTTAAACAATGTTTTTTTTTAAATGTCTGAGAATAGAATAAAAGAGACGCGTTAGTGGAAAATTTGATTACCACAAGGTCATGAAAAATATAGATTTGAACAGACAGAATTTGAGAGATAGATACATGTGAACATAGATAGATAGATAGATAGATAGATAGATACTACTTGCAGACAGAAATACATTAAATGTTTACTCGTTTTATGAATCTCACTTTGGACATCAAAAAAGAAATATCGATTATACTCCCCGACTAATTGTCTGTAAAATGATCATGCTAAACAGCTTTCTCAGAAAGGCACGAGAAGCACAAAAATATTCGACTCTTGAAATACAATCTATTTATGGCATCCATTAAATAGTTTGAAATTGGTTTCTGCGATTCCCTTCTTTTTCTTTTTCTTTTACTTTTTTTTTTTTTTTTTTTTTGTGAGTCACCCTGCCAGGAATGGATTCCTGCAATTCCGGGTTTTTTTCCTACCAGGAGTGACTTTGAAAAAGTGGACTTGCTGCCTTAGTTCTCCTAGTAAGATATAAGTAAGTAAAGTTGTCTCTCTTTAGTCGAGGGCGACCAGAAGGTTCCCTTTTCAATAGCTACTAAACAGAGGTGTAAGGGAGGGCGCTACTCCTTTCCCTGGATTGCTCCACTTTACCCTCGAAACGTACCTTATATTGATGAGTGTTAAGCAAGGAGGTATCAAGTACCATTTTAAAAGTCTTTGGTATGACGCGACCCAGGTCTAGTAAGATATAAAAATCACAAACACTTTCTTACACCCAGTAAAAATTAGTTCCAGGTGCAAAAATGCAAACGTTTCCAGCCAAATTATACCAGGTTTCAAGTTTTACTTCAATTCACGTAACTTGCACGGTTAAACACATTCTTATTGAATGCAGAGCTTTCGCTGTCATCTGAAAGCGATTTTTCAAAGTGACTAGTTTAATCGAATTGTTCGAAAACATCAAAATAGATGACGTTCTGTCCTTCTTGCGAGAAACGGGGTTGTACGAAAAAATATGACGAATTAAAACTGATTAATCATGTGCAAACAAGTGTAATCCTTCTTATAGAAAATTTTACCTACTTAGTATTTATTGGTTAAATGTATATAAATATAGACAGAATTTGGCGTTAAATAACTTTCAAAGGTTGATACGCCATAAAACCCAAACAACCAAACAACCAACCGTGACACAAGAAACAAGTTTGATACTCTTCAGATGACATCTAAAAAACATTCCCCAAATGACCTATTTTGAAACTTTGTTACCGACCTCATAGAAACAGCAGCTGAGTGCATACCAACCAAACCAGGAGCGAAATACGAGTCAAAAGCAGTTTAAAGAAACACAAGATGACATGGAAAAAGTATCCTTATTCTATTTAAGAAACCCAACAAACACCAATATGCAAACGATAAAAAAGCCCTATGGGAACCAAAAGGAACCATTAGAGTTCATCCAATGTCAAATCAATCAAATCAGAAATTCTGTCAAAGATAAACGATCCCAATTAACATGGCAACCAGGAAATGAAGTTAGTAGACGGAACAGCGCCTCGAAAGCAAAACTAAAAGCTGCAAGCCAAGAAGAAAGACTTCAGGGGTAGAAAGAACATTACACGAATCTTCTTGGAAACCCTTCTGAAGTCACAGATAAACTTACTAAAGAAATTATATATGACTTATTAGACATTAAACGTCCCAAAGAAAGTTGACCTCGGAATCAATAAAAGCCATTGAGGTATAAATCTTATTGCTAAATATTCTAAGATTTATAATGCCCAGCTTCTCAATCATATCCGACCTAAAGTTGACAAATTCTTAGAAAAAATCAGAACGGTTTTCAGAGAAATTTGACAATTCAGTGAATCATTGAAGGAGTACGTGCAAAAAAAATCGTGCCAATACTTTTCTTTGTAGATTTTTCCAAGGCATTTTATTCCATACACAGAGACATAACTGAAGCAATATTACACAGAAACTGCTACCGTTATAATCATATTTTCTAAAAGCACCAAAACAATACTTCGATCACTCGATGGTGACACTGATTTCTAAAATACTGTCTTGCAAAGAGATGCATTTGCACCCTTTTCACCAATAATCTGACTAGATTGCGTACTACGAACGTCTAATGAAAGAAAATGGTTTTTCACTTAAAAAAAGTGAACGTTAACGATATCCTACAGAAATAATTACAGATGTAGACTACGCATATGATCAAGTGTGTATCGGAAATGCACCTGCGCCAGCCAGGTTTCTATTGCATAGCAGATGTAAAATGATTAGGGTGATAATTAATAATAGTGATTATTTTCATTATCATCATAATGTCGTGCCGCTAGCACGGATATCCCTGACCCTCTCTCGCCACTTCTCCCTATCATTCATCGCCTCTTTGTAGCTGGAAGCCAGGTTCACTGATATACAAGTTTTTCTTTTCTCCTTCGTGTTTGAGTTGGACTGCTAGAATGGAGACAGTCAGAATAAAATACTTTTTCGAATCTAATTAACAGAGTTACATGTTGTAATTTACGAAGCTTTTTGCTAAGATGTGGGGCGGGACTGCAGGAATGGGGCATCCAATGAGACACGAACTCACTCGTGAAGATTTGCTAGTCGAGATTACTAACCGTTACACCACCTTAGGCACCCTGGAGTCACTTGTTGTCATTCTTGAATATGAAATATTTAAGATGATACATCGTGTTACATCAGAGAACAGGCAGCCAGAGTCATTCACCTCGAAGTTGACTAAGATAGAACAAAGTTTTTGTATTTAAAAAAAAAAAGATTGCTCTGCCGTCTGGGGCTGTAACACAGACCGACTGCAGAGGGGTAAGACCCCACCCAACAAGTGTTCTTGATATGACACTAAACAATCTGATAGTGAGTTTCTAGTGGAGCTGTGGGGAATGCGGAGTACCTCTTCATTGCCATCACTCCCAGGACCACACTGGAGCGGAGTGGTAGCACCTGATAGAGTCCTATCTATGGGTCAAATAGAACTCCATTGCCATCACTCCCAGGTCCACTTTGGACAGGAGTGGTAGCACCTGATAGGGTCCTCTCTATGGGTCAAATAGAACTAATCTGTTTACTTAGGCGAAACTGAATTGCTTGAAATAGGACTGTTTTGACATTCAAACTGCGTACTTATGCTAAAGAGAATTGCTTGAAATTGAACTGCTTTTGTATGCCAAACTGAATTGTTTGAAACAGATCTGTTTTTGACATTGAAACTGTACGTATGTTAAACTGAATTGTTTGAAATAGAACTGCTTTGAGCGTAATAGCATGACAGAAGTTCGAAATCACTTCCTGCGATGTCACAGTTCAGAGCGTTAGCCTCAACGTTACAGGGACTCCCACCGATGAAATTAGTTGACCAGACTCTATACTTCGGTAGCAATATCTCATCTACTGAAAACGATGTCAACATACGCATACAAAATGCATTGACAGGTTAGTAACTTTATGGAAATCTGACTTCGCCGATAAAACCAAAAAGGGTTCTTCCAAGCTGTACCAGTGTCAATACTATTGTACGGCAATAGCACAGAGACTTTAACGAAGTGCTTGTAGAAAAGCCTAGATTGAAAATACACAAAGAAGCTAAGTGTTGTTTTGAACAAATCATGGAAGCAACACCCAACAAAACAGCAGCTGTACAGTCACCTACCTCCGATCTCACAAACCATCTGAGTCAGACGACAAGACATGCAAGGTACTGCAGGAGAAACAGAGACGAACATGCATCAGCTCTAGGTGGACATTAGATACAGTCAAAAGGAGAAGCCATGAACGATGGCCGATAGGGACGGATAACGAAAGAAAGTCAGTGGAATCTGTGCTATCAGTACGACTTAATGATCATGATCCTGCAACAGTGAAATATATTTTTGTGGTAATTGGCATTTTGACGATTCTAACATTGAACTTGAATATTGTTCATTAAATTGATTTTTCCTCTACTCCCCTCTTTATATATTATTCTTATTCTTCAATATTTATTACAGATCAATCGTCACTAAATCGTACAACGAAAAAGAAATGTGGAATCTTTAACAGAACTGAAAATATCACTTTTATTTGACCATCTACACGTGTATTCACTTTAAAAAGTTTCAAAAATATATTCTATCATGTATAAATATTCATTTGCGTTTAAAAGCAAAAACAATATTTAAAATATTTCCAAGATTAGATATAATTTATCGCATGTGACGATACATTTATTTTGATTGGTTGGTTGGTTGGTTGGTTGTTTGGGTTTTATGGCATATCAACCTTTGTAGGTTATTTAACGCCAAATCCATTTTTATGCAAATAGTTTTATTTCAAACAATTCAGTTTAACCTGAGTTCACAGTTTAAATGTCAAAAACATTTCTATTTCAAGCAATTCAGTTTATTCAAACAGTTCTAATTCAGCTAATTCAGTTTAGAATAAGTACAGATTTTCTTTACACACAGTTAAATGTCAAAACACTGTATTAAACAATTCAGTTTTGTGTAAGTAGAGTTTCAATGTCAAGAACAGTTTCATTTGAAACAATTCAGTTTAATATAAGCACGCCGTTTAAAAGTAAGTACAGTTTAATTATCAAAACATTTCTATTTCAAGCTATTCAGTTTAGTCAAACAGTTCTAATTCAAACAATTCAGTTTAGCATAAGTATGCAGTTAGTTTTATTTAACCCATAGATAGGGCCCTCTCAGGTGCTACCATTCCGGGTCAAAGTGGACATCGGAGCAATGGCAATGACGGAGTGCTCCGCGTTCCCCAAAGCTCCAGCATCACTAGAACGTCACCATCAGATTGATTAGTGTCATATTCACTTGTTAGGGGGGGTCTTACCCCTCAGCAGAGGTACAGTCGGTGTATTCTACAGCCCTAGCAGACTGGGCAATCTTCATTTTCTATTAAATATTTCAATTAAAATAGCTTTTAACATACATGAACATACTAGCTTTTAAATCCTTATATAGTAAAAATACTATTATCTGTTCCGTTGAAATCGCAGCCTTTCCTTTTTGTTTCATTTCATAACTTAGAGACGTATGGTCTTAGGATTATCTTTTAAAATATTAGAAGAAAAAATCTTAAATTGCAGGAAAGACACTTCTGGCAATTACTTAAAAGAGGAAGATGCTGCTCGTAACGTACTTTAGAAAAAAAGGTCCAGATTTGTGAGAAGCCACCTCAGACAGTGTGCTATAGAATATAGCCTCGGAATAGCAGGAAATTCGTCATGACAGTATAGTAGAAAAAATAGTCTTGCCAGAAATTACTTTTATTTGAGTGCCATAGAAAATAGCACCGGAATCGAAGAAAACCAAATCTAATGAAGGTCTTTAAATAGGAAAAAAAATTTGTAATCATACGCATTTTTATGGGAAAACATTTCAAGAAATTAAAGACTTTTAAATAGGAATGAAAATTTATGCTGTTAAAGATTTCTTTTGAAAACATTTTAAATGTAGTAGAGGCGCTCAAACATTCATATAGATAGAATAGATATATTTGAAATATAACACTGGGGAACACAATTTTCGTTGAGTTAGGTTTGACACTCGATTTTGACTGATTTTTGGTTTCTGAATCAAATAATGACCCCAGGTTTTGTATCATGTCAGATTTGCTTGCAACAGGATAGCCTCGCTTTATATAAAGACACGTAAAATACCGTATCTAGTATATTTGGGTTCATTTTACTGTATGGTTTAAAATTTACTTAGTATAGAAAATAATAAAGAATTGCTTAGTTGCAATGTTTGTACAAATATATTTTGTTCATACAAAGGATTTTATAACTATAATTCAAACTGTGTGTAATTACTTAAGGTAAACACTTACGTTTATAGCTTTTCCTGGAATGTACAGTTTGTGGACAATCTCGCTTTATGCTCCAACAATAGCCAGCCATCATATTCACATCCTACATACCCGGATACCATGACCTTCAAATCATGGCAAAATCATTCACCTTGCTCATCGCTGGCTTCACCAAGGTTGCATATTGACCCCTGACCGAGCCGTCAATCAAAGATTCTCTAAACAGGACGAACCGAAGTGGAAGAAGTCACGTGGTCGAACGGAAACGTGTTGGTGTTACGAAATGATATATGAGGGGCTCAGTCAATTGGAGTTAGAGTGAATCTTGAGTCAGTGCCAGCTTGCAGCGGAGTCGAGTCGGCAACGGAGTCGAGTCGACAGAAGACCGATTGAGTACGTCTCGTCGGAAAAGAAGACTTAAGCCCTTGAAGATAACACAGCGTGTTATAGTCAAGAGAGAAGAAGTTATGAGTCAGTATAACAGTCTATATTCGTCTTCCTCCGTCCATACGTCTCTCACACCACGGAAGGTTTGACTCCAAGAAGAATAAAAAGACCTATATTTTTTTGTAAAAGAAAGTGCTGTGGTTCTTTCTTCATCACGGCAGACAACATTAGGAAGATGGCTGTGCAGAAAATGCAAATTGATGCTCATGTTGCATCTGAGGGCTTGGTTGCTCTTCAATAGCTTCTGGACAATTTCAATGTAATTCTCTGCTCGTTTATTTCCAAGAAAGTTCTTGACAAGGTCTTTGAATTATGACCAAGTATTCTTTTCAAGTTCTGATATTGTCCTGATAAAATTATCATCTTTAATGAGCTGCCAAATCTGTGGGCCATCAAACACACCCGCCTTGATTTTTTCAACTGACAGGCCAGGAAATGCCAAAATAAGGTACTTGAAACAGTCTCCTTCAGTTTTCAATGCTTTAACGAATTTTTTATTAAACCCAGTTTGATGTGCAGATGCGAGAATACAACTTTCTTTATATCATCAAGTGGCTCATGTAGTATATTGGGATCACCAGGTTTGAGGTCTTGAAAGCCAGTTCCTCGCCACTCAATGTTTTATCTCGAGCTCTGTTAACCCATATTCACAGAAAGCAGATTCTTGGTACAACCACGTTGCTGACCAAGAAGGAAGCCTACCATTATAAGGTCAATACAGATGATCCAATTGTGTTTGTGATATTGTAACAACTCAATTACTCTTTATATCTCCATGTTCTCCCTGAAGACTAACTAAATCGCCAATTGGGACAGCACCATATTGATTACCATCGTGGAGGACATGCTTTAAGCTACGCTTTAAGCTGTCGATGAACAGTCACCATTCATTTCAGTTGTACATCGGAATTCCTAATTTCTGCAGTAAACCCTGTATGTTATGTTGATATACAAAGCAACTGTCACTTCGAAAATACTGCAGAAATGAACTCTCCTTAGATGGAAAGTAGGATACCTTTTCTTCTTTTTCAAGCAAGTTTTTCTCATCCAGACTTGATGCTAGCAGTTGTGATGTCTTTTTTAACAGCCCGTGCCAAACCATTCAGTTCATTCTAATCGAATCTCTTACAAGTTGAGTCATCTTCAATTTCGAAATCTGCATCATGACTGTCACTGAGTTCTTCATCGAGATGCAGATCTTCAAGAACTGAGCGAAAACTAGTCAATGGGAATTCAGCTGAATAAGATATTCGACGTATAGTTGATGGTAAACTTAGATACTGGATTTCATATTTGTTTTTTGTTTTTCTGTTATATTCTGAATTTTTCACAAAGCTAAAGTAACAATCCGTGCAATGATCGCTTGGCTCTCGTCAAATCCTATGTATATCAAAAGCCAATTTACCGTGTGTTCCCTTGGTCTACATTCGTAAACGCTCGACACACTTGTGGAGGTGCCCGTGGTGAAATGGTTATCATCGTAGGAAATGAACACGGTGACACGAGTTCAAATCCTGGGCAAGACTGATTGCATTTCACATAGCACATCGGGAAAGGTATGAATCCAATTATTCTCCTTCCAGCTATGGTTAAATAGTAGGGCAGACTGGGTTCTTCAGCCTTGGTGAGACAACTAGTCTAGGAGAAGGATAACTCTGAATTCAAACCTGTTAAACTCCGCTTAAAATTGACCTTGTGTCATATCCTGCCCGAGCGGAGGGGTTGGTAAATATGACACACTTGTGAGATACATAAGACCTGACTTGATCACCAAGCTTTACTTTAAAATATGCAAAATATGTTTGCTTAACAAATATGGGAATGGTGAAACTGCCACAGATATAACAAAAAATTTAGGACTGCTTATGGACTTGTAGGGAGAAGTAGTTGAAGCAGACATGATCTGAATGAATGGTAATAAATATTAGGATAAACAATCAGTACATAAGTCACAAGTTTAGAAAAAAAAAAAACACAGTAACATCTGCTCGAACCTTTTATACATAATTTTATGTTTTGTTTGCAGAACACGACTTACCTACATGAAACACACACAATCTCTCACCGAAACTGTCTCACTTGTAACTGCATAGGTAACAGGTTTCAACCTCTTCATCCAACTGTATCAAAGTATTTATTTATCTTTTCACTCCCTTCTTTTCCACCCTGTGGTCCATTGAAACAGTTTACTATAATTATTACTATCATTATTAGAAATTTATGGATTGTGCTGATATAGATATATATATGGAAACATTCAAAGATCAAATAATCGGGAAATTTTTTCAATTTGCAACTTCTATTAAAGAAGATTGATTGCTGCCAAGAATTTTGTTATAGTAAAAATTATAAGAAAATTAAAATAGCTGTAGTCAACCAAGGAAAGAAATATTTTATTCCTTATAAAACCTAAGTATAAAAATAATGACGAAATCAATTTTCTTAGAAATTTATTGATTGTGTAGATATATAGTGGAAGACATTCAGTGATCAAAATAAATCATGAAAAGTTATCAGTTTAAGACACCTATTACTGTGAAAGTCTTTTCATTGAATAAGAAGTCGCCTCTTTAATTCTTACTTGAATAGTAGTGACTGCAAGTCCTATTGTATGCAATCTATCTTTCTTAAAGTTTGGATAATACAAATATGGCAAAACTCAATTAATTCTGGCCAATTGATTTTAAGACACGAAGACTGAAAAGTATTCCTATTCTTTCTATGGTGACATTGATAAAGTTTTTCCATGCAGATGCCGTGACCATTACTGGTATCATAGTATTTTAATTCTTGTTCACTATGGTAACATCTATGTCCTTTCACTTATAATGTTTATATTGTGCTCGACGTTAGATGCTGTAAGCTCTAGTAGCTGGTTTATTGTGTTAATGTCCTGACGTTAGATGTTGCTAACAATGTTTCACATTTAAGTAAGTTAGGTTTCCGTTTAAGCTCTGTAGCTGATTTTACCAATACTAAGGCCAGAGCTCTAACTTCAGCAGAATGTGTTCTTTGTTTACATGTGTAAAGGGCGATGCAATTTGAATTAGAGTTTTGGTAATCTTTCGTTGGCTATTTTTATTTTCTCATCAATAGAGGCCAGCCTTAAAAACGAGTAGCAGTACTTTCCTGATTGACCTATTTGATCCTGAGGTTCTTCCTCCCCACCGGGATCTGGTGAAGCTCGCCGTTGACCCAAATTGGGATTCATCTTCCTTACTTCCCATCCACCATGAAGCATCCCATGGTTTCCGTTGTTATGTAATTGTGAGGATCACAAAATACTCTTAGAGATTGTCATCCAGTGACAAGCCAGGGTAGGATATATGAGTGGTTATCGAAGAAATAAAAGTTTTTAACAAGCCCTCTTATTTTCCTTAAGTTTTAAGTCCAAATGTCCCATTTTAGCCTGATCAGTTACATGTAGTTGTAAGTTGGTGACCGTAGTAAAGAGCGACTTGAAGGCTCCCTTTTCAAAATCTACTACACCGAGGTTTAGGGGAGGGCGCAATTCCTTTCCCTGAATTGCTCCACTTTACCTTTGATACGTACCTTATAGTGCTGAGAGTTAAGCAAGGAGGTATCAAGTACCATTTTAAAGTCGTTTCCTCTGGATGTCGGGGGTCTGTCCAGGGACGGCCGAATGACGAATGAGCTCGGTAATGGCTCTGAGACGACGCCGAAGGATTTCGAGGCCGTTGTAGAGAGTGAGTGTGAGTCAGGATGACTCTAGACCTTGCCAGTGTGAAAATGAGGGGACTGAGGGATCCCAGCGAATGTGCACGCTTGCTGGGTGAACTCTCAAACCTGTGTGCGGATGTTGTCTCAATGCAAGAGACTCACTTCATTTGCGCAGCTGACTCTCGAGTGCTGGAGAATGACTGTCGTTTTTTCAGCATACGGGAGCCGCTGTAGCGCTGGGGTGTCTTTGATAGTTTGACGCTGCCTTGATGCGAATGTCAGTTTTGTCTTTGCTGGTGACGGGAGCCGATTGGTTGTGGCTTAGTTTGCCGGTAAAAGTTTCGAGTTTCGGATGGTCGTGGTTTATGCGCCCAATATCGCTGCAGAGAAACGCTCTTTCATTCGAAGGTGGAGTCGTTTCTTGACGATCCGAAGCGGCTAGTTCTAGTGGGTGATTGGACTGCGATCCTTGAGCCCAAGATAGATAAGGCCAGGCGGGGTGCTAGTGGGTCGGATTGGTGTGAAAGCTGCCTGATCGACTAGCTGGCCGAGTGCGACTTGGTCGACAGGTTTCGTCTGGATCAACTAGGGCGGGAGATGTGGACGTGGCTAAATAATTCGCCCACTGGCCAAATTCACACATCTGGACAGAGTGTTAGTTAGCAGAGCCGACATTGAATTCGTTTCTTGTCCCACTTTACTGGATAAGGCAGACTGACCATAGACTCGTTAGGGCCAGTCTGCGGTTAGTTACAGGACTTCCGGCAGCAGCTGGGGAAAATAGTCCAGCGGGCGTTTGTAGGGGAGGTTACTGGGAATAGGTGGTGGGTATCCCTTAAGTGTAGGATTAGGGATATCGCCATCAATTACGGCACTAGGCTCAATTTAGATTGGGCCAAGAAGGTGAAATCCTTAGAAGATAGACTCTCCCGAGCTGTGGAAGTGGGGGATTCCCTAGCAGTAGATTTAGCTATGGGAGACCTTGAGCGTGAGGCTAACAAGCGCTACAAGGGCTTTGTATTTAGATCTAGGTTCCCAACAAAGCTGCGAAGCAGAGGTGTCCTCGTGGTGTAATGGTTAAAGCGATGGACTGCAGAATCGTAGTACGCGAGTTCGTACTCCAGTCGCGCTATTACGTTCACTTTCGGGCAAATACCCTAGGGAAAGGTATGAACCTCCTTATCCTCCAAGCTATGGGTTAAATAGTACCACTACTGTTCTCCTAGGAGAATAGATTTGGCATTAAATAATAATACACCGACTGCATCTCTTTGGCATTAAATAATAATACACCGACTGCATCTCTGCAGAGGAGTAAGACACGCCTCCCTTAATGACTGTCCTAGATATGACATTGAACCATCTCAGCCCAGTTGGCTGGAGGGGCTGTAGAATACACCGACTGCATCTCTGCAGAGGAGTTAGACACGCCTCCCTTAATGACTGTCCTAGATATGACATTGAACCATCTCAGCCCAGTTGGCTGGAGCTGTAGAATACACCGACTGCATCTCTGCAGAGGAGTTAGACACTCCTCCGATAACGATTGTCCTGAATATAACACAAACAATATGATAGTGAAGCTCCAATCTTGGAGCTTTGAGTAACGTGGAGTACCCCTTCATTGCCATTACTCCCAGGTCAACTCTAACTCGGATGGGTAGCACCTGATAGGGGCCTATTCTTGGGTTAAATAGAATTGTTTGATATTGAAATTGAGTAAAAACAAATGACTTTTGCTAATTTGAATTTTTTTTAAATAGAACTGTTTGATCATTTAACTGTGCGTAAATAAACGACTGATATTCAATTAAATTGTTTGTGATACTTATCTGGAATCTTTTAACTCTTGGGAAACGAATGAGAAATATGAATAGAATAATTAATGTTAAATTGCAATATTTGTAACCACTTTACAGTGTGCAAACAAATGATTAATATTAAATAGAATTATAGTGTTAGATAGCAATTATTGAAACCATTTAACTGGGTAGAAACAATAACAATACAAGTGTTCAAACAATTTAGTTCCAGTTCATTTGAAAATGAAATTACCGACTATCTAATGTCTTATATATCATGTCTATCTATTTAAATGTGTGCAAACAAATGACTGATGCTAAATCGTTAGTGTTACATAGAAATACTTGAAACCATTTAACTATGTACAAAAAAATATGTTCAGGCTCGTTTAAACATGTAATCAACAGAATGTTCACAAATCATATATATTCAATATATATGTATAAACCTGATTTGGCATTAAATAACCAACAAGAGTTGATGTACCATAAAACAAAACCAAACAAGTAAAGATACAGATAACATTTAACAAAATTTAACAAAAAGGAAAAAAAAATTACCGCCTGAATGAGTTTGAAATCATCTTCTCAGTCCAGAGATTAACGTATATCTGTATTTCAAAAACCACTAAACAATTATTTCTACGGGATTAAAATACTTTTTGCTATAAATCAATTTCACTTATGGAAAAAATTTATTTTGCTTTTTTCAAAAAAATTCCCTTAAATTCACTGAATGACCTTCAAATATATATATATATATATATATATGTGTGTGTGTGTGTGGGTGTGTGTGTGTGTGTGCAAAAAATAGAAAAAAAAGGCTTCCAAATGTGATGAATTTATTATAATGCAAAGTCAACGTTAAAACGTTTCGGCTTTAATAAATCTTTATCAGGACTATAAAATGCTGAAAAATGTTGCTTAAACAACGATGGATATTTTTTATTAAAATAATATATGATAATGCTTTTATTAACATAATATATATGTGTGCGTGTGTATGTGAGTGAGTGAGTAATATAATCCATATAATAAACGTAAAGTTGGCGACCTTAGTCGAGGGTGACCCGAAGGCTCCCTTTTCAATAGCTACTCCACCGAGTTGTAGGGGAGCGCGCTACTCCATTCCCTAGATTGATCCACTTTACCCTTGATCCTTACAGTGCTGAGTGCTAAGCAAGGCAGCATCAAGTACTATTTTGTATGATTCGACCTGAGATTGAACCCCGGTCTCCTGGACCATTGGCGAACACTCTACTCATTAGACCCATGGCCGGTTATATAATACATATAACATTATAATAGAAATATATAATAATATACATATATATGATATAATAATATACAATAATGGTTATATTAACACTATATATATATATATATATATATATTGAGAGAGAGACAGAGAGACAGAGCGAGAGTGATAGAATAAAAAAACATGTCTACAAATATCTCCTGTCTTCTACCGCCTAAGTCTGATTAACCTCAAAATTTATTGTACTATACTTTTGAATGTCAGATATTTAAAAAAATCCTTTATGTGTGTGTGTGTGTGTGTGTGTGTGTGAAATACACGAAACTTAAAGCAACGAAAATTATTGTATATATATATATATTATGTGACGGCTATCTGAAGAGGATGGTTGCTTTTACCAGTAGCCAGCTGAAATAAACTTATAATAGCCAAATGACGGTCTTTTGAATTTTTCTCCCAATTATATATATATATATATATATATGCAAATTATCATTTTACCTCTTACGAGTTTGTCCTTGACGTCTGAGTGACAGCAAGTTTTTTCTGGTCTCCTGACATCGCTAAGCATTCTAGTTGATCTTAACAGTTCTGGGAGTGTAATGGGTAAAGTGCTGGACTACGGAATCGTAGTAATACGAGTTCGAACTCGAGTCGCGTGATTACGTTCACTTTCGGACAAATACTATTGGGAAAGGTAGCAACCTCCTTATCCTCCCATCTATGGGTTAAATAGTACCACTACTGTCTTTTTAAAAGAATGGATTTGGAATTAAACAACCAGAGAAGGTTGATATGCCATTAAATAGCAAACTTACCAGTTGTGTAGTTTGAATGGTCTTAGTTCATCCTATGATCTCCAGTTCACCCCCATTGTTTTTCCAGACTTTTTGAGACCGTTCCAAGGGCTCCAACTATATTTGGTATTAACGCCACCCTCATATTTCACAGCTTTTTCAGTTATCCATATTTACCAACCCCTCCGCTCTGGCTGGATATGACACAAGGTCAATTTTTAAGCGGAGTTTTAACAGGTCTGAATTCAGAGTTTTCCTTCTCCTAGACTAGTTGCCTCACCCAGGCTGAAGAACTTCTTCTGCCCTACTATTTACCCATAGCAGGAAGGAGAATCATTGGATTCATACCTTTCCCAAGGGTATTAGTGCTATTGGATACATACTTTTCCCAAGGGTATTAGTGCTATGTGAAATGCAATCAGCCTCGTCCAGGATTTGAACTCGTATCGCCGGGTCCATTTCCTATGACGATAACCATTACACCACGGGCACCTTCAGCTCTCAGGGAAGATCAAAACTTTTTTATGTCCTTTTGTTTCCTTTCATTTGGTCAGCTGAAACGGTATAATCTACAAGATAAAATATTTTCGTCTTGTTAATTAAAACTTGGTCTTATTTATTTTCTGTCTGCGATTGGGTGATCTGTTACTATCTCGAAGTCCCAGAGAAATGTATGAGTCATTTTTCCAAACAAATTCTGGTTTGCATATATACGATTTGTCAGTATGATCAAGTGGTGTAATGGTTATCGTCGTAGGAAATGGATACGGCGACACGAGTTCAAATCCTAGACGAGACTGATTGCATTTCACATAGCACTAATACTCTTGGGAACGGTATGAATCCAATTATTCTCCCTCCAGCTATGGGTAAATAGTAGGGCAGACTGTTTTCTTCAGCCTTGGTGAGGCAACTAGTCTAGGAGAAAGAAAACTCTGAATTCAAACCTGTTAAAACTCCGCTTAAAAATTGGCCTTGTGTCATATCCTGCCCGAGCGGAGGGATTGGGTAAATAGGATGATCAAGTTTCAATCTCTTACCCAATTCTCAGTAGATCAACTTATTGCAGGGTCGATAAATACGTCGATCCCACAAACTTTTGAAAAATAAGTGACTGACTAAAAACTAGGCGAGGATGACAAAGACAAGAGAGTTAATTCGAAGAACCAAGGTTTTATTTGGCGAATCGATAACCATGAGATTGGTAGTTGGTCCGCTCAAGGGCCAGAATTCAGTTGGAATTTTACGTGCGTGACTGGTCTGTTGCAGATCTGGAAATGTGTGAAACATACATAGAATGTTCATAACATAGATTGTTATTCTATAATTATTCCTTACAAGTCTTTCATACCAACGTTAGCTGACGGTCTTTCACTGGAGTCTGAGTGACAAGTCTCCTCAGGTCTTTAGGACTCTTCTCAGTATTCTGGCTGATCCCAACAATGTTGTAGTTTGGATGTGTACTATAGCCCGATATGGATATGCGAAATGGATATATAATGTTCATATATATATAACACAGAACATAGGAATCTCGAAATACGAAAAGCACTTACGACTTCTTAGTTCAGGTACGAAACTTTTTATTACCTTTGAGTTTAAAGGTTTTTCGACATAAGGAGAGAGAGGCGCAATCTTTCTATGCTGGCTTTTCCATCTGCCCCCGCCCAACACGTGTGGTACCCGCCACAAGGCCTCGGCGAGCAAGCGAAAGCCAACCGTCTTCTTCCGAGCCAGGAACTCAACTAATTGACTTTTTTCAAATACCCCCAAATCCTCCGCGCACGCTTCCAGTGCATGACGTCATTCCCATCCCCAAGTCATATCTGTTTTTTTTTTTATTTTGACATCTGTGAATGACACATCATCCCCACACGCGTGTCAACACTTGTGCTCAAGTTTGCACCTAACTAACCCATGTGCTGAGCCGAAAGGTTATCCGCCTAACTAAACCCAAAGGCAAGATATATAAAACGAAATCCCTCGGCCATTATATTACATGTAGATCATTATGCTGTCTGTGCTGTTTTTGGCTGCTATTATAAATTTTTCTTTGCTCTTTTTCGTGTATTCTTCGAGTCCTTGTATTGATGCATCAACGCTATCTTCAACGTTGGCGAGTGCTCTTACTCCTTCTTTTCTTGACACGTATAGTCTATTTACGTCATCTCCCAGGTGTAAGGTCTTATGCATCGTTATTAGTTTTCTTTTCCTCGGGTCCATTTGTCTGAGTTCTTCCCTCGTCTATTTTAAGAATAGTCCCGAGTATCTTGCAAGAGAGACAGCCCAGGTGTTTATCCTTTATTATTATTATCTTTATTTCAATACTTGCGTGTTAACTAGCGGTCTTTCATTGGAGTATGAGTGACAGCAAGTCTCCTCAAGTCTCCTGGACTCTACTTAGTATTTTAGCCGATTTTAACAATTCAGTTATCTGAATGGTTTCGATTCTGTCTCTAATTTCTTTTGTTGGCCGCTTGCTGATGAAAGAGGAACAGATACTCTCCTCCGGGCCATATTTGTCTCTGCCTCCTACAGGTGGTCTATTTTAATTTTTTGCTCAATGCTCAGTAGATCACCTCTCCCACTAAGTTGTGCCTTGTCTTTTTCTTCCCGTGTCTGTTTCCTAGGTTCTATTGTTTCTCTGTTTAGTTCTACATTGCTAATGTGGTTACAGGTTACTGGTTACTGCAGTTAGTCTTTCTTTGTTGTTTTTAATGTAGTCGTTAAGTCCTTGAATTGATGTATCAACGCAATCCTTTCATAATTAGTTATATTAACGGCTATTTCGTTGATGGCTTTTTGTTTAAAAGTTCGAGTCATGTGACTTGGGTGTGGGAAGGGCTCTTACTAAAAATTATTTACACTTTCCTTTTTATGTTCTTTTACAAATTATCAAATTATCTAGGTTCTATTTTATTAAACAAAAAAAAGCACTAAATTTTACTCGAATTAAAACGGCATTGTTATTATATAATTACTCCTTACAAGTCTTTCATACCAACGTTAGCTGAATGTCTTTCACTGGAGTCTGAGTGACAAGTCTCCTCCTTCTGCTAGTCTCTTTTCTAAGCTCTTGGTGACTGTCGCTAGTGGGCAAACCATTATTTGCATCATCTTTACCTTTATGTTCCACCAAATCTTGTACTCATTTTGTGTTATTTTGTTGTATTCGCTTATTATAAGATTAGACGTTTCATATCGATTTCTACGTAATATACACTAGCTATTCTATCGCAAATTATCGATTTGTGCTTTGATACAATTTGGTCCTTATGGTGTTATTTCGTGCTGCAGTTAAAAAAAGATTTTGTTTCTCTCTTAATATTTCCCTTTCTTAACCAGGTGAAGTTCTTCTCAGATGCAATCCCCAAATCAATCGCTTGAAATATCTGTATAATTGTTTTTCTTTTGATTTTTGTTTTCTAGATTTTGTTGTTTTACTGTTTTTCATGAAGTTGACTTTGTTACTGGTTGCTGTTTTATATTATTATCATTATCATCATTATTTACTCCTTTCGCAGTTTTTCACACAAGCGTTAGCTGATGGTTTCTCACTGGAGTTTAAGAGACAGCTAGTCTCAAATTTCCAGGACTCTTCTCAGTATTCTGGCTGATCCAGTAGTCTTGATGGTCTCTACTTCTCCTCTAATTTCCAAGTCTTTCAATCCCTTTACTAATCCTTTTGTGGATTCTCCCAAGCGCACCAACTACTATTGGCATCACCGTCAT
Organism: Sepioteuthis lessoniana; assembly: GCA_963585895.1. Taxonomy (NCBI): domain Eukaryota; kingdom Metazoa; phylum Mollusca; class Cephalopoda; order Myopsida; family Loliginidae; genus Sepioteuthis; species Sepioteuthis lessoniana. Next base: position 101,963,220 of record OY757915.1, read on the forward strand.
ATTTATGTTTCATAGTTTTTTCAGTTCTCTAGCAAAGTAAAGGTACTTATCTCTGTTTTCGCTTTTTTAAATTTTACTCTGTGGTCTGTCGGGACGGCAAAGTTCACTAATCGGCAGGTTCTCTCTTTTTTGTTGTTGTTGTTGTTGTTGTTAACTATTTCTAGGTCTGGTCGTCTGGCCGAGATTAGGTCATCCGTCTACATCTCAAAATCCTTGAGAACTTTGGGTGTCTCATTCTCCAGGATGGATTCTGGGTTTTGTATCTACTATTTGTTCGTATGGTGAAATTATCATATTTTTTTACTCATTCGAGAGTTCTTTACACCAGCATCAGCTGATGGTTTTCTGGTGGAGTTTGAGTGGCAACAAGTCTCCTCATGTCTCAAGGATTCTTAGTATTCTGGACGATCTCGCCAATGCCGTCATTGGGATGGTTTCTGCTCGTCCTCTTATTTCCAACTCCTCCAGTTCCTCTACTAATTCTTTGATGACTGTACCGAGGGCGCCAATTACAATTGGTATCACCGTCATTTTCATGTTCTATAGTTATTATTATCATTACTATTATTATTATTTACTAGAAACCTTTTAACTGGTATGCAAATTAATTTTATCTATCATAGTTTATTGAAAGAAAAATTGACTACAAATGAGTATGTCTTGAAATAGAAATATTATATATAATAGAATATTATCTTATATTATATTATAATATATTATTATATTTGATATAATATTATATTTTTTAATATTGATATTTTTTTAAATATTAACATTAAAAATATAAAATTATATCATATCAAATATAATATTATATCATAATATAATAAAAAATAATATTATATTATATATAATATTTTATTTCAAGACATACTCATTATATATATTATAATACTATATTTGATATGATAATAATTGCTTGCAACAAAAATAAATGACTTTCAGCAATAAAATACCCAACATGAAAGTCAAATCTGCCCAACTAAATTTACTGCTCCTCTTCTATGGCTGTGAAATATCTTTTTTTTAATCTTAAGCATTTCTCAAGGAAACAATCATAATTTATTAATGAGACATTTGATGTAGTTTACATGAGAAAATGGTGTTATATCAGGGTTAAATGAAGAGATTGATAGAAGGAGTTCATCATACAAGTGATGATTTTACAGTTGCAAACGATGCATACTCTTGGCATTGTCTATTTTGGAGAAAAACTGTTCATAGCAGAATGTAATGCCAAACAGGCTCACTACTAGCTGGCTGTAGGTGATAAGGTTTGGAAATTATCCAAATGGAAACGTGTGGTTCTTATTAAAACTTGGATTTCAAATCTTTTGAACACTATCAGCAGTTGTGATGATACTACTTCACAGTCAACTAAAAAGGAAGAGAAAATTTTGAAAGTTGGGTGTATGGCTGGACCAAAACGAAAAAGAATGTATTTACTAATAACGAAGTCGTATAATGCAAGAGAGAGAAGCAAAATAACTGTATCGGTTAGATTTCACACTTCTCTCCCTTGCATCATGAGAATCCGTTCTTTGTAAAATAAAAATTTCTATCATCATGTCTACCAGTCAAACTTCTATCACCATGACTCCATGAACAGTTCTGTTTTTTATTGGCATTAATTGATTCTACGATAAATAAGAGCCCTGTTTAACGACCTTTTATGACTGATCAATGTCAAAACTACCAATGAGTATGTCAGCTTTTTACCGCCAGGGATTCTTTATTTACTTTCTTTACTAGCAAATCACTCAGTCCAACAATCTACAACAGCCCTGTAGGCAGATTGTCCAATCGGCTGGGGCTGTAGAATACACAGACTGCACCTCTGCAGAGTGGTAAGAACCCCCTAACAAGTGTCTTGGATATGACACTAAACAATCTGATGGTGAGGTTCCAGTAATGCGGGAGCTTTGGGGAATGTGGAATACCCCTTTATTGCCATTGCTCCCATGTCCACTTTGGCTCGGAGTGGTAGCACCTGATAAGGGTCATATCTATGGGTTAAATAGGACTAAACCGTGCTTTCTTCACAATACTGATTTTTGCATTTAAACTGTATATTTATGCTAAACTGAATTATTTTGAATATATCTTTTTTTACCTTTAAACTGTGTACTTATTCTAAACATAATTGCTCGAAATAGAACTGTTTTGACGTCTAAACTGTGTACTTATGCCTTAACTGAATTATCTGAAATAAAATTGTTTTGACATTTAACACTGTGTATTGCCCAGTCAGCTGGGGCTGTAGAATACTCTGACTGCACCTCTGCAGAGGGGTAAGACCCCCTAATGAGTGTCCTGATTATGACACTAAACAATCTGATAGTGAGGCTCCAGTAATGCTGGGGCTTTGGGGAATATGGAGCACCCCTTCATTGTCATTGCTCCCATGTCCACTCTGACCCAGCGCGGTAGCACCTGATAGGGCCCTATTTATGGGTAAAATAGAACTAACGGCATACTTATGCTAAACTAATTGACTAAACTGAATAGGTTGAAATAGAAATGTTTTTGACAATTAAACCATACTTACATTTAAACTGCGTGCTTATGCTAAACTGAAACTGTACTTACATATAAACTGCGTGCTTATATTAAACTGATTTGTTTAATATAGATCTGTTTTGACATTTAACTGTGTATAATCAAAATCTGTACTTATACTAAACTGAATTAGCTGAATTAGAACTGCTTGACTAAACTGAGTAGCTTGAAATAGAAATGTTTTTGACAATTAAACTGTGTACTTATGCTAAACTGGATTGTTTGACATAGAACTGATTATTTACATAAAAATGGATTTGGCATTAAATAACCTACAAAGGTTGATATGCCATAAAACCCAACCAACCTGTTAGCAGAGCTTAGAATATGCCAAATTTAGCTCCTGAAGCGAGGTAAACCGCATACCACTCCCCCAAAGTTAAGACACTAAACTACATCCGGTAGGGAGGCTCCAGTTATAGGGTGTTTACCAAAAATCCCAGATCCACTCTGACCCAAAGTGGTAGTACCTGTTACGGTCTCGTCTATAAATCAAATAGATCTGTTTGAAAAGTACTAGATATTAGATAGGAATGTTTGAAACCATAGAACTATGTGCAAATTATTTGTATCAGCAAATGCTGGCATAAAATAACCCCAAGGGTTTGATATGCTACTAAAAAAATAAACTAAACAAATATAAGACTTCAAGGAATGGCACAGATTGGAAAAAATACAGATTTAGCTAAACAAATAAAGATTAAAGATGAAAAAGATTACTAGTCAAAAATTAATCAAAAACAATAATTGTCAAAGTTTTATTTGAAAATAATAAGTGGTATTAATCCGACTTGTGTAAAATAAAAACAATGACAACAAAAAATACTCTGTCAAGAGAAATAGAGAAACAAAATAAAGGACAAGTTGACACGTTTGTTTTAGGCTTCTCCAAACTGGTAGCCCTTCATAGCTCAATTGGTAGAGCTTCTGTTGCATTTAATTAGTGCTTCTTTGATGCAAAGGGCAAAGTGTAATATATTAACGTGACCTGCGGGTGTGAATACGGCGGATGTTGTTGACAGATAGATTGATAAGACCGGCGTGATCACCGAAATGTCATCTTGTTCATAGGTGCTGTGTATCAGTGGATGTTGAGACAGCTGCATCCGCTCAAGGATAATATCAACAAGGTGATTGCCGAAATGTCACCATGCCCACAGGTGCTGTGAATACGGTGGATGTTGAAACAAGTGCATCCGGTCGAAGATATCGGAATATCACCTTGACCTGTGGACGTGGTAGAATTCGGTGATGGTGGTAGATGCGTACGCCCACAGAACCGGGCTTGGGCCAGTAGCCAATGGGAAGCAGACAACATAACCAATGAAAAGCAAAGAAGTGAGACGTGGGCGTAACTATAGTTAACGAAAAAGAGGAATTGCTGCAGGTCATGTGAGAGTTGTAGAGTATGTAAGTTCCCGAATTTCGGCCAAAGTCAGTTGTTCACTGGCTCTTCCGTCTCCTGATAACTCCTTCGTGTGCACGAACTCTCTGCGATTGCTTTTCTGCTCCACTCAAGTATCATCGCCAAAAAAAAAAAAATAATAATAATCTTATATCTTTATATACATACGTGTTCCTCGTTGTTAATAACGACACAGTATACTATACAACAAAAGTACGTTAGAATCTCACCAATTACATTTTCTTTAAAATTTCCAATATTGTTTATTCTCTTAAAATGACAACACAAGTGAGTTAGGGGGTGTCCTCGCGGTGTAATGGTTAAAGCGATGGACTGCGGAATTATAGTAAGCGAGTTCGTAGTCCACTCGCGCTATTACGTTCACTTTCGGGCAAATATCCTTGGGAAAAGTATGAACGCCCTTATCCTCCCAGCTATGGGTTGAATAGTACCACTACTGTTCTTCTTTGAGAATGGCTTTGGCATTAAATTACCGACAAAGGTTGATATGCCATTAAACAACGAACCCAAACCAAACCAAACCAAGTGAGTTACAATTAAAAGACAAAAGAAAATAGGAACCACAATTAATGATAATTGTTCATCTTTTGTTGGAGACTAGAAATGGACGTGTAGAGTTTAAATCGAGCTTTCCAGATCCTTGTCTTATCAGAATTAGTATATATATATATATATATATATATATATATATATATATATAAAATAAAGTTGGCAACTGTAGTCAAGGGTGACCTGAAGACTCTCTTTCCAATAGCTACTACACTGAAGTATAGAGAAGGGTGCTACTCCTTTCTCTGGATTGATTCACTTACCCTTGATCCATACCTTATAATGCTATTGTTAGGCAAGGAAGTATCAAGTATCATTTTGAGCCTTTGGTATGACTCGGCCTGGAATTGAATTATGGTCTCCGATGCCATTAGCGAATACTCTATCCACTAGTCCAAAATATTAGTATACTAATAATCTTTTATATATATATATATATATATATATATATATATATATATGTGTGTGTGTGTGTGTGTGTGTGTGTGTGTGTGTGTGTGTGTGTGTGTTTATGAGACGCATACGATAAGTTTCCAGACTTTTTTTCGTATGAACACTTTTATTGATAGTACACACATGAAACTCTAGTCCCCTTTGAATTAATCTCCTCTGTACTTGTTGTACCGTTTCAACAACTACTGCAATGCCCCATGGAAGTCCTCTTGTGTGATTGTGTCAATGACCTTTGTCACAGCCTCTTTCATCACCTCAATTGTCTCATAACGACAGCCTGTGAGCTTAGGGAATAACCAAAAGTCACAGGGAGCAAGGTCTAGACTATAGGGAGGCTAAGGAACTGTCTTGATGCCCATTTTGATCAAATAGTCTTTGACAAGGGTGGAGTTTAGGACTGGTACATTGTCCTGGCGGAAATGCTATTGACCCGATTTGAAAAATGCTGGCCTCTTCTGACAGAATCTCTTCCTGAACTCCCTTACAACTGCAACATAGTAACCCTAACTCTAACCCTAATGGTTTGGCCAATTAACTCTAGTGTATTGACTTCCTTACTCCTTCCACACCTCTCACCATTCCTCACAGACTCCCTGCCTTCCTTGAATCTCTTATGCCACTCAAAAACTGATGCTTGATTCATCCAAGATACTCCAAGAGCAGTCTGAAGCATTCCATACGTTTCTGTGGCATTTCCTCCAAGTTTAAAACATAATTTTATTGCATATTGTTCTTCTAAAGTGTCCTCACGTCCAGATTGCATTTTGAAATTCACCAGCTGTGACAATCAAGCTTTAGTAGAGTGTATTCCAATTGCCGCTGTAGCTGTTCATTTGAAGCTGAAATCATAGAAATTGGTCAGTCATCTCATAAGATGTATAGCAATAACATACTGAATTTTAAATGTCTGTACAAAAAAGTCTGGAAACTTATTGAATGCACCACGTATATATATATATATATATATATATATATATATAATCTTATGTATATTCTAATATATATACAAACTAACATATATATACTAATACACATCTTTAAACGTACAGTGAACTTAGTATATCTAATCTTCTACAGAATGCACAGACTTTTGGTTATCATAAGTTACATCATCATTCACTCAATTTTAACCGCATTGTTATCAGGGCCTTAAAATACACTGACTGCAATGAATTAAAATACCCCATCCATAAAAAGGATTCTGTGAGTATGACATAAGGCAGCATCCAGTGGTGACACTCCAGTGCTGGGGAATGTGGAGTCTTTCCTTTTAAAATCTATTCTGACCCTGAGTTAGAATACATGTCCTATCTATCAGTCAAATATATCTGTTTGAGATTTTGTTTAAAATGATGAACTACATTAAAAAAATTGTCTCTTGAAACTTTGACAATACAACAAAGTAGTCTTATTCACTAATCTTGGACTATTGTATTCATCTTCATTGTTATAGACACAATGTTTCAATCACTATATCTTTTAGCCTTCTTCAGGTTTCTTTTATTGTAGTTGATAACCTTCAGGGAATTTTGAATGGAACTTTTTAATCAGTCCACAGATTGTTTCACTCCAATGCCTTCTTTGTAATTTTGCTATTGAAATAATGTTTTTCAGCTGAATCTGAGCCCAGGGATTGAACTCACAATTTTAAAGTAGATTCCAACTAGAAGCTCTTAAACAACACTTTTATCCTCTAGGCCTGTTAAAAATGATTGTAAACGATATTAATTCATTGGTTCTTTGTTGCAACTAAGTAGGAAGTGTTTTTAAAAATGATTGTGACGGTACATTATGGTACTGTATATATAATTGAACACAACAATTATTCAACCGACTTTGTCATAAAATAATTTAACCAGAATTGCAAGTAAACCAACCAACCAACCAACTAATTTTGTTTATTATCATTATATACTAAAAATAGTATGAATGGATAATGGTATAAGTTGTTGTTAGTGACCATAGTCGAGGGTGACCAGAAGACTCCCTTTTCAATAGCTACTCTACCAAGGTGTAGGGAAGAGCGCTACTCCTTTCCTTGAACTGCTCCATTTTACCCTTGATATGTACTTTATATTGCTGAGTGTTAAGCAAGAAGGCATCAAGTACCATTTTAAAGTCTTTGATATGACAGGGATTGAACCTAGGTCTCCCTGACCATTGGCAAACACTGTACCCACTAGACCAATAAAGTCTAACAATAATATTAATATGCTTTGGAAAACAAGCATTTTATTATACAGATACTTCTCTATTCCCAATAGAATCCTGTTCCAATGGGCTGATTATAAGTTAATATTGGTAGCTAGATTTCTCTTTTAATTAATAAGTCAGTACCAATTCTTGACATTTTTGAACAGCAGTTTTTGGTATAACACAAGAATGTACAAGAGCAGCTGCCGCTATATTTGTTATATAATTGCAGAAGGATTTTTTTTATATTATCATTTTTCGTTGGTTATATCTTATCATTCAGGTTAGTTAGGTGCACACATTGAGTGCAGGTGTTCACACTCGCACAAGGAGGATGTGACAATCACAGATGTCATAAAAAAAAACCCAGATAGGAAATATGACTGGGGATGTGAATGACATCATGCCCAGAAGCAATGGGCTGGGATTCTTGGGTATTTTGAAAAAAGCAGTTAGCTGAGATTTGAGACTGGACAAAGCGAGTTGGGATCCAAATC